>JAXCMG010000015.1:3291406-3308728 GCA_034642415.1 Podarcis siculus
GCCCAGGGGAACCCAAAGTGGGAGCTGGGAGTCGGGACCGGCTTCTCCGCCGGAGCGCAGTGAAGGGGGTGGAGATTCCAGTGTGACAGGAGAAGCAGGTCAGAAAGCAGAGAGGGAGGGGAGATCGGAGCAAGGCATCCTCCCTGAAGGGGAGGAGAGTAGTACAGGGAGTAGTGTAGCTGTCAAGAGGAAGGTCAGAGGTAGCGAACGCGCGCCAAGTTCAAATGTGGAGGCGCGCGGAAATACAGGGAGCCCGGAGGAGGAGCCAGGTCCCAAAGCACGCAGGAGGGGGGAAGAGTTGTCTGGGGATTCAGCGTCAGGGGAATCCAGGAGGGGCAAAACCCCGGGGGGCAGGAAGACCCTGCGGAAAAGGAAAGAGAGGAAGAGGTGGAGCAGCACAAGCCTCTTAAACTGGTGCAGGGGAGGGACTGACTCAGAGGGGACTTCAACGGTCTAAGCGTAACAGACGTGGGGCTGCGCGCCTCGGCTGTAGAACGTACAATGTACTGCAATAAAGATCTTTGTATATAAAACTGGACTTGGCGTTGGTCTCTTGTGAGCTGGGACCTGAGGCAGCCCTGACATTACCTAAAACATATTTTAAATGCCTTGGAATCCATATGGAATATATTTTTGATTTAAAACTGAGATTGATCCAGTAAAAGGTAAAGAGAGAGATGTTTCAAAAATGTATTTATGGGAAAGGATTGAATAATACTAATAAACTAATAGACCCCAAAGTGTAATGTTGGAAATGCTTCATTGAGACCCATTTTTTGCTTGAAGTTGTGCATTTCAGCTTTGTACCAAGGAAATCCTTGACATTTGTAGATGTGCATCTACTTTAAAATTTATGTTCCTGTAATAGAGAGATTAAGTGCAAGACAACAGAAGCGAATATTGTGAGCTTTGATGCTTGACAGGAGACTTATACTCTGAGCTTGGAAGCGAAAAACACCCACCACCCAACCAATGTGTTCATAGTCTTATCCTCCATGTAATAATAGTTTGTTGTTTCACAGAGAAAACTGAAAGGATGGGGAAGTCAACGCCTGCAAAGCGTGCAGCGTCCAGAAGACATCTAGCGCTCAGAAAGCGTAAAGCAAGAGCAAAAGAAACTGTTGGTGTGTATACAGCACAGTCATATGGGATGAGGTTTCTCATAAAGTAGAGGAATGCATGGGAAAGGGAAGTTGATGGAGAGACAGGCAGAGAGTGGAGCCAGTCATGCTGTGCTAGGGAGGAGTGCAGAGAAAAGCACACACAGCTCTTTGGGTGCCAGAGATCCACGAAGCCCCATAGAAACCCCAGGATTCAGCCCACTCTTTGCTGCTGGCTGTGGTGTTCCTTTACTGTGTGCAGCCAGGAATGGTGCCACATTAGGCAGAATGAGGCAGTTGCTGCAGGTAACAGGTGCTGGCGTGGGTAGAGATATGAAGACCACACAAGCTGCACTGCACCTCCTCAGTTAGCCTGCTGCCCCATCAGCAGCATCCAAATATGAGCCAAAGGCCTGGCCAGTCCAGCTTCTGTATATGGAATTATGTGTACAGAGGGAGCATCTTGTCATTTTTGGGGGGAGCAGAAAGTCCTTTAGTATCAAAGACTACTGTCTTCTGATCCAGACATTGGTCAGAAAAGTTTCCTCAAGCAGCAAGGTATCCCCCCTTGCTTCCTCCACCTGCCTATCCTCCCAAGTGCCCACCCCCTGAACAATTGACTGTCTCTGGCTGATGGCTGCCACAGCATATGGAAACCCTTTTTCCTGGGCTGGGAATGGTATGTTGGCTCCTGATGGCTAAAGCAGAATTTTCTTTCTTCAAGCATCTGGTTTTCATGACTTGGTTGCCTTCTTCCAATCTCCAGCGGGTGAAAGATTTGTCATACTTGAGATTTTCATCCTTATTGCCATGACACTGCTGATTTACATTCTGTGTAAGTACATAATTGGCGTACATTGATACTACTGTCTTGTGCTTTGCTTCAATGCCAAATGCATTTCCAAAAAGAGATGGCAGGATCCACCTTCCATTTACCCTCTTCAACTCTCTTTGAATTCAGGGAGTGAGTTATAGCTGTCACCCAGTGAGAGCAATGACACTGTTTTGTTCTCCCTGAATAAGTGAGTTCCAGAACTTGAAACAGAAGCACAGGATAACACAAGTCCCTGGAACACCCTGGATAATTCCCTTTCCCAGTTGCCATTCTCTGCTCCTTACCCAACTAATCCTCATTTGCTGGGGGAGAGCCCCCATTCCTGATCCTCTCCACCCTGCCCTCTGCTAGGGCTCCGGAGCGGCAAGCACAGCCCTCTGTCCATAAATCAAACATGTCCCTTCTAAGGTGGATGTTTCGGCGAGACCAGAAACAGCTGAACGTATTCTGTTTTGAAGACTCCCCATATGCCTAGACCTTGGGCTGAGGGGGTCCGCTCCCGTTCCTTCCTCATTGTCTGAGAGATTACTTCCGTGATCTTTCCCGCTTTCTAAGCTGCTTTCAGTTCTAGCCCCTGCATTTTGTTCATTACTAGCATGCTGGCATGGGACGCGGGTGGCGCTGTGGGTTAAACCACAGAGCCTAGGACTTGCCGATCATAAGGTCGGCAGTTCGAATCCCCGTGACGTGGTGAGGTCCCATTGCTCGGTCCCTGCTCCTGCCAACCTAGCAGTTCAAAAGCACAAAGTGCAAGTAGATAAATAGGTACCACTCCGGCGGGAAGGTAAACGGCGTTTCCGTGCGCTGCTCTGGTTTGCCAGAAGCAGCTTAGTCAGGCTGGCCACATGACCTGAAAGCTGTACGCCGGCTCCCTCAGCCAATAAAGCAAGATGAGCGCCGCAACCCCAGTGTCGGTCACGACTGGACCTAATGGTCAGGGGTCCCTTTACCTTTACCTTAGCATGCTAGCAAGCTGCTGACTGGCTTCCTGGAACGCTGCTATCGGTTGCCATTCTACGGGCAGCGGAGGTGGCTCCCGGCTATAATCCTCTTGTTCTGTAATTAACCCTCTCTCATCCTGGCTCCTTCCTTCATTGGGAGCTAGCTGCAAACTTCTCTTGGGGGATGACTCATTCCTGACACCTGCCCTCTGCTGCAGCTCCAGTCCCTTGAAGGAAAGTGCTTGGGGAAAACAGACTGCAGAGGATAAGGCCATGGCCAAAATAGGTGGGTCCAGAGCCTACCTAAATATCAAGATATATGCAGGGCCTTTTTCAACCAGAATTAATCAGGACTCAGTTATCGCACCTCTCAGATGGGCATCAATGCCATTCTAAGAGAACAAGGGAGGCATTCAGGCTGAGTTCCAGTGCCTCTTTTTTTAGAAAAATAGCAGTGGATAGATGAACAAATGGCCTATATTCATAGCTAATTCATTTTTAAAGGGCACTCAAAGTAAGCAAAGCTCGGGGGAAGGAAACAAAATGATCCAAGAATTTGCATTACAGCAGGGCATTTGGCAGCCTGGCAAATGCAAGTCCACAGGACAAAAAGGACAGGGGTATCTGGACACCCAAAAATCTAAAGCTCTCAAAGGAAGGACAAACCATCTGATGACAGAAGCAACAGGCTAAATGAAAACAGGACTTCAGGCTACCAGGGCAGCCACAGTCAAGGAATGGGAACCCCCCAAATAAGAGCTGAGGCCAGAAAATATTAAAAGAATTCGTATTCATGTTTTTGTTGGTTTGATTTTTTAATTCATCCTTCTCCCTAAGATCCTGGGGCACGTTAGAAGTCAGCAATTCAAATCAATATTAAAAGCAGTTTGAAACCAATATCCCCTCCTCTGCAACACGGATGGCGCTGTGGGTTAAACCACAGAGCCTAGGACTTGCTGAGCAGAAGGTCGGCGGTTCGAAATCCCCGTGACAGGGTGAGCTCCCGTTGCTGGGTCCCTGCTCCTGCCAACCTAGCAGTTAGAAAGCATGCCAGTGCAAGTAGATAAATAGGTACTGCTCCAGCGGGAAGGTAAATGGCTTTTCCGTGTGCTGCTCTGGTTCGCCAGAAGCGGCTTAGTCATGCTGGCCACACCAGCTCCCTCGGCCAATAAAGCGAGATGAGCGCCACAACCCAAGTCGGCCGCGACTGGACCTGATGGTCAGGGGCCCCTTTACCTTTACCTATCCCCTCTTGTAGCTCATCAGAGTAGTGGGCTAGAACACAATTTCTTCATTTCTTTTCTACCTACCTCCTCCTTAGATCAGAAGGAAATGCAAAAAAGAGAGGAGCTTCAAGAGGCAATGCACATGATTCGTGCCTTTGTTGTTGGAATGGAACCATTCTATGTGGACAAGGATGGTAAGCATTTCATATGCATGTCCTCACTTTTCGTAGGACATCTTTAGTTTAAACAAACTTCAATTCCTTTAGTTCACTTTGGGATTCATATTGTGTGAGCAAAACATTCAATGAAACTCATCATCCAATAGAGTTTATCACTGTTTCATTGCTCAGCAGGAAGAAAAGCAGACGGTTGTGATTTTCACATCTCCACACTAGAAATGCTGTCCTCTCCCATCACACTGTAAATCACAATGTTTGTGCTAGTGCAAGATTTAGCACAAGCACAAGGGAACTTTGCCCCCACTTCTCCCTGCATGCCATCACCCAAACTGCTCTCCAGGGTAGGGGGAAACTTCAGAACAGATTAGAGGGAAAGGGGCTGGAGATTGCATTGCACAAAGATAAATTCCTTCACTTACATAACGTCCTCTATAGAACTATGTGGAATGCAACCCAATATTCATCAGGAAAAGAGTTTGGGTGCCTGTATTTTCTTAGATTTCAGAAAGTATAATTGAAAACCGTAAAGTAATCTTTGCATATTTGGCTTTACTGTGTGACTCAGTGGGGAATTGGTTTGTGACCCTGTGATTCCCTGCAGAAAGGGAAACATAGGAGGGGAACATAAAAGATACTTCATGAGCCAGTTTTAATATGAGAATAGGATAGTGGATTGCATGGGTCTTTGGTCTGATCCAGCTGCAGGATTCTTCTGAGGCTTTCCATTGGTGATCTCAGCCACAGAGAATCAAGTCTGTCCTCATATTCATAAGAACCCAATCCTTGAGCTCCGCTTCTTGTTTTAGGATAGAGAGCTTTAAAATGTTTGGATGTGGTTTCTTAATATCTGCAGATTGTTATTTCAGATACTACTCCCTTGAACTGTTTCAAATCTTTTAGATTTCCAAATACTCGCTGTGGCTCAAAACATATCAGAGGAAATGCGGTATTATTCCCAGAAAAATGAAGAACTGCAAAAAGAAATTGGTAAGCTACCCTACAATGCTGAAGAATTATAGTGCAGTGGGAACCTGCCCTGATTCTGCCCCAGCTGAAAGCCCCTCCTCTAGCTGAATACTCTTAGAGCCAGAGCAGAGCGCTGCCCTCCTTTGCATGGGGCTACCTTAGGGAAACATCAGAGATATTCAGTTCAGCTCTCCTGATCTGCTGAATTGATTTAGCCTCTATGGTGAGGAAAGAAAAGACTTTGCCATTCTTTGGCAAAGAGAATCAAAACAGCTCAGCCAAAAGACCTGTCCTTTATTATATTCACCCATGGGAGAGAGATTCTTGAATGGCACTTCTGAGGCAACTTCTGCCAACTTGGTCAGAGAGACTGCTGGGCAGTGGGGTGATTGGTGCATGACATAGGAGAGGGCACTCAGGGCCAATTGTGTCAATGGCCCTAGTCAAGGCAGAGGGCCCTCTGGGTAGTTGTGCCCACCCTGTGACACTCCCTACCACCAGATGTCAAGGCAAAAAAACAAGTATCTGACTTTCAGAAGACATCCTGTTTCAGGAAGTTTTTAATGGTTGGTGTCCAATTGTGTATTAATTTGTTGGAAGTCACCCAGAATGGCTGGGGAAACGCAGTCAGATGGGCAGCAAATAAATAAGTGTTGTTGTTCGGTTGTTCAAGAGCTCGGCCAAAGCTCGGCAGGAGCACCAGTCAGATCAGCTGGAATATCCCCCAGAGCCATTGGAAGCCCACTGGATCCTTCCTGTCAGCTCAGGCAGGGAGACTGCTTGGCAGCATAGCGGGTGGTAAACCAGCAGAATCTTTCATCTGTCCCAGTTGCCCAATGCCAGGAATACACACTCTAGATTCCTCTCCCCACCTCCGCAACTGGACAATTAGCCTAGAGAGAGAAAGAGAATTTTGACAAACCACAGCTACTCCCCCTTCCCAACCTTCAAGTCTGCCCTGATGCTGCCCTGAGTATCCAGGTGGAAGCAAGTAGGTGAGGCCCCTGGGGTTCAGATAAGGCCTGTGAAGGAACACACATCTTTTGTCTATTCCCTCAAATAAAAGGTTCTTCACTGTGCTCCCTGTTCCAGCTATGCCCCTCCCACCGGTAATTCCTGCAGCATCATAAAGTGGTTGAAGAGTTAATGTTGTTCTTGTTTTAATATTTCTGAGCTTCCTAGGTGGATATATGTTATGTGGCCACAGAAATGAACTTAATAAAAATATTTGAAATCTGCACAGACAAGGTTGTTCCTCTTAAATTCCCTGTCTTGTTTTCTTTTTCTCTTCTTCCTCCATATCTGCTTGACTCAAAGACATCCTTACTAGAAACTTGAATGATGGTTGGGTTTTATATTCAAGGGCCTTCTATTTCTTTTCTCTTGAGCTAAACACATGGATGGATTCCAAAAAAAAGTGTGAGAAGGAAGGCGCCCACCTCATTTCTGTGGAAACAAAGGAAGAACAGGTGAGCATCAAAGCCAAGTATAGAAAAGACAGGGGATCTCCTAGAGTCAAAGGGTTCTTATCATCACTATCCATTTAAGAAGGTCATATCTACCTGTATGCAGCCAAGACAGCAACTCCATCAGTCAAACCAAAGGGTGGGTGGGGCAGGGACCAGCTGCTACCATCTAGGACTCAATGAGGTTTCTTAGAGCTGCTGAGCTCTGATGCTGGCAGTCACGAAGGAGGTCTTGAAGGAAGAGGAGGAGTAGATACTTGAGGGAAATCTATCCCTTGGATTTCCTGTACATTCTTCCTCTGCTGTTTGAGATGTACTGAGTGCTTAGAAAAAAGGTTTCCCTCACCACCCTAACCCTCTGGCATGAGAGTATCATGGAGATGACTATAGGAGCTTGCAAGGTATAACCCCCTCGCAGCCCCTTAGCCCAGGCAGAGGGGCTACTGGGGTGCTGCAGGGCACAGACATAGGTGAGACCCCATCAACAACCCATCAAGCATACCACAACCAGACTGATTCCAGTAGCTCTGGAACAAACCAACAAACATGGATACAGAAATTGGAGTATTTGCCACACAGGGTCACTGTCCCACTAGATGGTTCCAAGATGAACTGTTCTATGGCACAGTCATTTATAGTATCTGGAAATTTTAACTCTGTGTCATGACTGGAAGACATATGTAGCCAGTCTCGGTGAGGGCAGGTGAAGTTACCCTTCACTGCAACATTTCCTCTTTGGGATTCTTCCTTGATTCCATCATCATCATTCAGCATCAGCATCATCATAATTTGGATCAGGGGCACAGTAGCACATCGTCAGTACACAATTATTCTTGGTGCTTGATACAACCATAGTTGGAATACTATGTACAGTGGTACCTTGGTACTCAAACTTAATCAGTTCCGGAAGTCAGTTCCAAAACCAAAGCGTTTCAAAACCAAGGCCCGCTTTCCCATAGAAAGTAATGCAAAATGCATTAATCCCTTCCAGACTTCTAAAAACAACCACTAAAATAGCAATTTAGCATGAGTTTTAGTATCTAACAAGACCACTGATCCATAAGTGAAAGTAATAACCAATGTACCGTACCATAAAATAAATAAGACAGTTTTGTAGATGATAGAAATTAAAATTATTATTATTTTATTACCTACACTGATGATAGTCATTGTTTGGATGGGATGCTTTTATCTATTTCCAGAGTTACACCCTCAATCAATCAGTAGCTGAACTGGGTTCCACACAGTCACAAAAACAAATTAAGCTAAAAATCCTCAAAAACAAAAAGGCAAAATAAATAGCAAAAACAAAAGCGCCAAACTTAATCTGTTCCGGAAGTCCGTTTGACTTCCGAAATGTTCAAAAACCACGGCACAGCTTCTGATTGGTGCAGGTGCCCCGGAAACAATAGCCAACAGCTGCATTTGACATTTGGCTTATGGAAAACGTTCCAAAACCAAACCGCTTACTTCCGGGTTTTCGGCATTTGGGAACCAAGGTGTTTGAGTACCAAGGCGTTCAAGAATAAAAGTACCACTGTATAGTTTTGACCACTGCTTCCCCCCCAAAAATGTGAATTGGGTTTTCAAAGGTGAAACCTGCTCCTTTTGAAACATATTTGTTTTATGCCTGCTGAAGGTTGGTAAAGGGCTGCAGTCTCCCAGAGAAAGGGACATTGTCTAGAAAGGCTTTTAGAGAAGTGCCTGGCTCCTCATTCCTACTGATGATTTTCTGTTTTTCTTTTTCCCCACCCTAGTATTTTATAAACAAGCAAGTAAAACACCGTAAAATGATTTTTTGGATTGGAGTCTTTAAAGACAAGGGAAAGAAATGGTCGTGGCTGTCAGGAATGGAGGCTGCAGTCCAGTAAGTTTTTGAAGAAACATTTGCTAATGGCATGCATTCCCAAAAGTTGCAGATTTTGTTCACATAACTGATCCTTTCCCTCTCCAAATATATTTTGCCATGCACTTTTTCTCTATTACCAAAGATCTACATATGTGCTGCTCCACATCATTATCCAGATTTAAGAGCGGTGAACTCATAATCTGGTGAACTGGGTTCGATTCCCCACTCCTCCACCTGCAGCTGCTGGGTGACCTTGGGCCAGTCACACTTCTCTGAAGTCTCTCAGCCCCACTCACCTCACAGAGTGTTTGTTGTGGGGGACAGAGGGAAAGGAGATTGTTAGCCGCTTTGAGACTCATTAGGGTAGTGATAAAGCAGGATATCAAATCCAAAGTACTACTTCTTCTCACAAGGTTGGAGAGGCAGGAAGGCTATTCTTGCTTCTCTATGATAGTGAATGCAGTGATTCGGAAGAGGCTGAAGGCATCCTTATAAATGGTTTGTGCTGATTAGCTCAGCTTCAAAAGGACTAACAAGAACCTAAAGCTAAGCCACCCTCTCTTTAGGAAAGTATTTCTGCAGTTATCTGCTAAACAATCTGAATAGCCAGCAATTTCTAACCTAAAATAACAGGAGCAGATGAATTAAGTGTGTAAGATAGGGTAGATGAATCTCACTCTCTTAAATAGAATCATAAACACATAGAAATTTAGAGGTGGACGACACCCCAAGGGTCATCTAGTCGAACCCCCTGCAAAAGAGGAATCACAACTGAAGAATCCCTGACAGATTCCTAATAGTTTGAGTTTCTGGCAGCTGGCAGTTTAAGACAGTTCATGGTTCCCTTTAAGTATCTAACAACTCTTTTCAGCTTGTGTTGATGCATTGATAAGGTCAGAGAAGATCTTACTCATCCACAGCTAGGTAGTAGAACAGCGAGCTGGTCTGGCACTTATTTCCAAGTCCAGATTAACAGAGGGTCACTTTCAATTTGTGCAATGTCTCCTGGAACAAAATCCATTGACATTCATCTCTATTGATGCACCCAATACCAACCATTAATCCTTTTTGGCAAAGGTATTGAGTAAACTTTACAAACGGGCAGTGGGGTTGTATAACACTAGCTGGGAACTCAAAACCATGTACGCCAGTGGTTCCCAGTTAGCTAAGTACTGCAGACCTATTGTTTTTCAAAAATGTACCTTTGAACATTTTGATATCTCTGCAGCAGTTTTTATGTGAATGAGACCATGGAGCCCCTGGGTGGGTGGTCCGTGGACCACCAATTGGGAGCCACTACTGTATGTGATCTTAGACTTGATCAAAGGGCAGATCTCACCCAAACATCTCATGGGAGTAAAAAAACACCTACTACACCATTATTACTAATATCAATTTACTAGATTCACGGAGAGCTAAAAATGAGGGAGTAAATTAATCAAAGCAGAGTCTTCTTTATAAACAAAACAAAACTTTTACTTTTACTGAAGAAAATAAACTTGTTCATAAACAGCATAGTCAAAGAGCATACACAGAGTGCTCATAGCAGCTATCTGACTCTTCACAGAGCCACAGTCTTAGTTAGTGATTTATTTGAGTCCTGGAGCCATTCTGTCTGCAACAACACAACACACACACTGGCTGAGACACACACTGGCACAGAGACACACAAAGAGGCTGGCTACTTTTATGGGAGAATGAGTCATCACTCAAGATGAGTCATGATTCACAGTGACTTAGCAGTTTGCTGTTAACAGTTAACAGTAGGCTTGAATGATTGTGTAGGCTTTGTAGGTTTTACTGCTTCTGCTCTCAAGAACCTTTGTCCCATGATAGTTATAGAATACATTTACCACAGAATTTTAGTGCTGTGTAGTGGGACTTGATTCAGTATACAATGGACACTGGAGAATGCAAGGCATCACCAGAAGTTACAATAAGCGTAACTTCTGGTACAGTGGTACCTCTGGTTATGAACTTAATTCATTCCAGAGGTTTGTTTTTAACCTGAAACCGTTCTTAACCTGAGGCGCCACTTTAGCTAATCAGGCCTCCCGCCGCCCGCCCCCCCACTGCACAATTTCTGTCCTTGACAAAGTCCTTAACCCCAAGGTACTACTTCCGGGTTAGCAGAATCTGTAACCCGAAGTGCTTGTAACCAGAGGTGTTTGTAACCCGAGGTACAACTGTATGGATAATTGATTAGAAAAAACTTAGAACCTTCATGTTAGATTTTGATAAGATATATATGAGAGAGTTATCATATCATTTCAATCAACCCTATAATGGCTTTGTGGTTATAGATTATATTTTGTATTTCAGTTGTAGACTTAGCTATTTTTGTTTCTGTATAGTGTCATTGCTCTCCTCATGCATGGGGTGGGTGATGGATGTGAGATGAGGTGGATGAAGGCGGACGCAAATCTAACAAGGTTTTAATATGCTCAGAACAATCACTACTGGGTTAACTTTGCAATGAGAGAGTAAGGATCCCTCTTCCAAAACCCACAATGATAGAGAGCAGATCTGAGGAGGATGTGGGTGCATATGGAGAGGAGAGAGGGGCAGTTCTGTTGCAGAAATGGAAATCCTGGCAATAGCAGAAGAACTGCATTGCATACTGCCCAAAATTGTTAAATAAATTGACTGAAAGTTCCTGTGTGCACCAAAGTGCCTTCCATAGTGACACGCTCACTTTTTTTGCAGTTTCGTATGAGAAATCACTACATGTGAAAAGAAAACAGACAGTCTTGACCCACAGTTGTTGCTGTGGTTTTTTTAAAAATGGTTAGAATGTGGCGATGTTCAGGGAGGCCGTAGAGGATATATTGTTTATTAATATCATTCCTCACTTGTGCTAGCACGTTATATAACTTTGCAGAGTTTTGTTGTTGTTGTTTAGTCTTTTAGTCGTGTCCGACTCTTCATGACCCCAGGCACTCCTGTCTTCCATTGCCTACTGCAGTTTGGTCAAATTCATGTTTGCAGAGTTTTACATTCTCCTTTTAACACACAGCAGGTACCTGGTTGCAGGCTTTGCTTAAGCCTCTCAATAGCATACAATTCAGAATTGAATTGTATGTTCCTGGTAAGACCCCTTATATCCCTTATAAAAGAATAAACAAACAAAAATATTATTTAAAGTCAATAAAGGAAGTTTACTCACAGCATCATCAATTCACAGCTGGATCCCTGTAGGCAGATTTAGTTACAAAGCATATACATGCAGAACTATCCCATATGGAGATAGATAGACCCTTTGTCCTCTGTTGGCTGAAAGCAACAGAGCATCTCTAGCTAAAAAGCTCCTTGTCCAACAAAGGAGGAAGCCAAAAAAGAGAGAGCATGTGCTGCGTGCCTGGACCTTTTGTTACCTGGACAGGTAAGGACACGCCCACCTCTAGTCACATGCAAAAGCATGTCCCAGTGCAGGAGGAAACGGGAAGTTTTTGACTGGCTGGACCAAACATCCCATCACATGTCCACTGTAGGAAAACAAGGAATGTTGTACTTGACTGCTACTTATGTATCACACTTCACATACAGTCTTAAACCACAGCTCTTTTTACATGGTTAGAATTCCAAAATCTGGGGACAGAAAAAATCCCAATTGTGGGTGGCTGTTAAGAGAGAAAGCGTTGGACATCTTTTTAATGGTAGAAGGCACAGGGAGCACGTAAGGAAGTAAACATCCAGTCTTGATTTGTCAGTGCTGCTGTTTCTTTTCTTTTCAGCTACTGGAATTACCATGAGCCAAGTTATAAAGAGAACCACAACTGTGGTGTGATGGCCTTTGATTGCTACTACGAAAACTGCTGGAATGCATTAGACTGTGATCTACAAATACCGTATATTTGTAAGAAGGGGCCTGATGATGCTTGGCTCTAAGAAGACAACTTAAGATGAATGAAACTGTATCCCATAATTTCTACACAAAAGCAAAACCAAGAGATCACTCCCACACCACTGTTTTAATGCACAATCCACACTCTGTCATCTAGGTTATGGGACTCTCTGGCATCAGCCCTCAAAATCACATTGAAAATACCTTATTCTGCAAGCTCAGACGTAGATGGCTACAAAAATAAAAAAGGAAGGATCCAATCATAGTCTGTTTTCTGATTATTGTATTTATTTACAATGCATACCAATATTTGTTTCCTTACTCTGTGTGTTTGATGCCCCATTGCCCCTTCTGATCTCCATGGTTGCTACCTTACAAGGCACATAAGGACAGCCATGCCTGCCAGGCAGTGAGAATGGGGGCCACCCAGCACCTGGTGTCCCCTTCTAGCAGACTAATCACAAATACAACTTTGAAAATTCAGGCACCCTTACTCTCATATAGAGCTAATATTGGGCAACAACCACCTTGAACTGCTCTTGATTTCTTCAGAACTTGGCAGGGGGCATGACTGGGGCCCACACCAGTGTGGGCACAGCACTGGCAGCATGTGCTGCTGCTTTAATGGCATTCATGGTAGCAGGGGTGCCAACTTTTTTATATATATAATAATATTTATTAAGGTTTTGAAAATACAACAAAGAAACAACAACAACAAAGACATCAAAAGGAAAAAAGAAAAGAAAAAAGAAAAGAAAAAACCAAAAACAATCAAACAACAAAAAGGAAAATACACAAAAATGCAATACACCTTATTGACTTAACTTCATTTGCTTGTTTCTTTGACCTCCTCCCGCCTCCCTTTTTTGTATTCTGCTTCAATTAATTATTTCAGCAAATCCTTTCCATCTTTCCCCAATTTTTAACCATTAATTTGTCTTGACATACTATAATTTTACTTTTCTCATTTCCTTCAACAATCTATTTATCTTAAGTCCTTTATGATATTTATACAAAAGTCACATAGTTTCTTTCCAGACTCCTTCTAAACTTCCTCAATTTTGCTATATTTTTGTAAATAAACTTTAAATTTCTTCCAGTCTTCTTCCACCGACTCTTCTCCCTGGTCCCGGATTCTGCCCGTCCTTTCGGCCATTTCCATCAGGTCCATCACCTTCATCTGCCATTCTTCCCGGGTGGGTAGATCTTGTGTCTTCCAATATTTTGCGATCAGTATTCTTGCTGCTGTTGTGGCATACATAAAGAAAGTTCTATCCTTCTTAGACACCAGTTGGCCAACTATGCCCAAGAGGAAGGCCTCTGGTTTCTTCAGAAAGGTATATTTAAATACCTTTTTTATTTCATTGTAGATCATTTCCCAGAAGGTCTGGATCTTTGGGGATGTCCACCAATGGTGAAAGAATGTACCTTCAGACTCTTTACATTTCCAGCATTTATTATCGGGCAAATGATAGATTTTTGCAAGCTTGACTGGTGTCATGTACCACCTGTAAATCATTTTCATTACGTTCTCTCTTAAGGCATTGCATGCCGTAAATTTAATACCTGTGGTCCATAACTGTTCCCAGTCAGCCATCATAATGTTATGTCCAACATCTTGTGCCCATTTAATCATAGCTGATTTCACAGTTTCATCCTGGGTATTCCATTTCAACAGCAAGTTATACATTCTTGACAAATTCTTACTTTTGGAATCTAACAGCAATGTTTCCAGTTTTGATTTTTCCACCTGAAATCCAATTTTTTTGTCCGAATTGTATGCCTCCATTATTTGATAATAATGGAGCCAATCACACACTTTGTTTTTTAATTTTTCGAAACTCTGTAATTTCAGTCTGTCTCCCTCTTGTTCCAGAATTTCCCAATATTTCGGCCATTTGGCCTCCATATTAAGCTTTTTCTGAGCTTTCACTTCCATTGGAGATAACCACCTTGGGGTTTTATTTTCAAGCAAGTCCTTATACCTTGTCCAAACATTAAACGGGGTGCCAACTTGAACAAAATATTGAGGGCGGAGTGTTGGAATTCTGCCAGTGTCAGAGGAATGTGCCACAGCGTAGGCACCGGCAGATATTCCTGTCGACCTCCCCGCGTCTCCACTCTGCTGATAAGCAGGCGAGGTCCGGCAATTCTTCTCAGATGTGTGAGAGGAACACACCGTTCTTCCTCTCTCCCCTTTGGTGTTCCCCAGGGAGGGGAAAGAAGCAGACAGAAAACTATTTACATCCTTTATTTCTGCCTCTTACATCAGTACAGAGAATCATGTCTGCACTCAACAACAGCAAGAAGAAACTCCTCCCAAGTACATCCAGTACTGGTCATATGGCACACACACACACTGAGCTAACATCCGGTGCTCAGTACAGAATGGACTGCCCCTTTGTTCCCATGGCAACAGTCACAAACATCCTGTCTGGCTTTCCAGCCACAAGCAGCTGGCTGAGCTGCTAGAGCCTTTGCTTGCTGCAGCATTGGTGCTTTATGGTAACACGGAGCAGATAAGCTCCACCTGCATAACTGATCACAGGATGATCAGAAGGCCAAGGGACCTCTGCGCCCTAGGAGTTGGCTCCTATGCAAAGTGGCCGTCAACAGAGTTAAGTAACCTATTAGATTCTGCTGTTCTGAATCACACCTTTACAAGGTGTGAATAGCTTGGAGCCAAGCCGGGAGCCAAGCCGGGGACCTGTCCTGCCACGTCTTGCATGATTGATGTCTGGAAGTGTTTGTGGTTGCTTCAATCTGTCCTGCATACCCAGCCAAGGAGCATAAAGAACTGATATTTTAATAATTTATTGACAAAATGATATAATCTTGGTAGTATATATGATTCTTGTGGCTTGTGCCATGGATCCTTGTTCCCAACACCGAAAGAGGAGGTTGTGGAGGTGTTTCATGAGGGAAGAACAGATGCTGGCTTTCAGAACTTCTGGGTGGATTCCTTCCTGTCATGTGGCTTTACCACATGCTTGAGAGAATCATAGGATTGTAGAGTTGGAAGGGACTCAGAGGGTCATGTAGTCCAACCCTCTGCAATGCAGGAATCTCAAATTGAAGCCTCCATGACAAATTGCCATCTAACCTCTGCTTAAAAAGCTCCATTAAAGGAGTCCACAACCTCCCATGGAAACTGTTCCACTGTCAAACCGCTCTTAGTATCAGAAAGGTGTTTAGTTGGAATCTCCTTTCTTGTAACTTGAAGCCATGGATTTGGACTTCCGGGTGCTGTGTGAATGGTGCAAGGAGCGTGAGCCTGATCATTCCAACAGGCCCAATCTTCGCAAGAGGGTTAGGGGAAACGCTACGGCGAAGTGCACCCCTAAAAATCTAAAGGGATCTCTTTAAGCTCCTTGAGGTCCTGCAAGCTGAAACACGATGTCTCTCTTGGTCCCCAGCTGCTTTGAAGGTAGCGGAGTGGGGGCGGGGTGAGATCAAGTCACCGGGTAAATGCTCCAATGCGATCCAGCAAAGAAAAACTTCAAGTTCCAGCTGACAGCGGTTACCTCTCCAAAAACACTGGCATGCTTTCAAACTGCTAGGTTGGGAGGAGCTGGTACAGAGCAATGGGAGATCACCCTTTCGCAGGGATTCGAACCGCTGACCTTCCGATCAGCAAGCCCAAGAGGCTCATAAAAAAACACAATGGACAACAAGAGAAACAAGTGTACGTAGTTATGAGGGGTTTCTAGTATATGAAGCTTATCAGAGTCCAATTAAGAGATTGTGCAGATCTATCTTTCTATCCAAGTACAGTTCTCTATGAGTTGCCATTGGTTGAAGGTCAGCTGCATGCAGGTCTTTTTTCCATGTGGAACTCACTGGAACTCAGTTCTGACACCTCTCAGGCAGACACCATTATGAGAAAGCAAGGGAAGTGTACAAGGTCAGTTCCAGTACCTTTTTTCTGGAAAAATAGCACTGGTGGCATGTATGTTTTGATGATGATACATTCAGTAAACGTATACCGAACATGTTGAAATTTGACTGCTTCTGTTCCTTTTCTTTGTGCTTTAACTTTGCAAATGAAGATTTACACTAATGTAAAGGTAAAGGTAAAGGGACCCCTGATCATTAGGTCCAGCCGTGGACAACTCTGGGGTTGCGGCACTCATCTCGCTCTATAGGCCGAGGAAGCCGGTGTTTGTCTGCAGACAGCTTCCGGGTCATGTGGCCAACATGACTAAGCTGCTTCTGGCGAACCAAAGCAGCGCACGGAAACGCCATTTACCTTCCTGCTGGAGTGGTACCTATTTACTTACTTGCACTTGACGTGCTTTCGAACTGCTAGGTTGGCAGGAGCAGGGACCGAGCAACGGGAGCTCACCCCATCGCACGGATTCAAACTGCCGACCTTCTGATCGGCAAGCCCTAGGCTCTGTGGTTTAGACCACAGCGCCACCCGCGTCCCTTACACTAATGTACTTTGCCATATTTCCTGGTACAAATGTTGAGATAGGAAGCTTTCCAATACTACTAGCAGAGTTTATGAAGAGTAAGGATTCTTCTGGGGGATACGCTTTGAAGGAATATGTACCCGGCCTAAATAAAAAAATAAAACTAATAACTCTGGGAAAAAATAAGTAGTATAATAAATCTGAAATAAACATTTCCCTGGATTTATGCTTTATGTGGAATGCTGATTGGATATAATGAGCAGCCAATCAGGAAATGGTATAGCCTAAATGGGAGGAGTTATGGAATGTCTGACATCACAAGGGAGGTGGTTCTTAGCCAGTGGGAGGATGAAACAACCTTAAGAAGAAATTAGAGAAATGATTGTTCCATGACAACACCGAGGTATCCAAACAGAAAGAGCTCTAATAGGTGGAACACTTTCCTTACAAGCTGTGATATTTGCAGGGTCTCATTCCAGGGCCAAAAGGTCACTAAGAGGC
>JAXCMG010000015.1:3331804-3350936 GCA_034642415.1 Podarcis siculus
TTATCTGATTCTAGATTGTTGCTTCACAGACAAAACTGAGAGGATGGAGAAACCAGAACCCGCAAAGCCCGCAAAGCCCACAAAGCCCAAAAAACCCACAAAGCGTACAGCACCAGCAGAAGCACCAGCAGAAGCCCCAGCGGAGGCAGAACAACCTGCAACTATAACTGATGGTCTGTATACAGCGCAGTCATATGGGATGAGGTTTCTCATAAAGTAGTGGAATGCACAAGAAATGCACAGCTTCCGTCTGCTTCTTTTCCAGGTCCAGCTTGTGGTCTCCAAAGTCTTTTTGGGGTTTTAAAAAATTTATTTATTTGGTTTTGCAAATTAAAATTTTACAGTCACATATCAATATACAATATAAAAGCAAGATTCCAGAGAATTTCCTGGACTCCCCCCCCCTCCCCTTTGTGGGTCCTATTGTTAGTCATTTCCTCCTGCATCTTTTATAATAATGCAAACATTTACATTTCTACATGTGTATCTACTTTAAAAATTATGTTCTTGTAATAGGGCATTAAGTGCAGGACAACAAAAGTGAACATGGTGAACTCTCATACTTGACGAGAGACTTATGCTCCAACCAATGTATTCAAACTCTTATCCTCCATGTTATAATGGCTTTTTGTTTCACAGACAAAACTGAAAGGGTGGAGATGCCAGCATCCGAAAAGGTTGCAGAGTCCATAAATAATGAATCACCCAGAAAGGATTCAGCGACAGCGACAGGGACAGCAGCAGCAGCAGCAGATGAAACTGGTGGTCTGTATATAGCACAGTCATATGGAATGAGGTTTCTCATAAAGTAGAGGAATGCATGGGAAAGGGAAGTTGATGGAGGGACAGGCAGGGAGTGGAACCAGTCATGTTGTGCTAGGGAGGAGTCCAGAGAAAAGCCCACACAGCTCTTTGGGTGCCAGAGATCCACAAAGCCCCACAGAAACCCCAGGATTCAGCCCACTCTTTGCTGCTGGCTATGGTGATCCTTTACTGTGTGCAGCTAGGAATGTCTCCACCATTAGGCAGAATGAGGCAGTTGCCTTAGGTAGCAGGTGCTGGGGTGGGCAGAGATGGGTAGACCACACAAGCTGCACTGCACCTCCACAGTTAGCCTGCTGCCCCATCAGCAGCATCCAAATAAGAGCCAATGGCCAGCCCAGCCCAGCTTCTGTATGTGGCATTATGTGCACAGAGGGAGCATCTTGTCATTTGTTTGGGGAGCAGAAAATCATTTAGTACCAGATGCTACTGTTTTCTGATCCAGAAACTGTTCAGAAAAGTTTCCTCAAGCAGCAGGGCATCTCACTTTGCTTCCTCCACCTGCTTATCCTCCCAAGTGCCCACCCCCTTAACAATGGACTGTCTCTGGCTGATGGCTGCCACAGCATATGGAACCCATTTTCCTGGGCTGGGAATGGTATGTTGGTTACTGATGGCTAAAGCAGAATTTTCTTTCTTCTAGCATCTGGTTTTCAGAGCATGGTTGCTTTCATCACATCTCCAACGGGTGAAAGATTTGTCGTACTTGAGATTTTCATCCTCACTGCCATGACACTCCTGATTTTCCTTCTATGTAAGTACATAATTAGCATACTTTGCAATTAATATCACGGGCTTTCCTTCAATGCCAACAGCATTTCCAAAAAGAGATGGCAAGTTCCACCTTCCATTTATCCTTTTCATCTCTCTTTGATATCAGGGGATGAGTTACAGCTGTCATTCATTGAGAGCAATGACACTGTTTTGTTCTCCCTGAATAAGTGAGTTCCAGCACTTGGAAAAAAAGCACAGGCTAACACAAGTCCCTGGAACACCCTGGACAATTCCCTTTCCCAGTTGCCATTCTCTGCTCCTTACCCAACTATTCCTCATTTGCTGAGAGAGAGCCCTCATTCCTGGTCCTCTCCACCCTGCTCTCTGCTAGGGCTCCAGTCCCCTGAAGGAAAGTGCTTGGGGGAAACAGGCTGCAGAGGATAAGTCATGGCGAAAGTGGGTGGGTCAGGAGCCTACCAAAACATCAAGATATATGCAGGGCTTTTTTCAGTCGGAATTCATCAGGACTCAGTTCCAGGCCCTCTCAGGTGGGCTCTGTTGCCAATCTAAGAGAACAAGGGAGATATTCAAGGTGAGTTTGCCACCTCTTTCTCCAGAAAAATAGCACTGGATAAATGAACACATGATCTATTTGCCAAGCTAATTCATTTTTAAAGGGCACTCAAAGTAAGCAAAGCTCGGAGCGGAGTGAACCAAATTATCTAAGAATTTGCATATTTTGAGCATACGGCAGGGCATGAGGCAGCTTGGCAAATCCCACTCTGTAGGACAAAGAGGACAGGTGTATCTAGAAAACAAAAAATCTAAAGCTCTCAAAGGAAAGCCAACCATCTGATGATAGAAGCAACAGGCCAAATGGAAACAGGACTTCAGACCAGCAGGGAAGCCACAATCAAGGGACAGGAAACGTCAATATAAGGGTTGGGAGCAGAAAATATTAATAGAACTCGGATTTATGTTTTTGTTGATTTGATTTTTTTATTTTTAAAGCCAGCATTTAAAATTCAATATTAAAAGCAGTTTGACACCAAGTATCCCCCCCCCCCCCCCGCTCATCAGTCCAGGCTGCTAGAACACAATTTCTTCATTTCATTTCTACCTACCTCCTCCTTAGATCAGAAGGAAATGAAAAAAAGAGAGGAGATTGAAATGGCAATGAACATGATTCGAAACATTGTTGTTGGGATTGATTCAAACTATAAGGACAAGGATGGTAAGCATTTTATATACAAATCCTCACTTTTGCTAGAACGTGTTTAGTTTAAACAAACTTCAATTCCTTTAGTTCACTTTGGGATTCATATTGTGTAAGCAGTACATTTATTCAGTGAAACTCATCACCCAATAGAGTTTATCAGTGTTTTATTGCTCAGCAGGAAGAAAAGCAGATGGTTGTGATTCTCACATCTCCCCACTAGAAATGCTGTCCTCCCCCGTCACACTGTTAATTCACAATGTTTGTGCTAGTGCTAGATTTTAGCACTGGCACAAGGGAACTTTGCCCCCACTTCTCCCTGCATGCCATCACCAAAACTGCTCCCCAGGGTGGGGAAAACTTCAGAACAGATGCGAAGAGAGGGAAAGGGACTGAAGATTGCATTGCACAAGGAGAAATCCTTGCAGTGACGTAACGTCCTGCTTAGTTCTCTGTGGAATGCAACTCAATATTCATCAAAAAAAGAGTTTGGGTGCCTGCATTTTCTTAGATTTCATAAAGCATAATTGAAAACCGTAAAGTAATCTTTGTATATTTGGCTGTACTGTGGGACTCGAGGCGGGAATAATAATAATAATAATTTATTATTTATACCCCGCCCATCTGGCTGAGTCTCCCCAGCCACTCTGGGCGGCTCCAGCCCAGAGTTTTGGAATTGTTTTGTGACCCTGTGATTCCCAACAGAAAAGGAGGACAAAGGAGGGGAATATAAAAGATACTTCATGAGCCACTTTTAATATAAGAGTATAGGATAGTGGATTTCATGGGTCTTTGATGTAATCCAGCTGCAGGGGTCTTCTGAGGCTTTCCATTGGTGATCTCAGCCAAAGAGAATCAAGTCTGTCCTCATATTCATAAGAAACCCATCCTGGAGGCTCTGCTTCTTGATTCAGGCTAGAGTGTTCCAAAATGTTTCTTAATATTTGCAGATTGTTATTTCAGATACTCCTGCCTTAAACTGTTTCAAACCTTTAGACTTCCAAATACTCGCTGCAGCTCAAAACTTATCACAGGAAGTGCGGTATCTTGCCAACAGAAATGATCGACTGCAAAAGGAAATTGGTAAGCTACCCTATGATGCTGAAGAATTGTAGCGCAGTGGGAACCTGCCCTGAGTCTGCACCAGCTGAAAGTGGTGAAAACTCTTACTACCAGAGCAGAGTGGTGCCCTCTTTGCACCTGGCCACCCTAGGGAAACATCAGAGAAATTCAGTTCAACTCTCCTGATCTGCTGAATTGATTTAGCTTCTATGGTGAGGAAAGAAAAGACTGCCATTCTTTGCTGTAGCAGAGACAATAAAAACAGGTCAGCTAAAAGACCTGTTCCTTTATTACATTCACCCATGGGAGAGAGATTCTTTAATAGCACTCCCGAGGCAACTTCCACCAACTTGGGCAGTGGGGTGGTTGGTGCAACAGCAAAATTTCTCCCCAGTTTCACAAGCCCATCATCAGAAAGAAGTCCTCAGGGCCACTCACATAGTGAATTGGCGAATTGGCATGTGGGTTAGAATACCTTGGGTCCTTGGAGATGCCCATGGAGCTGCAGCTGGTGTCGTGGGTGTCAATGGTGTCATTGACTCTGCGCTGTCTGGTGGTGCAGTGTTGGGGCCCCATTCTTCAGCCTTACCCTGGGCCGCAGGTTTCTCATCGGGTGCATCAGTCTGTGAGCCAGGCTGATCATTCACCTTGTCCCTGTTCTTGGGTGTGGTAGCAGTGACTGGAGCTGGGGCATCAGCCAGACGGTGGGGTGTTTGGTCCACATGCCGGCAGTGGACCTGAACATCTGGTGTGGCAGCCTTGTAGGAGCCTGGCCCAGTGCCCTGGTAACATTGGTGGAGAGCAAGGCAGGACAATTCTGGATGTAGACGGGGTCATCAGGGGCGAAGGAACTGGTGGCGGCTGGAGCCTCCCAGCCAAGAGGTCAATCAGATGCCAGATTAGGGTGCAACCAGTCCAGGAGTAGTGCCAGCTTCCGGTTCATGAGGAGCTGTGCTGGGCTTCAACTAGTGGCAGTGCAGAGTTTGAATGTGCTGCTGTAGCAGGAAATCCACTAGGCAATTGTTCCAGCCCCTTGGGCTCCATGATCACTGCAGATGGTGACAGCAGTAATGAAATTAAAAGATGCCTGCTTCTTAGGAGAAAAGGAATGACAAACCTAGACAGCATCTTAGAAAGCAGAGACATCACCTTGCCAACAAAGGTCCGTATAGTTATAGCTATAGTTTTCCCAGTAGTGATGTATGGAAGTGAGAGCTGGACCATAAAGAAGGCTGATCGCCAAAGAATGGATGCTTTTGAATTATGGTGCTGGAGGAGACTCTTGAGAGTCCCATGGACTGCAAGAAGATCAAACCTCTCCATTCTGAAGGAAATCAGCCCTGAGTGCTCACTGGAAGGACAGATCCTGAAGCTGAGGCTCCAATACTTTGGCCACCTCATGAGAAAAGAAGACTCCCTGGAAAAGACCCTGATGTTGGGAAAGATGGAGGGCACAAGGAGAAGGGGACGACAGAGGACGAGATGGTTGGACAGTGTTTTCGAAGCTACAAACATGTGTTTGACCAAACTGCGGGAGGCAGTGGAAAACAGGAGTGCCTGGCATGCTATGGTCCATGGGGTCACGAAGAGTCGGACATGACTAAACGACTAAACAAAAACAACCACAGTAGTAGTAGTAGCAGCAGCAGTAGTAGTAGTAGTCAGTTGTGCCAGAGCTCGGCCAAAGCTCAGCAGGAGCACCAGTCAGATCAGCTGGAAAATCCACCAGAGCCATTTGGAAGCTCACTGGAATCATCCTGCAACCTCAGGCAGGGAGACAGCTAGGCAGAAAAGCGGGTGGTAGTTGCCCACTCTAGATTCCTCTCCCCACCTCCGCAACTGGACAGTTAGCCTGGAGAATGAAAGAGAATTTTGACAAACCACAGCTACTCCCCCTTCTCAACCTTCAAGTCTGCCCTGATGTTGCCCTAGGTATCCAGGTGGAAGCAAGTAGGTGTGGCCCCTGGGGTTCAGATAAGGCCTGTGAAGGAACACACATCTTTTGTCTATTCCCTCAAATAAAAGGTTCTTCACTGCGCTCCCTGTTCCAGCTATGCCCCCCCCCCCCCCCGGTATTTCCTGCAGCATCATGAAGGGGTTGAAGAGTTAATGTTGTTCTTATTTTAATCTTTTTGAGCTTCCTAGATGAATATATGTTATCATGTGGTCACAGAAATGAACTTAACAAAAATAATTGAAATCTGCACAGAAATACAAGTTTGTTCCCCTTAAATTCCCTGTCTTGTTTTCTTTTTCTCTTCTCCCTCTGCCTTGACTCAAAGACATCCTTACTAGAAACTTGAAAGATGGCTGGGTTATATTTTCAAATGCTTTCTATCTGTTTTCTGCTGAGCTACGCTCATGGATGGATTCACAAAAAAAGTGTGAGAGGGAAGGCGCCAAACTCATTTCTATAGAAACAGTGGAAGAACAGGTGAGCATCAAAGCCGAGTATTGAAAAAGGTGGGGTATCTTCTTGAGTCAAAGTGCTCCTATCATCACTATCCAGTTAAGAAGTTCCAATCCACCTATATGCAGCCAAGACTGTAAATCCATCAGTCAAGCTAAGGGGTGGGTGGGGCAGGGACCAGCTGCTACCATCTGGGGCTAACTAAGGTTTCTTAGAGCCGCTGAACTCTCATAGCCTGAACCTGGCAGTCAGGAAGGAGGCCTTGAAGGAGGAGAAGGAGTAGATACCTGAGGGGAATCTATCCCTTGAATTTCCTGTAGATCCTCTGCTCTTTGAGATATACTGAGTGCTTAGGAAACAGGCTTCCCTCACCACCCTAACCCTCTGGCATGAGAGTATCATGGAAATTACAGGAGCTTGCAAGGTATATCCCTCTCCCAGCCCCTTAGCCCAGGCAGAGGGGCTACTGGGTTAGAGTAATTGCTGCACAGGTCACCACTGTCCTGCTGGTTTCAAGACCAACTGTTCTATGGCAAAGTCATTTATAGTATCTGGAAATTTTAACTCTGTGTCATGACTGGAAGACATATGTAGCCAGTCTCGGTGAGGGCAGGTGAAGTTACCCTTCACTACAATATTTCCTCTTTGGGATGCTTCCCTGATTCCATCATCAGCATCATCATAACTTGGATCAGGGGGACAATAGCACATCCTCCATACAAAATTATTCTTGGTGCTTGATGCAACCATACTTGGAATACTATGTATAATTTTGACCATTGCTTCCCAAAAAAATATGAATTGGGTCTTCAATTGTGACACCTGCTCCTTTTGAAATGTTTTTGTGTTATGTCTGTTCAATGTCTGCAAAGGATTATAGTCTCCCCAAGAAAGGGAAATTGTCTAGAAAGGTTTTGGGATGCTCCTCATTCCTACTGAAGATTTTCTGTTTTTTCTTTCTCTCCACCCCTACCATAGTTTTTTATAAACCATCAAGTAAAAAGTCGTAGAAAGTTTTTTTGGATTGGACTCTTTAAAGACAAGGATGTGGAATGGAAATGGCTGTCAGGCACAATACCTGAAGACGAGTAAGTTTTTGAAGAAATATTTGCTAATGGCATGCATTCCAAAAAGTTGCAGATTCTGTTTACATAATTGATCCTTTCCCTCTCCAAATATATTTTGCCATGCAATTTTCTCTACTACCAAAGACCTACATATGTATTCCTCCACATCATTGTCCAGGTGAGTGACTGCTGCTTCTCACTAGGTTGGAGAGGCAGGAAGGCTCCTCTTCCTGCTTCTCTAACCTACTGAATGTGGTGATTCAGAAGAGGCTGAAGGCATGCTTTTCAATGGTTTGTGCTGATTAGCTCAGCTTCAAAAGGACTTGCAGGGACCTAAAGCTGAGCAACACTCTCTTTAGGAAAATATTTCTGCTGTTATCTGCTAAACGATCTGAATAACCAGCAATCTCATACCTAAAATAATAGTAGCAGATGATGTAAGTGTGTAAGAGAGGGTAGTTCATGTCACTCTCTTGGATAGAATCATAGACACATAGAAATTTAGAGTTGGATGAGACACCAACGGTCATCTAGTCCAACCCCTGCAGAGAAGGGATCACAACTGAAGAAGCCCTGACAGATTCCTAATTGTTTTTGCTGTCAGCTGGAAGTTTAAGACAGTTCATGGTTCCCTTTAAGTATCTAACAACTCTTTTCAACCTACGTTGATGGATGTACAAGGTCAGAGTAAGATCTCACTCATCCACAGCTTGGTGGTAGAAGAGCGAACTGGTCTGGCATTTTTTACCAAGACTGGATTAACAGAGGGCTGCTTTAAATTTGGCAAGGTCTCCTAGATCAAAATCTCCCAGTGTTGTTGTTGTTTAGCTTCCAAATGGCTCTGGGGGATTTTCCAGCTGATCTGACTGGTGCTCCTGGTGAGCTTTGACCAAGCTCTGGCACAACTGACTACTACTACTACTACTACTACTACTACTGTGGTTGTTTTTGTTTAGTCATTTAGTCATGTCCGACTCTTCATGACCCCATGGACCATAGCATGCCAGGCACTCCTGTCTTCCACTGCCTCCCACAGTTTGGTCAAACTCATGCTGGTAGCTTCAAGAACACTGTCCCACCATCTCGTCCTCTGTCGTCCCTTTCTCCTTGTGCCCTCCATCTTTCCCAACATCAGGATCTTTTCCAGGGAGTCTTCTCTTCTCATGAGGTGGCCTCAGCTTCACAATCTGTCCTTCCAGTGAGCACTCAGGGCTGATTTCCTTCAGAATGGATAGGTTTGATCTTCTTGCAGTCCATGGGACTCTCAAGAGTCTCCCCCAATACCATAATTCAAAAGCATCAATTCTTCGGCGATCAGCCTTCTTTATGGACCAGCTCTCACTTCCATACATCACTATTGAGAAAACCATAGCTTTAACTATACAGACCTTTGTCAGCAGGTGATGTCTCTTCTTTTTAAGATGCTGTCTAGGTTTGTCATCGCTTTTCTCCCAAGAAGCAGGCCTCTTTTAATTTTGTTACTGCTGTCACCATCTGCAGTGATCATGGAGCCTGCCTCACTGCCTCCATTTCTTCCCTTTCTACTTGCCAGGAGGTGTTGGGACCGGTGGCCATGATCTTCGGTTTTTTGACGTTGAGCTTCAGACCATATTTTGCGCTCTCCTCTTTCACCCTCATTAAAAGGTTCTTTAATTCCTCCTCATTTCTGTCATCAGAGTTGTGTCATCTGCATATCTGAGATTGTTGATATTTCTTCCGGCAATCTTAATTCCGGCTTGGGATTCATCCAGTCCAGCCTTTCGCATGATGAATTCTGCATATAAGTTAAATAAACAGGGAGACAGTATACAGCCTTGTCATACTCCTTTCCCAATTTTGAACCAATCAGTTGTTCCATGTCCAGTTCTAAATGTAGCTTCTTGTCCCACATAGAGATTCTCCAACTTTGGCTGCAGAGAATATGATCAATCTGATTTCAATGCTGCCCATCTGGTAATGTCCATGTGTAGAGTCATCTCTTGTGTTGTTGGAAAAGAGTGTTTGTGATGACCAGCTTGTTCTCTTGATGGAACTCTACTAGTCTTTGCCCTGTTTCATTTTGAACTCCAAGGCCAAACTTGTCAGTTGTTCCTTTTATCTCTTGACTCCCTACTTTAGCATTCCAATTCCCTATAATAAGAACATCCTTCTTTGATGTCATTTCTAGAAGGTGTTGTAAGTCTTCATAGAAATGATCACTTTCAGTTTCTTCAGCACCGGTAGTTGGTGCATAAACTTGGATTACTGTGATGTTAAAAGGTGTGCCTTGGATTTGTATCAAGATCATTCTATCATTTTTGAGATTGAATCCCAGTATAGCTTTTGCCACTCTTTTGTTGACTATGAGGGCCACTCATAGAGCCACTTCTATGGGAGTCTTGTCCACAGTAGTAGATATGATGATCATCCGAACTGAATTCGCCCTTTCCTGTCCATTTTAGTTCACTGATGCCCAGGATGTCAATATTTGTTCTTGCCATCTCATTTTTGACCACATCCAACTTACCATGGTTCGTGGATCTTACATTCCAGGTTCCTATGCAATATTTTTCTTTACAGCATTGGACTTTCCTTTCACTTCCAGGCACATCCACAACTTAGTGGCATTTTGGCTTTGGCCCAGCTGCTTCATCAGCTTGGAATCTACTTGTACTTGTCCTCCACTCTTCCTCAGTAGCATGTTGGACCCCTTCTGACCTGAGGGGATCACCTTCCAGCGTCATAACTTTTATATGCCTGTTGTTTTTTCTCCATGGAGTTTTCTTGGCAGGGATACTGGAGTGGCTTGCCGGTTCCTGCTCCAGGTGGATCACGTTTAGTCAAAACTCTCCACTATGACCTGTCCGTCTTTGGTGGCACTGCATGGCATAGCTCATAGCTTCACTGAGTTATTCAAGCCCCTTTTCCACAACAAGACAATGACCCATGAAGAAGGTTGCACCCAATACCAACCACTAATCCTTTTTGGCAAAAGTATTGAGTAAACTTTACAAACTGGCAGTGGGGTTGTATAATACTAGCTGGGAACTTAAACCCTGTATGCCAGTGGTTCCCAGTTAGCTAAATACTGCAGACCCCTTGTTTTTCAAAAGCCAAGCCATGGGCCACCCTACCTTTGAACATTTTGATATCTTCTCTGCAGCAGTTTTTTGTTATTTGAATGGTACCAAGAAGCCCCTGGGTGGGTGGTCCATGGACCACCAATTGGGAACCACTGCTGTATGTGATCTTAGACTTGATCAAAGGGCAGATCTCACCCAAACATCTCATGGGAGTAAAAAAAAAAAACCCAACTACACCATTTCTAGTAATTTCAATTTAATAGATTCATAGAGAGCTTTAAAAAAGAGGGATTTATAAAATACATTTATCACAGAATTTTAGTGCTGTGTAGTGGGACTTGATTCAGTATACAATGGGCACTGGAGAATGCAAGGCCTTACCAGAATTGACAATAAGTGTGCGGCTAGGGTGATATCTTTATCAACTATGGATAATTGATTAGAGTAAACATAGAATCAACATGTAAGATTTAGATAAGACATATATGTGAGAGATATCATATCATTTCAGACAACTGTATAATGGCTTTGTGGTTATAGATTATATTTTGTATTTCATTTGAGGACATAGCTATGTTTGTTTCTGTATAGTGTCATTGCTATCTTCATGCATGGGGTGGGTGATGGATGTGAGATGAGGTGGATGAAGGCGGATGCAAATCTAACAAGGTTTTAATATGCTCAGAATAATCGCTACTGTGCTAACTCTGCTATGAGAGAGTAAGGATCCCTCTTTCAAAACCCTCTCTCCAACACCCACAAAAGTCCAGAGCAGATCTGAGGAGGATGTGGGTGCATATGGAAAGGAGAGAGGGCCAGTTCTGTTGCAGAAATGGAAATCCTGGCAATAGCAGAAGTACTGCATTGGATACTGCCCAAACGAAATTGACTGACAGTTCTTGTGTGTACCTCTGAGCCTTCCAAAGTGACTCCCTCACTATTTTGTAGTTTCCCATGAGAAATCACTTCATATAAAAAGAAAAGAGACAGTCTTGACCCACAGATTTTTTAAAAATTTGGTTAGAATTCTAAAATCTGGGGAGAAACTACAAAGAGAGAAGTGGATGTTAAGAGAGAAAGAGCTGGACCTCTTTTTAATGGTAGAAGGCACAGAGAGCGCGTGAGGAAGTAGACATCCAATCTTGATTGCTCAGTGCTGCTATTTCTTTTCTTTTCAGGTACTGGAATTACTATTCGCTACATTATGAATTGAACCATGACTGCACTGCAATGACCTTTGATTGCGTTGATACTTGCTGGATAGCATTAGAATGTCATCTACAAATGCCGTATATTTGCAAGAAGGTGCCAGATGATGCTTGGCTCTAAGAAGACACTTTAAGATGAACGAAACTCGATCTCATGATCACTACACAAAAGCAAAACCAAGAGATCACCCCACCCTGCTGTTTTAATGCACAATCGACACTCTGCCATCTAGATTATGGGACTCTTTGGCATCAGCCCTCAAAAACACCTTGAAAAGACCTTATTCTGAAAGCTCAGATGTAGATGGCTACAAAAATAGAGAATGGAAGGGTCCAGTCATAGCCTGTTTTCTGTTTAATGTATTTATTTGCAATGCATACCAATATCTGTCTCCTTGCTCTGTGTGTTTGATGCCCCATTGCCCCTTCTGATCTTCATTACCACTACCTTGCAAGGCACATAAGGACAACCATGCATACCAGGCAATGAGAATGGGGGCCACCCAGCACCTGGTGTCTCCTTCTAGCAGATTAATCACAAATACAACTTTGGCTTCATCACTGGAAATTCTGGCACCCTTACTCTCATAAAGAGCTAACATTACTCTCATATAGAGCTAACATTCTACTCTATCAGCGTTTATTTACAGCAGTAATAAATCAGCCAGTGTCCGGCACAAAAAGCATCCTCTGTGCCAGACAAAACCAAAAGTCAGACAGAACAAAGAAACCAGGTTCTCCAGAAGTGGAGAAAGCTCCTCCCCAGAACAGGCAGGATGACACTAGGACTCTGAGCTGTTAACCCTGTAAACTCTGATTCCCCTCACACTCCCTCTTGTCCTGCGCTGCTGGGGGCTTGTAAGTATCACCACTTACCCCAAAACCAAACCTTCACAGAACTCCCCATGACGCTGGAAGCTCAAAGGTTTTGTGAACCCATCTGCCAGGTTCTTCTGGCTTGGGAAGTACTGCAATTTCACCAAGCCTGTCTGGACACTCTGACACACATTCTGGAAACGTATGTCCAGATGTAATGGTGTCCGGCACACTTCCCTGTGCCAAATATGAGCCTTAAGCTTTCTTCCTGGCTCCAAGCAGAGTTTTGCAGCAGCAGTTAGTGCCTTGTGTGGGTGATAAATCAAAGACTGTTCGCAGGCTTCTTGCTATCTAAGAAGGCTTTAATTAGGTACAGAAAAACCTCATAAATCAGCCCGGAGGTCTAGCGGACATCCTCTCTGGCTCAACAGCTAAAAGCGAAAGTCACACACACAAAGAAAGATTCCTGTATGTGAACAAAACCACGCCTCAGAATGTGAGACGTCACACAGAACTGTTTAACCCTAGAATCATAGAATCATAGAATCATAGACTTGGAATAGACCACAAGGGCCATCGAGTCCAACCCCCTGCCAAGCAGGAAACACCATCAGAGCACTCCTGACATATGGTTGTCAAGCCTCTGCTTAAAGACCTCCAAAGAAGGAGACTCCACCACACTCCTTGGAAGCAAATTCCACTGTCAAACAGCTCTTACTGTCAGGAAGTTCTTCCTAATGCTTAGATGGAATCTTCTTTCTTGTAGTTTGGATCCATTGCTCCGTGTCCGCTTCTCTGGAGCAGCAGAAAACAACCTTTCTCCCTCCTCTATGTGACATCCTTTTATATATTTGAACATGGCTATCATATCACCCCTTAACCTCCTGGCTATCATATCACTCCTTAACCCTGTAAGTTCTGATTCTCCTCACAGTTTGGTACTGGCCTTAAAACTGCCCAGACCCTGCCGACTTTAGACAGGGTTGATTGTCCTCCCAAACAGTGATGGGCAAGCAACACTCCCTGCAGATTTCTTGAACCAGACATCTGTAGAACTCCTGTTCCCAGCACAGCTCTGACATTGCGCTGAACTCAGCTTCAGTAGAGGACAGCGCAATGAGACTCAGCTTCCGGAACTTCCTCCCAACTAGAGATTCCCCAAACTTTATGACCATCCCAGATACAGACTTCCTGTCATCCAGATTCGCCCAGTCACTATCTGCCCACCATGTGAGCTTGGCGTCACCTGTAGCTGACAGTTTGAGACGGAAGTCCTTGGTATCCTGCTGGTATCTCAGCACCCGCTTAATACCATTCCAGGCACTTACACTGGGCTTTGTAGCTTCCCTGCTGAGCCGATTGGTAGCAAAAGCAATGTCCAGCCTGCTCCACTGGGAAAGATACAGCAGACTACCCAGAGCTGACTGAAAGATCTCAGCATTCTCAAACTCAGTGTGTTCCGCTAGCTGACTGCCTTTCACGTTGCTTGTCTCCATGGGTGTTCTAACCCCTGCACAATCAGACATTCTGAACTTCTCAAGCAACTGCTCAATCTTGCCTTTCTGACTGAGCAAGAAGCTTCCATCTTCAGACCTGTCTATCTGTACCCCTAGGTAAACTCACTGAACCCAGGTTCTTGGGTTGGAAACATTTTCCAAGCTCTTTGCCAAACATCTGACCTGATTGTCTGCCCTTGAGACATGAATTATGTCATCCACAAAAACCAAAACCAGTTCTTATGACTCTCCTGACCCTTTCAGGTACAGACAGCTGTAAATAAATACTTCTAGAGTAGAAGAGAAGCTGAGTGCAGTCTCTGATTTATGCACACTTTGCACGCACAGAAGGTCACTTTGCTGTGTTTTACTCTGCTGTGCTCAGAGGTCTGAAGGAGCAGAAATGTGCAACGGAAGCCTGCAGGACCTCCACCCTTCACCATTTACAGCAGTACTAAATCAGCCACTGTCTGGCATGAAAACATCCTCCACGCTGGACAAAACCAAAAGTCAGACAGAACAAAGAAACCAGCTTCTCCGGATGTGGAGAAAGCTCCTCCCGAGAACAGGCAGGACGACTCTAGGACTCTGAGCTGTTAACCTTGTAACCTCTGATTCCCCTCACAGACCTCTCTGCCATGTCTTGCATGATTGACAACTGGAAATGGTTGTGGTTGCTTCAATCTGTCCTGTATACCCAGCCAAGGAGAACTGATATTTTAATTAATTATTGACAAAAGGATATCATCTTGGTGGTATATATGATACTTGTGTCTTTTGCCATGGATCCTTTTTCCTAACTCTGAAAGAGGAGGTTGTGGGGGTGTTTCTGTTGGAATTCTGCCTGGGTCAGAGGAATGTGCCACAGCGTAGGCACCGGCAGATATTCCTGTCGACCTCCCCGTTGCTCCACTCTGCTGATAAGCAGGCGAGGTCTCGGCGATTCTTCTCAGATGTGTGAGAGGAACACACCGTTCTTCCTGTCTCCCCTTTGGTGTCCCCCAGGGAGGGGAAAGAAGCAGACAGAAAACTATTTACATCCTTTATTTCTGTCTCTTATATCAGTACAGAGAATCATGTCTGCACTCAACAACAGTAAGAAGAAACTCCGCCCATTTACTTCCAGTACGGGTCATATGACACACACACTGAGCTAACATCCGGTGCTCAGTACAGAATGGACTGCCCCTTTGTTCCCATGGCAACAGTCACAAACATCCTGTCTGGCTTTCCAGCCACAAGCAGCTGACTGAGCTGCTAGAGCCTTTGCTTGCTGCAGCATTGGTGCTTTATGGTAACAGTTTCATGAGGGAAGAACAGAAGCCGGCTTTCAGAACCGCTAGGTGGATTCCATCCTGCCATGTGGCTTTACCACATGCTTGAAAGTTAGAATCATTGAATCATGGGATTGTAGAGTTGGAAGGGACTCAGAGGGTCATCTAGTCCAACCCTCTGCAATGCAGGAACCTCAAACCGAAGCCTCCATGACAGATTGCCATCTAACCTCTGATTTAAAAGCTCCATTAAAGGAGTTCACAACCTCGGGGGGGGGAGAGACTGTTGCACTCTTGAACCGCTCCTAGTGTCCGAAATATGTTTAGTTGGAATCTCCTTTCTTGTAACTTGAAACCATGGGTCTCGACTTCCAGGTGCCATGGGAATGGCAGACAGAGCGTGAGCCTGATCAGTCTGACGGGCTCGGACTTTGTGAGGGGGTAGGGGAAGCGCTAAGGCAGTGTGCACACCTACAAAAACTAAAGGGATCTCTTTAGGCTCTTCAGGGTCCTGCAACCTGAAATGTGAGCTCTCTCTCACTTCCCTGCTGCTTTGAAAGAAGCTGGGGGGGCATGACTGAGTTGCCGAGTAAGCGCTACAACGCAACCCAATGAGGAAAAGCCTAAAGCTCCAGCTGAGAGTGTTGGGGTGGACCTGCTTTTTTGTTTCTAGGTGTCATGAAGTTGGTGTAAGAGAAGAAGCCCACAAAGCAAAGCCATCTTACGGGTTTTCCTCTCTCCTTGTGAATGTTGCTATGCGTGATGTACAGATGGTATATAACACCAGTGCAGTTAGGAAGAATGTATAAAACTGGTTCAAATCTGTGTTGGAAATTTAAGGGAAAAGAAGGGACTTTTTATCACATGTGGTGGGAGTGTAGTAAAAAATTTTTTTAAAGAGAAATGATATATAATGAGTTGAATAAAATGTTCCAATTAACATTTGTAAAAAAGCGTGAAGCTTTCTTGTTAGGGATTGTAGGAAAAGACCTGCCAAGGAAATTTAAAAAACATTTTCATGTATGCAACAACGGCGGCAATTGTCTTAATACCACAAGGATGGCAGAATGAGGAAATTCTGGCTAAAGAACTGTGGCAAGAGAAACTGATGAATTATGCGGAATTGGCAAAACTGACACATAAACTACGTGACAAGGATAAATGTGACTTTAAAGAAGAATAACCTCTTAACCTTTCACGAAGTACTTAAAGAAACAACAAAATGAACTGAATTCCTTGGCAGGTTTTGAATATACATTCACAAACTTTTTATTGGTAATATACTGAAAGATAAACTGAGGATCGTTACAACTCTGTAACATGCAGAGTATATGTGCTGAGAAACCAGAGAGAGGAGCTGAGGGAAGTCTGGGTGGGGTGGGAGGGCGGGCTTTTCTTTTTAGAGGAGGAGGGAGGGGGAAATGGGGAGAGAAAAAATGAGGATGATGTATTTTTGATAAATTGTTAATTGTTGAAATCCCTAATAAAAAAATATTTTTTAAAAAAGAGGAAGTGTGACACCTAGTGGTTATAGAAATATATATATTGGTAAAATCTGTGTTTTAATTGGGATAGATTGTGTCAATGAATAGAATTAAATTGTTGAATTATAAATATCAAAATATGGCTGCAAGAAAACCACTGGTCCCGACTGGAACTTCTGCAACCACTCCAGCACATTGGAGAAGGATTTTGGCCCAGGAATTAGAACCAAAAACTGATCTCACAGATATGATTATGGACTTAAGGGGAAAAAATAGGGGAAACGCTTAGGCATTGGGGAGTGAACTTGACCAGAATACAAAGTTAGCATTGGATTCAACAGGACAAATTAAAGAATTGATGGGAATAACAGTACTGGACCTTAAAACTAAGACAGAGAGTCTAAAAGAAAAGACAAAACCAGCACAAGCAGAGGGGAAAGACCTAAAAAAGGACCATGAGAAATTAAAGGAGGAATCAGCAGAACTGAGTGCTTCGCAGGAATCAGCTTGGGATGCAATAGCTGTTCTAGAAATGCGCCAGAAGAAACAAATCTTTGCTTCTGGGGAATTCCAGAAGAATCATAAGAAGATATAAGACTTAAATTACGGTAATCATAGAGTTGTCAGAATGGAAAGGGATTCAGGAAGAATTTTTGGAGAATTCGAAAAATAAAATGTTTAAGATAAAATCAAGTTTTGCAAAAACCAAAACACTACCAAGAGATTGCCTGGTAGTTTCCAATTCACGTGCGATAAAAGACACAATATTACAAACAAATTACCAAAAACAATTACAAATAGAACAGAACATAATCATTTCGAAGGAAATTCCTAGTAGATTACTTAGAAAACCAAATAACTAAATTACTGACAGATGCATTGAAAAATAAAATTCCATATAGAGGAAAGGCACAGGCAGAGGGGAAAGATCTAAAAAAAGGATTTGGGGCTTCCAGATTTCATGGTCCTGCCCCCGTTTCCATTTGTTGATTGCCATGGAATTTTTTGGGTTGGGGTTTGAGACGGTTTTTGGAAGAAACCTGTGCGTGAATTTGTTTTGTGTGTGTAGATCAGTGCACCCTGACCAATGCACAGTCTTTGCAGTAAGGCTCTATTCTGATGGCAAGAGTATCATGATGACTGGTTGATTCTTATCTGCTCCAGCCTTCATCTGCCTTCACAGCCATTGTATTATTATTATTTTAATGTTTAAAATTTTTATTTTTTACCAACAACCAAAACACAGTGAAACCCCCCAGGTGGCTGATACATTGGGTTTACATAATCAATAATAGCATATTCAAATCAACCATATGTACAATTTTATATACATTAACACTCCTCCATCCACAAGGTTTATTTAACATTTAACATTTTAATTGCCCCAAATTGTTCAAATCTACCCTTCACAGCCACTGTAACATACCACTTGTTATCGTCCACCTGTCCTGCCATTGAGAACTTCTTGGATCATTCTTTCTCTAGCTCCTCTCCTTTGACCTTACCGCCTTGGTGACCCTGCTGGGAGTATGAGACTCCCGGCAGCTTCACTCACAAGGGTCATAGGAATTATAAGGCCACTCACCACAACAAGGGGATGATCCAGTGAGTGAGCTATAAATAATACAACAGCGGCATCAAATGGTGGGAAACTAGCAACAAGCGCTTGGAATTGTGAGATAAATTGAAGTATAAATAATACAACACTGACACACAGGGGTAAATGTACAAAATGACAGTAACAGGATATAAAAAACCAACTTCAACAAGAAGGAGATTTAAGTGATATTTTGACAGTAATGAGAGTATCACTAAGCCAGCAACACTTGCAGAAGTTGCAAGGGATTTAAGGGATTGCTCCAAAGAAATAAGTGATCTGTTTTAAAGGCCTAGCACTCTGGAAGAAACTGAAAACAACAACAACACACTACTGGTCAATGAAATCAGAGACATAAAATCAAGTGAAAAAGATGCAGGAACAAATCACATAAACCCAAGAACAGGTGATTGCAATACAGCAGAACCCAGAAATACTGGATGAACCGGTCGCTCTCCTAGAGATGCAGCACAAGGAAATGTATTTGAGATGTTGATTGATTCCAGAATAAAGGGAGGAAGGTTTTTAACAACCGCTGATTAAAGAATTGGAGAAATTTCTGCATACCAAGGAAGATGAGATGGAGAAACAAATTGAGTGGGCACACAGCACTAAATCAGCATCTGCAAGAGCAAGGAAAGTTCCAGGAGATTGCTTAGTACAATTCTCTACAAGAACCATACAGGGCAAGATTTTGCAAACTCAGAACAACCTACAGACTGACATCCAAAGGATTACAAAGGATTACAAGTGAAGGAAATCCCAACTAGACTCCTAAATAAAAGGAAAGACTACAAATTCCTAGCAGATGCTTTGAGAAAACCCAGCGTGTTGGGAGTTCCCTCAAGGACTGAGCCTTCAATTCAGAATGAAATTATTTTGAGCAACAGAAGAACAAGAATGT
>JAXCMG010000015.1:3420936-3474578 GCA_034642415.1 Podarcis siculus
CCTGAAACTGTTCTTAACCTGAAGCACCACTTTAGCTAATGGGGCCTCCCACCGCTGCCCCACGATTTCTGTTCTCATCCTGAAGCAAAGTTCTTAACCTGAGGTACTATTTCTGGGTTAGCGGAGTCTGTATCCTGAAATGTATGTAACCTGAAGCGTATGTAACCCGAGGTACCACTGTAGTGGAGGAAAAGGAGGAGGAGGAGGACTTGGCCAAGGGGCAAAGAGGCAGTTCATTAGGGGTTTCTAAGTGCAATCTCAGACTTGGGCTTGAAGGTGGAGTGGCAATCTTTACCTCCCCAGGTGACAGGTGGGGAAGTGGTTGAAAGAGGAGACCCAGTTGACAGCTGGGAAGAAAGGCCGCCACACAAGTGAGAGGTGTAGTTACTATCCAGCAGATGTAAAGAAATTGTGGTGAACTTCTGCCGGCTCCAGACCTAAAACTCCTCTTCTTGTTCTGTTTTGTTTATTTTCATCCTGCCTTTCACCTTGTGCAGTCCCAAGGTGGCTCATGGCAAGAATTAATGCAGATACAACTAAAAACAAACAATGAATTAAACACATGAGCCTGTTTTTCAAAAATCTCACTGAAAATGCCAAATCTATTTAAAAGTATGTACACACACAAAAATCCTTTCTTGGGCCACTTTCACAGTTTAAAATCCAATGTCTATTTCCAGCTCACATGTCTAGAAGTAGCAAATCTTTTTACCCCTAGTCTTAAATTCAGTTCCGTACTTTCACAAAAGAATAATCATTCAGTTTATTCACATGGTAGTGTGTACTTCTCCGATATACACATTTTTGTATGCAGTTTTGCCCAAATGTACACAATTTGCAAAGCATTTCCCTTAATGTTTTTGTATGCTATTTTCTGTAACATATGCATTAACAAGCACCCTGGTGTTTTACTGCTAGTGTTCTATTCTGGACAGGCCTTGCATTTCTTCTTCTTTTAAATATAATTTTTATCAAATTTTACACAATTTTTCCAACACAGCATCTCCAACACAACATAACAATCCTTGGCTGTCATAGCCTAGGACTTCCATCAACCCCTTCTAATGGTTTTCTGAATTCCTTTCTAATTATGCATTTTATTACTATGCTTATTGTTTAAGACCCAATCTTACATCAGCTAATCTTAATACTTCTCACAATAATCTGGATAGTCCTCCTTACAAGATTCCTCCTTACAAAACTTCTTGCAGTCCTACAAGCGATGTTAAGTAGTTACACTTGTCTTTCAAATACAACATAAATTTCTTCCAGTCCTTTAGGAAAGGCTGGTCCCGTTGGTTTCGAATTTCCCCTGTAAATCTTGCCAGCTCAACGTAGTCCATCAATTTTATTTGTCACACTTCTTTTGTTGGCATTTCTTCTTGCTTCCATCTTTGGGCTAATAATATTCTTGCTGCAGTGGTCACATATAAGAACAATTGTTTTTTACCATTTTTTAAAATTTCTGTACCTACGATACCCAATGAAAGAGCTTCTGGTTTTTTTGGAAATGTGCATTTCAACATTTTTTTGATTTCGTTATAAATCATTTCCCAGAAGTCTTTCACTTTTTTACATTCCCAATACCTATGGTAAAACGTGCCCTCTTTTTTGTTACATTTCCAACATTTATTATTCGTTTTATACATTTTGGCTAGTTTCACCGGTGATATATACCATCTGTACATCATTTTCATTATTTTTTCTTTTAATGCACTGCAGGCAGTAAAGTTTATTCCCTCTCTCCATAACCTCCCCCAACCATCTATTGGTATATTATGCCCTATATCTTTAGCCCAATGTATAATTACTGATTTGACTTCTTCATCTTTTAGATGCCATTCCAATAGTAATTTATACATTTTAGATAATATTTTAAACTTATTGTTTAACAGTTCCAATTCAAATCTCGATTTAATATATCCAAATCCATTTTTCTTTTTATCTTCTTTAAACATTTCATTGACTTGATGATAATGCAACCAATCATTCACGAAAATTTTAACCTCTTCATACGGCTTTAATTTCCATTGGTTTTCCATCTCCATCATTAACTGTTCATAGATGGCTCAATTTGTATTCATATTTATCTTTTTCACATTCATTGCCTCTAATGGTGAGAGCCACCATGGTGTTTTACGTTCCCAATAGATTTTTATATGTATCCCATACTTCATACAGTGACTTGCGAAATATGTGGTTTCCAAATCCTTTATGAACTTTGACTTTATCATACCATAGATATGCATGCCATCTGAATCTGTTATCAAATCCTTTCAGATCTAAGAGATCTGTATTCTCTAATAATATCCAATCCCTTAACCAACAAAAGCATGAAGCCTCATAATACAATTTCAAATCTGACCTTGCATTTCATAACACCACCACCTGGCCATTGGGTTGGTTGACTGGCATCTCCAAATTCTGAAATACAGCAGGCAAAGCAGAGGGGTCAAGAACTTAGCATGTATACCTGAGACCTGGGTGGATGAGCTCGGTGGCCCTATGCTGCCCCAGCTGTGTCCACCTGGGTACTTGGTGCAGCACCATTCTGAGTCAGAGGGTTGTGTTGGCCAAACAGGTGATTGATTATAATGATCTATTTCATAGTTGGAGTGCCTGACTGTACTGGGAAAGGATGTTATACAGCTGTCCGTCAGCACCAGTATTCCCTGTTTATAGACCCCAAGAGCAGACAGACACAGAATGCCCTTTCAATTCGTTATTCACTCCCTGCCTCTTTGCAAACTCAAGCCGATTTAGAAACTGCTGTGAGGAGAGTTGAAAGAGGCAGAAAGAAATGAATGGCAGTGATTGCAGAGATACCTATTCTTAATAAATTTGTTTCTGATGGTTCTGTTAACTAATAAATGAAACAAATTGGCCTTGCATATTTTTATGTTGCACAAGAGGTATGTATAGCTTGTTCAGACATTTATTTACATGAATATACGAGGGGAGAGCCTGTCTCTGATGCAACTTTCTCCCTTTCCATGCAATTTTCACTCCTGCAGAATGTCTGGAAGGTGCTATTGTGTTCCTAGGTAAAATATGTAGTATGAAAGGATTTGCAAAAAGATTCTGACCCCTCATTCCTAGGAAATACTTTCTGATCTCTTTGTAGGAATTCATAGAGAAACAAGTCTTTCCTACATACAAAGACCATTGGGTTGGAGTCTATAATACTGGGGGATGGAAATGTATTGATGACCAGGCACCTAAAAGCACGTGAGTCTCTGAATAAAATTATATTGTAGCACCCTTTCCTTCTCTGCACTCACATTCTGCAGTCTTCCAAATGAGCCCAGTGTGGGTGGTGTTGCCTTGATCCCCTTCCTCTTATTGTATTTGATTAATCAGAAATACATTATAGTTAAGTAATAGTATGAGCAGTAACTGAAATATGAACAGCCGATGCAAATGATAAAGGAAAAAATAATGAATGATAAAATTATAAACTATTTTAAGTAAAGGATTGGGACGTAGAGTAAAGTGTGTATTTTGATGCAGTAAGACGTGAGGAAAAGGGAAACACTGCAAAACAGGGTGGAAGTCAATTTAAAATTTCTATTAAATTTTATTGTATTGCATTCTATTGTATTGTCAAAAAAATTGATATAAATACGTCCTTTTAATCTGTTTAGGTGTTTAGCATATATGAGATCCAGTACACTCTAGGAAGGCTCAAGTAGACCTCACACAACCAACGTTGGATTTTCTCTATAACATTGCTTTATTGATTAACAAACATGACAAGACAGGGAACATGCACTCAATCACACACACATTCATACATTTCCCATACTCACCACTCTACACTGGATTGATCAGAACCAGTAAGAGTCGCGAGTGACTGGATGACAGCTGTCAATGTCTGGCACACAGCTGAGGCTGGAGGGCTTTGCAATTTATACACGATGTTGTCCATCCGATGCTTGGCAACTCCTGATGCTTACACAACTCCTGGCTTACTCCTTGTTGTTGGCATGTATTTGGCATCTCACATCCTTGTCCTTGGCATCATTTCACAATTCTTATCTGATCTGAATGTTGTGTAAAGTTGTAAAGCCCACCTCCAAGCCTCCTTGTGCGTACCGTTCCCGGCACACACTGTTTTTGCCAAAACATTATGATGTATTCCACATTCCATGAGCTCTTATACAACACAGTTCGTCATCAGTTCACTGACAGTTCAAAGACATTGCATCCATTTTGTGGTGTTCTTCAGTGATTTTTTCGGCCCATGCAAACCATACTATTTGCTATGTAAAATAATAATAATAATAATAATAATAATAATAATAATAATAATAATAATAATGGGAGGCCCCATTAGCTAAAGTGGTGCTTCAGGTTAAGAACAGTTTCAGGTTAAGAATGGACCTCCAGAACAAATGAAGTTCTTAACCCAAGGTACCACTGTAAAAGCAATGAATGTCACTCAAAACTCATGTCACTCATGATTCCATGGTCCTCTAGTGTCCATTTATGACTTTTTCAACTGATAAGACAATTAGGTGGACGCGGGTGGCGCTGTGGGTAAAAACCTCAGCGCCTAGGGCTTGCCGATCGAAAGGTCGGCGGTTCGAATCCCCGCAGCGGGGTGCGCTCCCGTTGCTCGGTCCCAGCACCTGCCAACCTAGCAGTTCGAAAGCACCCCCGGGTGCAAGTAGATAAATAGGGACTGCTTTCTAGCGGGAAGGTAAACGGCGTTTCCGTGTGCGGCTCTGGCTCGCCAGAGCAGCGATGTCACGCTGGCCACGTGACCCGGAAGTGTCTCCGGACAGCGCTGGCCCCCGGCCTATAGAGTGAGATGGGCGCACCAACCCCAGAGTCTGTCAAGACTGGCCCGTACGGGCAGGGGTACCTTTACCTTTTTTTAAGACAATTAGGTCCCTACCACATTCACACAAACAACTATAGTGCAATGCATTTTGCTGATGGGACTGTCTTCATCTCACTTGAGGAGGAGGGAATAGGAGGAAGATTCTATTGATCCTTTTTCCTCAGTTGTAACTGCAATGTACAGTATAGACATGTTAAGAAGCCTTTATCATCTATCTATCTATCATCTATCATCTATCATCTATCATCTATCTATCTATCTATCTATCATCTATCTATCTATCTATCTATCTATCTATCTATCTATCTATCTATCATCTATATCTATCATCTATCTATCCTGCTCCCCCCATTTTCCTAGAATAGGTGTTAAACTAACTCACCTGTAATTTGCTTGATAGGGATGGAGAACAGTCCTGGTAGGAATGAGTTCCCCCTGCTGGCCGTGACAGACTGTGTCTTGAATTCTTCAGCTGCTCTACTGGGGGAAGAGTCATCCATTCTCCAGAACAACCCTGCCTGTGGTCTACAACAGTTAGGGCCTTTTTTGAAAAATTCATCCTCCTTGAATTTGTGAAGTTTTTTCACCTTCCTTCTTCTGAATTTTGCTTTGTTCACTGCCTATTTCTGTTCTATTACTGTTATCTTTCATGGCACAGGTTTTCTTCCCCTGCCTTAATTTCAGCCCTGTCTCCCACTTTGATTTCCCTTTGCTGTTCTCTCTGCTCCCTGGGGTCTTCATCTTCTCCCTCTTCCATCCCATCTCCACCACAGAGACAGGAATGTTTCGGCTTTGCTTTCACCTGGCTGGGCATGGGAGGTTTGTTAGTGGCTTTTTCTGCGATTGGACTTTGGTATACCTCATGTCTCTTAGCATGCAGCTGCCAGTTTGAACATTTTTATGACTGGTCTCCCCTTTGACAGGTCTCCCGTTTGAGCCCTAGTTTACCTGCCCTTATAACATTTTGATGTTTAGGGCTGTGTTGCTGGTGGCACTCACTTTAGCACAAAGAGTTTCAGAGTAGGAGACCTAGTCTTCTGACCTCCAAGTCTGCATTTTTCATCAAGGCAGCCACCTCAGCTACCTGTAATGGTAATTTTCCCATTGTGGATATTTGTAGGGTGGCAACTTGGGGTTCTCTGTGAAGCTATGTAAAGCACTATAAAATAGGCTCAGGGACGCAGGTGGCGCTGTGGTCTAAACCACTGAGCCTCTTGGGTTTGCTGATCAGAAGGTCGATGGTTCGAATCCCTGTGACGGGTTGAGCTCCCATTGCTCGGTCCCAACTCCTGCCAACCTAGCAGTTCAAAAACAGTTCGAAAGTGCAAGTAGATAAATAGGTACTGCTCCGGTGGGAAGGTAAATGGCATTTCTGTGCGCTGCTCTGGTTTCAGCAGAAGCGGCTTAGTCATGCTGGCCACATGACCCGGAAAAACTGTCTGAGGACAAACATTGGCTCCCTCGGCCTGTAAAGCGAGATGAGCGCCACAACCCCAGAGTCATCTGCGACTGGACTTAACTATCAGGAGTCCTTTATCTTTAACTTTTATAAAATAGGCTCAATTTCATCTGCTGATGCAGTATTTGAGGATAAGGCCCTCCTGAGAGCCTTGCCACAATAGGTGGATTCCAAGGAAGGCCTCCTTGGACTGAGGAACACTACCCTGGTGTTTGCCTACCAGAAGTGTCTTCCATCCTTATGAGGCAAAAATGGAAATTTTACTAATCATTAATTTCTATTTGATGATAAGGATGAGGACATTCTGCCTACCTCTCCTTCCTCTGTGTCGTTCCCCCCCCCCCCCAGCAGGTTTTCGTGGCTTAGGGCTTCTTTCAGTGCCTTATAGCTTTCAAAAGTTGTTTAGAATATTAGTGTCTTGTCTTGCCTTGTTTGCCCTTCCTCCTCAAATTTTTCCAGGGCTGTTTCCTCTTTCCTCTGTGTCTCTCGGTGTTCTTTCTTTGAAGTTACACCTCTGAATGGACAGATTCCATTTTTCAAGTTGTGGTTTTTTGGGGTCGAGGAGTTTGCTTTTGCTTTGCCAGTTGAGAGGGATGGCAACATGATTCTCCTTGCCTACCAGAGAGGAGCTGAAGAACTCAAGACCCTGTCTGTCACGGCCAGGAGGAATTGTCATCAGCACCAGGAAAGTCCTCTGTTCGTTTCATCAGATAGGGATTCACAGAATATAAAAATTCCATTTTTCGAAGTTCCCCTGTTGATCCCATTTAAGAAATTGTTGCTGTGTTGGCTCCTTTCCAGTCTGCAGGTACAGAAGGTGATTTTAGGCTAGGAGAGAGCAGACATCCAGTCTGAATTGACTACTGATTAGTGCTGCCATTTGTTTTTAGATTCTGGAGGACTGGTATGCCAAGCCTGACCGTGCCAAATCCCTGTGTCTATATAATAGGTTTCTGCCGGGATTCAAGAGGCTGTTGGGAAGACACCAACTGCAGGGTCCGAAAACGGAGCATATGTAAGAAGAAGCCTGATAAAAGATGGTACACATGAAGCCCTTGAAACTGGATTCCACAATCTCTCCACTCAAACAAAGACAATGCATCGATCCCTCCTTTAAAGAGTCAACTCTCCAGGTTGTGGAATTAGGACATTTAAGAGCTCAAGTCTTTGACATCAGCAGTCAAAAGCACTTTGTCAAATCTGGTTCCTCCATGCTGGAAAAAAGACACTTTATTTTGCAACCACAAAAACTTGGACCTCCAATAAAATAAAGTGTTGAAGAGTTCAGTCATAGCCTGCTTCAAGTTGCAATAAATTAATTTGGTAAATCTACCATGGCTTTGCATCATCCTTGGACAAGGCATGGGTCAAAGATCCCCATCTTGGAGGTACTCAAACTACTTTGGAATCTGAGGTGAAGTTGACTGGCTCTATGGCTCCAGAGCCTTGGGAAGAATTCTAAGGTGATTTATAAATCAAAACAAAACAAGGTAGCAGGGTGATAATTACAGGCATTCTTTTGGCCTCCCTTCCACCCTGCCAGGAAGAGTTCAGAAAATGTCTTGCATTTGATTTCTATTTCCCCTTATGACAGAGCGGCCAGGCAGAATCGTAGCCATGTCTTTGGTATTCTGAAGGCAGTATACCTCTGAACAGTCATTGCTGGGAATCACAGGTGGGGAGAGCGGTGTCACATTCAGAGTCTGCTTCTGGGCTGCTAATAAGCATCTGGTTAGCCCTTGTGGGCACAGGATGCTGGACCAGATGGGTCTTTGGTCTCATCCAGCAGGGCTCTTCCTATGCTCTTAAGCCCCAAAGGGGTGACCGCTATCAGTGCCATGTTTTGGAGGAGTCCTGAGCCAGGAATTTTCCATGGACCCTCTGCTCCCTCCCACATTGAGTCTACCTCCCGGCTCCCATTAGCACCAACCACCCGCTTGCTTGCCATGCAGAGATCCAAAGGGCGAGCTGGCAGTGGCAATTATTGGTCTTCCTTCTCAACAGCTCTGTTTTCTGAGCCAGAGTGAGAGGCAAGTGAACAAGCATGCAGGTTTCAACAGTGAAGATAAGGAGCACCCAGCACCTGCCTCCACTGGGTGAGGGAGCTCTCAACAGTTGCCTGATCCTTGACGCTGGTCCAGTGGGTGACCATTCTGGGATCAACTTGCCTGTTGACATTTCTTACCCACCACTGCTGGAAGTAGAATAATGCTGAAGATTATCCTTTCCTCAAGGCAGCCTGTCAGGGACTGCCCAAGGAGAAGACGACTTTGACCCCAGATCGTGGTGGTGGAACACTGAGGAGCAGTCTGGGGAAGGAAGGCGCTGGGAGGTGCTAGAAGCAGAGGGGTTGAGTGATTTTTTGGGGGTGTGGGGTTGTCAGGAGAAGGAGGCCCTTCCAGGACAGGGCTAGAGGTTGAGAGTTGCAGTGTGAGCACTGATTCAGACAGAAAGGAATCGGAGGTTGCCTTTGCTACCCAGCAGCAGGATAGTCCCAGTCCTCCTGGTTCTCCTCCCTTTCTGACACCCCACTCAAGGAGAGTCTGCACATTGCTGAGCAATGGGCCAGATAGGCCCAGAGGAGGAGCCCACCCCCTCGACACAGCCTTTGTCTGCTTGGGAGGGATCCAGAGTGAGAGGCTAGAGTGAAAGGGTGGGTGTGCTGTGCCTTGGGGTAACCCGTGAAATGCGATCCAAGACTGGTCCAGAATCCAAAGGTTCTGCTGGGAGTCAGTCCGACAGGGCCAAGGCAGGACCACCCACCTGTCAATCACATGCCATTATGAGACAAGGCAGGAAACCAGGCAAGGTCAGGCCCAGGGTCTCAGGCAGGATCTAGCACACAGCAATGTTGCTCCCGCAACCTGGGGCAGGGTCCGACAGCCTTTTATCTTTATCGGGGTAGAGGCCAGTCTTGATCCCCCAAGGACTCACCTCCCTGTTTCGCCCAAAGGCAAGTACTCCTCCTGTGAGTACTCAGGTCTCTCCTTCTCTCAGACTTGAGTCTCTGCAGCGTGGGAGACTTTGGTAGGTTACAGAACCCAGAGGCCGCCTCAGCCTCCCCTGACCCAACCGGTAGTGAAGCAGCTGTAAGTGATGGCCCAGCTGAAGCCAACGAGGTAATCCCTGCATCTGGAGCCAGGGCAGGCTCAGGCCCCTGACTCAGCCCAGCTGGTGCTTGTGGCAGGGGAACCTGTGCAGACTGGGACTCTTCAGGATCAGCCCCCAGACTTGGTTCAGATGATGCCTGAGGCAAAGGATCCGGTGCAGACTGCGTCTCCTCTGGTTCTGAGTCCGAGTCCCAGGCCATCACAGCGGGGTCAGTGGTCAGTTTCAGCAACGTCTCCAGCTGGATTAAGACGAGCCAGAAGAACTCTGCTATGATGTTACTTTCTGTGAATAAAAGCTGGTTGCATTTCTTGCCTCGTGTTCTTTCCTGCCCTGTGGATGACCTGTGCTTGCCTGACAGTTCCTTGACAGTCTCCTCTCACTAACTGTATATGTCATTGCTTGGCAATTGCCCCTGCTCTGCCTGGTGCAGGAAGCGAGATATCTGGGACTGCAGGTGCTATTCAGTCCTCTTTACTGTTGTGTCTGCCTCACACAGCTACTGTTCTCTAAATCCAGTATATCTATATCTACATAATGAATGAATCCATTAAAAAAATGCTGTGAAATGTTTTCCTGAGCTTATGCACTATGTTGAATGCTGATTTGGCATGGCAGTCAGCCAATCAGGCAACAGTAGAACCTGAATGGGAAGAGTTCTGGAATGTTCTGCATCAAAGGGGTAGGTGGTTGAGCTACTGAAGGAAGGAACAACTGCAGGAACAAACAGAGGCAGAGAGAAGAAAAACTGACTGAGGCACCACAGTATCCTGACAGGGCACTGCTGGGTGGGGAACATTACTCAAATGTATTGGCGCTTAATGTTTGCCCGGATCCTTTATGACTGTTCTTGAATTGAAAGTATCAGACGAGGTTCAAGAATGACAGAATGAGAGGACAGTTGCTGCACCAGCCTCTCCTGGCACACTTCATTACCTGCCCTTTGACAATTGATGTGTCTTGAGAGACCCACCTTTTTTTGTTCTGTTTTGGTCTGAATGGTTTTATTTGTTTTATATTTGAATAGTTTTATCTGCAATTTATAATTTTATATGTTCTGTTGTTGTAACCTGCCCTGGAACCATGTGGGTAAATGACAGATAAGAGATCTTATAAATTAATAACTGAAATAGGTAAGTCTTGAGGTATTATTTTAATTGTCCACTTCATTTCATGGTTATATAGAAGGACTCCAGGATGAAACACCACTCAAAATGAGATAAGATGGTCCTGTCAACAAAAGAAGGTAAGTTTCTGCAGCCTGCTATTTTGATTGGTTTTTGACTTCTAAATTATTTGCTGAAAATTGTGCTAACTGTCTACTTCATTATATGGTTCTGAACACAGGATGACATAAGGTGCCAATTCAAATGAGCAGTTAAAATGGCGGGAGGCTTGACATTCGCAGAACGTAAGTTGTTTCTGATATTTCCTCTTCAGTGCAATTCAGAAAGACTGATTTCCATCATGCGGCAAATTGGGTGAGGAGGTCAGGCCAAAGTTATGTTTCAATCTGCACTCTTGATTCAAAATAGTGCCTGGTATCTAAATGGTGATGAAGACCACTGTCCCCACCTTAGGAACTCTTGTGCCAAGTGTGGCAACAATATTTCAAGATGGTGCCTGGCATCCAAACATCAACAAAATGTGCCGCCACCTCGGCAACCCTCATGCTGAGTTTGGTGGTTGTGATGATGTTAATTTAATTATTTGTACCCTGCCCATCTGACTGAGTTACCCCAGCCAGCCACTCTGGACGGCTGATGTCTCAAGAGGACGTTAAAAAAATGGACAGACAAAGCACTTTCCAGAATACAGTAATACCTTGGTTCTCGAATGGCTTAGTTGCCAAACAAATCGACTCCCGAATGCCGCAAACCTGAATGTTCCGGTTTGTGAACATTTTTCGGAAACCGAACGTCTGATATGACTTGTGCTTGAGTGCAGGAAGCTCCTGCAGCCAATCGGAAGCCGCGCTTTGATTTTCGAATGGTTTTGGGAGTCGAACGGACCTCCAGAACAGATAAAGTCCAAGAACCAAGGTATTACTGTATGCAGTAGTTTATTTCCATGCATAACGAATAAACTCCATCTTTCCACAAATTTAGTTTCCAATTGTCATCCTTCTCTAATGCTGCTATAATTTAATAATTTAACTGTATATGCTATGCTGCCCTATTCTCCAGAATGTTCTACTCGAATCTTTTTGGGTACGATACCATAATCTGACATTAATACTTGCTTGAGACAATTCATCCCACAAATTCACCCTACTAACCAGACCAAAAGCAGTCTTCGAATAAACAAATGCAGAATACAAGGAGCATTTCTTTACTCTGACATACTGGGGAATCAACTGAGTAATTAAAAAAGAATGATCAACTACTGAATTTCCTTCTTGAAATTCTATTTACTCCTGGGGCAATATATTTGCTTCCTTTAATTCAATGCTTCTTTCTTGACAATAGGTACCGTGAATACAGTTTGCTCGCTGGTAACAATGGGAAAATTTGTCTATTATTTGCTGGGTCGGTTTTGTCGCCTTTCTAAATATGGGAACCGCAATTCGTTCATTCCTCCCCTTGTGTTACAATAATAAATGACCAGTCGCATTTATTGCTGTAAACATGGTGGGGTTATACTTTGGACCTGAGAGGATTTTCATTGCCTGAACTAGTTTGAGTTGAGCTTGCTTTAAACTGAAATGAATGCTGAAATTAGTAACTCCTAGCTTATATGTAGTACTTTTGAACCTGAAATTGAAGCCTGCATTGAGGCTGAGCAGAATCATAGAATCATAGAGTTGGAAGAGACCACAAGGGCCATCGGGTCCAACCCCCTGCCAAGCAGGAAACACCATCAGAGCATTCCTGACATATGGTTGTCAAGCCTCTGCTTAAAGACCTCCAAAGAAGGAGACTCCACCACACTCCTTGGCAGCAAATTCCACTTTTGAACAGCTCTTACTGTCAGGAAGTTCTTCCTAATGTTTAGGTGGAATCTTCTTTCCTGCAGTTTGGATCCATTGCTCCGTGTCCGCTTCTCTGGAGCAGCAGAAAACAACCTTTTTCCCTCCTCTATGTGACATCCTTTTATATATTTGAACATGGCTATCATATCACCCCTTAACCTCCTCTTCTCCAGGCTAAACATGCCCAGCTCCCTTAGCCGTTCCTCATAAGGCATCGTTTCCAGGCCTTTGACTATTTTGGTTGCCCTCCTCTGGACACGTTCCAGTTTGTCAGTGTCCTTCTTGAACTGTGGCGCCCAGAACTGGACACAGTACTCCAGGTGAGGTCTGACCAGAGCAGAATACAGTGGCACTATTACTTCCCTTGATCTAGATGCTATACTCAGAGAATGAAGCCTACATTTTTTTTTCCATCATGAGCTGCTTTTCCCACTAATTAGGTCTCTAATCTGTGGGGATAGGCTAGGTTGTTTTGTTTTTTTTAACCTCTCTCCAAGTATAGGATTTATTCTAGGTTTCTGGCTGCAGTTTACTGTGTCCCAAAAGGCCCCCCGCAAGCTGAGCTGAAAACTGAATTTCTGCAGGATCATCACTCCTACAAGTTTTTCAAGAATTTACCCTACTGGGATTTAGCTGCTAGCACACAATGGCTTTTCTGTGCCATTGTTGCAAATTTTAGCTGATGTTCTAATAAATTACATATTATGTGACCCAACCCCACAATGCAGCTTCAAGAACCAGTGTAGCTTCCAGATCGAATGCGGCTTCCAGATCTAATGTGTCATCCAGATCCAATGTGGCTTCCAGATCCAATGTGTCATCCAGATCCAATGTGGCTTCCAGATCCAATGTGTCATCCAGATCCAGTGTGGCTTCCAGAACAAGACTAAAAAGAAGACGAAAACAGGCCCCTGCAAGGGGTATGTATGCAGCACACAGAGAAGTTGTTCATAGCATAGAGGAGGAACAGTAACAGGAGGCATCTGTGACCAGTCCTGGTGGGGAGGGCTGGAGAAAAGCCTGCAATGCCTTGTCAGCCCAACAGGTTCACTTAGCTCAACAAACAGCAGAGGTTGAGGGTTTGAGTCAGTCATCAGCTTCTGGCTATGACAGTGATGGTGAGAAGTCTCAAGTTTCAGCCTGTGTTCTCTCCTGATCCACACTGTGCTAACATTCGTGGAAAAGGCTTCACAGATTCAGTATATCTTACCATTTAAACAGGGAATCTCAATGGCAGGCAAGAAAGATTCCATCATTCACTGGCCCTGGGAGTTGACAGGGGAGAAAAAATCAGAATACTGTCCATGGCTTGCTGATCCCTAGGACCTTGTGAGAGGTGAAACCAGAAAACAATGGGTCTTGACAAGTATAGATTCTTTAGGATAAATATCTTATATGTCAGGGCTGCCATTATTTTTATTTTTATTTTCGCCAAAGTTTTAGGAAATTCACCAAAAAAATAACATTTCTGATATGGGCTGCCATACGCCCAGGTTTTTGGTGGACAAATCCCAAATATGTTCAGGACATTCTGGACTTATGGCAGCCCTATTATATGTTTCGAAAACACCGCTAATGATTTATAGATTTATTCAATGCGGGTTATGCTTTTAAACACGTTTCTTGTATATATGCAAATATCTCTGTGTGTATAAGCAAGTATTGAAAAAACAACTCTATCCCAACTCTCCTTACTGGGATAATAGTAGGATGTTGGCTCATGATGGTTAATGCAGAGTTTTATTTCTTTTTGTCCTTCAAGGAAAGCTAGCTGCTTTTTTGCATAATATACGAGACTTGTTTCCATCTTCCATTGGTATATTTACTGCAGTAACACTGTGCCTGATCCTATTTTTTGCTGCACTCGGGATGACTATTTTGTGTAAGTAGCAAAGAAAACCCATTAAATCCTCTGGGCTGGTTTCACTTTCAGTGTGATGTAGACTTTCAAACAGAGTGCGCCTCAGCTCAGCCATTCCCCCCAAATAACGCTGACCTACCCGGCACCTGCTGCGGCCACAGCTCATTGTGGGAAAGCAGCCTACAAGTATATTCATCCAATCAATCAATTGCGTGGGAAAAGACACGGCTACCTAGCAATGCTGGGAGCTTAAAGGGTGCTGTGAATTCTTCCTTGGTGAGAAAGGCTCACTGGCAGAGCTAATCAGCTGAGCCTCTTTGAAAACACAGCCTTTAGAACAAATCTCAGCAAACTTTTTAAGGAGGGGGCTGGTTCACCACCCCTCAGACCTTGTGGCGGGCCAGACTGCGCACGCATGCATGCACACCCACGTGGTGGAAGGGAGCTTCTCTCCCCCCCTCTCTCCCCCAGCCCCTCCCCTCCCCCTGCTTTCCTACCTCCTCCACTGTTCTGCCTGAGGTTGGGAACCAGCGGCAATGGTGTCGCCTCTCCTTTCTGGGCCAGCTTTCCCGGGCGCCAGTGGTTGGGCCAGCAGGTGCACCAAGCTCCAGCCAAAGCCCCGCAACGCGCCCGTCACGATGCCCACAGCACGGCCATGGATGGAGACGCCAGGGGGTGGGTGCGAGTCTGGGCTGCGCCTCAGCGCACGGGCGGTGAACCTTCGGATTGGCTGGCACCTGTCAAAGCCCAGCTCCCTTCCTCCGCAGGGCAGGGAGAAGCCAGGAGGAGGAGGGGGTGCTGCTGCGGTGTGTGTGAGGGAGGAAGGGGAGGAAATAGTGCCCAATTTTTCTTGCAAAAAAAATGGCACAGCCTGAACGATCATGCCAATCCAAGCGGCGATTCCAGAACCGTCCGCAGGCCGAATACAGAGGGCAATTGGGTCCAATCCGGGCCACGGGCCTTAGTTTGCTGACTCATGCTTTAGAAGGTGGGTTGTGAGTACTAATAAACTCACCACCAGACCTTTGTCCTCTACCAGTCTACAGAGGAAAAAATGTCTATTTGCATGCCCCATGGGAATCCATATCTTATCAGCTGATTGGTGTTAACAAAACACAATCAAATGTATTTGCTCTAAACACCAATCAGTTGATTGGTGCTAAGAACAAGCCCTGTTGAAGTTGCCACCTGATGTCATAATGATGTAAGGTGAGTGACAGGTGAGTGATCCCATCCACCTGTCAAAGTTGGCCCACAGTGGGTGTGTGGGAAATAAGAATCTAGTCCACTGGTCAGATCCCGTTTTACACACACACACTTCGCTATATATGGAGGGGATAAAGTAACTTTGCCTGTGCTGGTAGTGTCTCCTAAAAATGCAGGTTCACCACATCCCTTCTCAGTTATTATGTCATTACCCAATGTGCCCGCGATGCTTGCAGAACCACATTCTAGGTAGGACACAATGGATTTAGTAGGCAGGGTTGCGGGAAGCAGTTCATGCTGTTTACAAAAGCATAGATTTCATGCTAGAAAATATGACTTCCCTCCATAGCTAAGGCCTGGGGAGCCTTGATTCAAAACCAGTCTCAGAAATTCCAGAGTGGGGGTTCAGCCATGCCCAGACAAGTGTGTTAGAATACAATTTCTTTTATTCTTAAATCATTTCTAGATATTCAGGGATCAGGAGCGTCATCTGCTGTAGTAAAAGCATTTAAGAACATTAAGGATTTTATGATAAAAAGGGAACCCTCTCTCAAAGGCAAGAATGGTAAGCAATGGGTTTCAGTCTGTGCATTCAACACAACGCTTCCCCCTGCCCAACCCAGGGATATCACCCCACAGCAAAACTGTTTGAGACGGGGGGGGGGGGAAGGTTTAAAAAGGAGAATTCACTGGATGCAAAGATCCAGGTTTGGGGCAACGACACTTTGGTGGGAGAACCCTATCAGAGATTTAAAACCACAAAATATGCAGCAGAGTAAAGCATGGAAAGATAGGCTCTGAGGCTTTTAAAATATGCCCTTCCAAACTTCATGTCTTCTCCTAGCATAGAAAAAGACCCAACATTTGGTAAGTTAAAAATTGATTTACTTACAAACTCCTCAAAGGTCAGGTTCATGCAGAAGCATTCTGAGGTTGGAGGGGAGGCGGCTCACCCTGGGTGCCATTCCAAAAGGGGGTGACAAAATGCTGACCCCCGATTGGCGGCAATCCCCATGACGCACCGGTCACCCCCTGGGATGCATGCCACGCCTCCGCGGGTGGCGTGCCATGCCCCCTGGGACGAGCACTGCTCCCGGTACTGGAGCAGGTTGCTTCACCTCTGGGTTCATGTGCTTTTCCATACATCAGCCAAAAAAAAAACAGGCAGTAAACTTGGCTTAAGATACAGTAGTGGAACTTCCTAAATTATTGGTATAAGAACACAAGAATGACTTGTAAGAGCCCTGCGGTCTGAGCTGCAGCAACCGGCTCAAAACCTCTTCACACGCTGAGCTTCTTGGGTAGACTGAAAGTGAACAAAGGCCTTGATTAGCTTTATCCCAAGGTGAGGGAAAGTGACCTAGCTAAGCCTGGCAGGACAGCTTATCCTATGGTGTTAAGCCCTTCATGCATTAATTATACTTCAGCGTGTTGGTTATATGAGGCAGGTTTTCCCATAAGAACTTATTAACAGTCTTTCAGCTCAGCAGGGAGAAAAAAATGCTGGGTTGGACTGCAGTAGGTGGAAGAAAAATTAAACACCCTTTTATCATCTACTACTTGTTTTCTGGAAATGCTATCCCTTCATTCGTAGTATTCAGCCAGAACAGAAAACCTTTCGTTTGCTGAAAACATGTAGTTTAAATCTGATAAATCAGACTCAAACATAACACATACTCTTTATATGCTTGTCTGTTTTGATATGAAATCGCTTGTGACTGATTTTGCTGTGAAACTCAAGAAAACCAGGGAGTGAATCTGTGGGTCCCATAAGAAATGGAACCTACAAGCTTAGGCTTTTATTTTATTCACATGAGGACAGGATTTGGGTTAAGCCTGCCCTTTCCCCTCGGTGATGCCAGACTCTGAACATCAGGACTGTTCTTTCTGGGTCCTATATTTGGGTTCTGCTTCTTCTTCTTCTTCTTTTCATGCTAGAATGTGACCGTTCACTGGATTTTTGGAAAGTGGCTTTTAATATACATTGATGGATGTTTGAGATCCCACTGGCTTGAATTATTCAAACCTTTTAGATGCTGAAATATTTCGTGAAACTCAGAAGTTAGCAGACAAACTGGTTGACTTGATCATCAATGTGACTGAAATAGAAGATGAAATTGGTAAGTTTCTTTGAGACGGTGATGCTGGAGAATCATGGTTATCTGCTTCCACCTTCCATTCCTCAGCACCACGGTGGCTCAACTGCTGGATCAAGAGGGCAGTGCTAGTCTGTTGGAATCCCTTCACAGACACTTCTCCATGAAACGAGCCTAAATGTTTTCATTATACGGACAAATGTTTTAGAGGGTTGGGTATCCAGTCATTTCAATAAATTATGATGGATTATAATAGGAGTGGGATGCAGGTGGCGCTGTGGGTTAAACCACAGAGTCTAGGACTTGCCGATCAGAAGGTCAGCGGTTCAAATCCCTGCAACGGGGTGAGCTCCCGTTGCTCTGTCCCAGCTCCTGCTAACCTAGCAGTTCGAAAGCATGTCAAAGTGCAAGTAGATAAATAGGTACCGCTCCGGTGGGAAGGTAAATGGTGTTTCCGTGCGCTGCTCTGGTTCACCAGAAGCGGCTTAGTCATGCTGGCCACATGACCCGGAAGCTGTACGCCGGCTCCCTCGGCCAATAAAGCGAGATGAGCACCGCAACCCCAGAGTCGGTCACGACTGGACCTAATCATCAGGGGTCCCTTTACCTTTACCTTACCATAGGAGTAGGTAATGCTGTGTGTGTGTGTGTGTGTGTGTGTGTGTGTGTGTAAACACACAGAGAGAGATACCTTCAGTTTGGCTTCTCTTATTTCCCTATTTTCCTCCCTTCTCTTTTCACTGCAAATTCCTGGCTTGTTTCAAAGAGGATATTAGTAAAAAGCTTCGTCAGCAATGGGTGCCGTACAAGGAAGTCTTATATTTATTTGAAGACAGAACGAAGCCGTGGCACAAAGCAATAACAGCTTGTGAGGATGAAAAATCCATGCTGATTACTATTGGAAGTCTTGAAGAGGAGGTGAGCAGAACACTGGAATACATGAACACCAAGACTATTCCTTCACAATTTGATTATTTTATGCCCTTTGGGTGCTTATGAAACTTCTGTAGCATCTCAACAACTTCCTACTCCTTTCCTCCACAAGCAGAAAAAAAATCACGGGGCAAAATTATATAAACTGTGCTCCAATAATCAAAAAGTTCCGGAGATTGGGGGGGGGGTGTTTATTTTTTTTAATAGTGTTACAAAAGTTGGGTGCCACCCCCACTCTCTGCCAAGCGGTGGCAAGTGTTGATGGATCTCAACCAAAACTCTCTGCTACCGGCTGCTTAGTCCAGGATGTAGTCCAGGATGACAACTTAGGAACATAATGTGCTGAACAGTAACTTGATTTGTATTTGCTTTTATTATATACAGAGTATAGCACAGCTTTGTACAAGTTACTATATGCACAGACTCAATTCAAACTCTACACACCACCCTCTGAACTCCAACACCAAACTACTGTGTCATGCTGCTTATAAGGGAAAACTTTTACCCAAGCATCATCTGCTGCTAGGCTTCCCTATCTCCAAGCAGACTTTCTCATGTACTTTTGCTTAACTTGGCTTCTTGCCAACTCACTAATTGTCCACTTCAAAGCTGCAGTTTCTCATAAACCTCAACAGCAAGATCCCAGGGGATTCCTAGCACTCACCCAGGGTCTGTGTTCCTTTAGAGAACTGAGACACAGTAGAGACTGCTGTAGCTTTAAGAAATATGGTTTATTTGCCTATTTACACCTTCAGTCTGCATGGAGTCCAGATCCTACAGCATAGTCATTTCAAAAGGGGTTTGTATCCCACAGCCGTGCAGCCCTGGAGTCAAAGGCATCTCCCAGCCAGACTGCAGGCAGCCTACCCAAGATGGATTCCAGTCTTTCTTCTCTTCTTTATTCTTCCCAGCACACCTTCCTAAAGACTTTCTTTTCCCGTCACTTCACACCCAGTTACCTTGGCCACCTTCTTTCTGCCCAGGCCCAAGATTCCTCTTAGATGGGCCATCAACACCTTTTGTCATGTTAATACCTCTATTCCAGGTGAGGCCTTGGCTTGGAAGGGAAGTTTAGCCTGTGTTTTTCCACTGCAATCTTCCCTTCAATACTCCAAATAATCAAAATCCTACTGCAGAGTTTATGAACCAAGCTAAAAGTATCAGATTGTTGGGCACTTTGCTAGAATGTGTTTTGAGTTGCAGACTGGACATAGTGCAATGTCAATTTCCTTACACCTTGGAATTTGCTGCCAAGGAGTGTGGTGGAGTCTCCTTCTTTGGAGGTCTTTAAGCAGAGGCTTGACAACCATATGTCAGGAGTGCTCTGATGTTGTTTCCTGCTTGGCAGGGGGTTGGACTCGATGGCCCTTGTGGTCTCTTCCAACTCTATGATTCTATGATTCTGTGATTCTATGGTATGAGAAATGAAAGAGAGAGAGAGAGAGAGAGAGAGAGAGAGAGAGGAATGTTAATACAGTGGTACCTTGGGTTAAGTACTTAATTTGTTCTAGAGGTCCGTTCTTAACCTGAAACTGTTCTTAACCTGAAGCACCACTTTAGCTAATGGGGCCAGAGCACGATTTCTGTTCTCATCCTGAAGCAAAGTTCTTAACCCGAGGTACTATTTCTGGGTTAGCGGAGTCTGTAACCTGAACCGTATGTAACCTGAAGCTTATGTAACCCGAGGTACCTCTGTAAGTACATAGGTGCCCAACCTGAATTAATTCACCTCTAATGGTTTCATTAACCAACAGATGTAACTAATTGATACCATTTGTTTTGAGTCGTTTCCCCCCCCCCATTATTCCTTTCATCAGACATTCAAATGAGTACATGTAGGTGGGAAAAGAAACCAAGCTTGTTTCTGTGATGAAACATTTTCCTGCCCATGCACATTTCACGTCTGTTTCACTACTGGAAGAGCCTGTTTTCCTCCTAAGAAAGATATGTAATCTGGAATTGATTTGAAAGAGGATTCTGGTTCCTCGTTCCTAGGAAAGACCTTCTGCTTGTGCTCTTTGCAGGAGTTTCTAGAAAGAGAAACTAATACTGCACATCAAGACTCCTGGATTGGTCTCCCTTATAAGGATGGGAAATGGCAGTGGTATAACGGTATTAATGTTGGAACCACGTGAGTGTAAACAAAATTTCTCTGCTTGTTGTATTGTAGAAACTTTGTTAGGCATTCATCTCTGAACACACTTGTTCTGCTTTACCTGCATCTAGAATTCACACAGGCTGTGGTTTTATGTTTCTTTTTGAGCTCCATAGGAGTTTAGTAGAAGGCAAACAACCATCTCCTTTCCATTTTAATCAAAAGTTGACATGCAGTGATCTTAAGTATGTAAAAAGTCTTGATAGTTTTGTTGCCTCATCTTTAGCAAGCCAGCCATGGGGGACCCATCATTACCACCTTATTTACAAACAGTCCAGAGGATTGCAATGGCTGTCAGCCTCTGCCTACTTGGACTCAATGTTGCCATCATAGAGCTCAACAGAAAGGAGAATGGGAACAAAAGCAAGATTAGTTGACTCTGCCTATCATTGGTAGTTGCTCTGCTATCCATTTTTTTCTGACCCCACCAAATGAGGTTCATCAGTGGTGTAGGGTGTGGGGAGGATGAGGGGACTGTCACCCCGACACAGTTTTTTGGGGGGCACATCATGGCACCCTGCCTCCTCATGAGCAGTTGCGTCCTTCTCAGTGCCCTCCAGCTGGAGGGCAGTTGAGAAGGACACAACAGGATGCACCCGGGCCCTGCAAGCTCAGTGATGCTTTTCTGAAGGGCATTGTTCAGGGAGGGCATTGTGGCCTGTTGCGTCCTTCTGTTGGCAACTGAGAAGGAGGCAACAGGCATGCACCCTGGACCCTGCAAGTAAGTCCATAGCACTGGGCTCACAGGGACCAGGTTGCAGGCCTGTTGCATCCTTCTCAGCTACCCTCCAATTGGAGGGCACCATGAGAAGGATGCAACAGTTCACAGCACCCTTCCTGCAAGCCCAGCACCACTTGCAAAAGCAGCATTGGGCTTACAGGGCCAGAGCACATGCCTAAGCACCCTGGGTGCAGGAGGGGGACGCTCCACTGCTGAGCTTCATTGCTAGAGTAGTATTTTAAGCAGAAGTTTATCCAACCTGCCTTCTCATCTGCTTTTCAGGCCTGGTTTAATTTTTCTGCTCCAACTATTCCCCCCCCCCAAATGAAAATATTTGTTATCATGATTTTTAAAAAGAAAAAAGGGGGGAAATGATTGGGTTTTGTTGTGGTTCTGTGGTTTTCCTTTAATGAGACACCCTACTCATCTCTAGAGTTAAAATTCCATGAGGCTTAACAAAATGAGTGCCCCTCCCCTAATCTGCCACCCAATTCTCATGTATCAAATAGGGGGTGCTTTGTTTTATTCTACAATTTATTACCTGCTCCTTAGTAGGGGGGTACCTTCTGCACTAATTGCAATATAACTGTGAGAAATAAAATACAATAAAATTATACAGTGTGAAAAAGGCATCAGATAATGTACCGTGGGATGCATACTGTGAGAGACAGCTCACAGTGGCAAAAAGAAACTTTCCCCATAATATATTTTCTGCTGATGGACAGAATCTTTTTTATAAATAAATCTATGCATTGCAGTTATGAGTAGGTGGCAAGCCTGAGACAGAAAACAGGAGTGTGAGAGAACTGAGCTGAACATTTCCTTAACTTTCCTAAATAAAGTAAATATCCAATGTGAATTCATTACTTTTGATTCACTTATTTCTGGTGCTACCTTTTGTTTTCAGTTACTGGAAGGCAGGTATGCCGCATGATTTAGATAAGAAACGCTGTGCCATCCTAAAAGCACATTGCTCTACCCCCAAAAAATGCTGGGAAAACATTCCCTGTGATAGACAAAAAAGATGGATATGTAAGAAGATGCCTGATAAAAGGTGGTACACGCTAAACCCTTGATGAAACTGGATTGCATGAGCTCTATGCTAAAAACAGACCACAGTGGATCGATCCCCTCTTTTAAAAGTCAGCTGTCCGGGTTATGGAATCAGGGCATGGGAGAGCTCAACCCTCTGCTGTCAACAATCAAAAGCACCTTGTCAGTATTCCTTCCTCAGGACTGGAAGAAGAGATCTTATTTTGCAACCTCAAAGACTTGGACCACATGGAAGAATTCAGTCCTAACTGGCTTCTGTACTTCCAATAAATTAATTTTGTATAATGTTACAGGTCTAGAGTTAGTGAATGTTAGAAATTAATAAAATGGTGGAATTCAGGTAATATTGGGGACACTGAGGGGGAAATACAGGCTGCAGCAGGTCTCCTGAACTGTGCCAAACACAGGAATTCCTGGGTTTAGCCTATGCAAACTAGCCTGGCCTGAAGTTCTGGCCAGACTAGTTGAGTGCAAGCTATTATGAAACAGTGGCAGTCATCAAAATGTCAAAGAAACACCCTTGGGTCTGTGCGCAACAGGGGTTGCCAAGAGCATGATGAGAGCATGATGTGACATAGGAAAAACGTATCCCTTTTAAAACGGAGAGATTTGGAGAAGGGGAGGGGCTACTTAGCAAAGGTTCTTGGGAAGGAGAAAGGAGGGGCCAGAACTTCATATGGGGACTGGAGGGCAGAAGTATCTTGGCAGGTTGGCTGAAGGCAGGCTGGGACAGAGGCAAGGAGCTGTCTTGCAATCTGATGCTGCACTGCTGTGGGGAACAAGCCACTCTTGAGATGTGCATGCTATAAGCTCTGCACTCCCTCCATCTACAGCCTGGTGTAAATATGTGTAAAATAAATCATATTTCTCAAATACATGACAGTCTCTGCTGCGTCTTTTTTATATCATTTTTATTAAGTCTCCAACAATATTCCAAAGCATCGATTATCATATACAATTTTTAATGTACAAATTTGCTTCCTGACTTACCACCCATCCTTTCCTGATGTTCGTTTTTTACTCCTTTTCATTGGCTGCTTTACAACACATGTATTTTTATTCTCTAAACCCTGCTACCATTAAATCTTTCATTAACCCACTGCTTGTATTTTTAAATCTTGCCCGCAACTTCATCTATTGGTGATATTTTGAAAGGTAACACATCCGGGGTCTCCATTCTTCCTTAAACACTTTGTCATTATGTCCTCTTAATTTGGCAGTTAATTTCACAATTTCAGCATATTCCATCCATTTCATAAGCCATTCCTCCTTAGTTGGTAATTTTTTCTCTTTCCACTTCTGTGTATATAAACTTCTAGCTGCTGTTGCCATATACATAAATAAACTAGTCGGCTTTCTTGGGACCTGTGTCCCCATTATTCCTAGTAAAAAGGCTTTGGTGTTGTTTTTTTAAGGGATTATTAATTTAAACATCCTTTTCAATTCGTTACAATTTCCCAAAAGCCCTTCAACTTTTTACAGTTCCACCACATGTGATAAAATGACCCTTCCTCCTGTTGGCCTTTCCAGCATATACCTGGTGTTTTCTTTCAACACCCTGGTGTAAATATGTGTAAAATAAACCATATTTCTTAAAGACATGACAGTCTCCGCTGAGTCTTGTCTCCCAATGGAAACATATTCCTGAGTAACTGCCTAAAACCCTCTGGAATCTTGCTACCACCTGGTAGCAATTCAGGGTGGCATGCAACCTCTTGGTGGTTTAGCCCAGATGCTGAAGATGTCATGCGCGCATAGCAAAGGAGGACACTGATGCAGCAATTCCTGGTGGGCGCTCCGATGGAGGGGGCGATGGTGGGTGTACTAGGGATCTTGCCTGAAACAGGGACTGGCAACAGTTATATTTGGGTTCCCATGGATTATTTCACACAATGGCTGGAGCCTTATGTGATTTAAAAAACAAAAAACCAGTGTGGTAAGAATTCACCTCTACACCGCCGTGTTTGTCCTCAGAGGAGAAGACAATGCTTGCACCATTACCAGGAAGAGTCACTATTGTTTGGTCAGAACCCACTTGACCCTCCTCCTGGTCTAGGTCTGTGGTTTTGGATAATACCAAACCAGCAACTCTTTCCCCATCCTGTTCCCTAAGGAAAGATCACGGCAGGTAATGGGAGGCTTTAACGTGGGGCAAAACCTGGGGATGCAGCAATTTACAAAAATGTATCAAAAGATGTCATAAGCCCTCCCAAGGCTCTGAGGTGGTTTCAAAGTATCAGAGCCAGACCACGTCACCACAGATTCCAGATTGATCCAAATAAGTCCAGAACGGGGAATCTCCACTTGGAGTGGGGCATCGGAAGGTTGTGGACTCACCTTCATTGGAGGTTTTTAAGCAGAGGTTGGATGGCCATCTGTCATGGACGCTTTAGTTGAGATTCCTTCATTGCACAGGGATGAACTAGATGGACTTTGGTTTCCCTTCCAACTCTACAATTCTATGAACGCCCATCAAACAAAATTAGCATGGCCAATGGAAATGGATGATGGGAATTGTAGTCCGGTAGCATTTGAAAGACTGTCGATTTCCAAGAGCAGCATGATGGAACACAATGAAGAGGTTCCCCAGCAGGTTGCGGCAAGTGAACATTTTGCATTTTATAGTGTTCCAAAGATATTCATGAGCAGCTCTTTCATGTGTGAGAATGCCTTGAAAGTAGAGTACAGTGGTATCTCGGGTTAAGTACTTAATTCGTTCCGGAGGTCCGTTCTTAACCTGAAACTGTTCTTTGTCCAGTTGATTGATTAGGCGCGACCCCCGCTAATTGATTTATTGGACCCCAATTAGCTCTTTATGGCAGATCCAGCAGGTCCGGCACGCCTCCTCTGCGTGCCTCTGCTCCTTTTGCCGCTCCAGTCACGCCGTAGCAGAGTTAAACACAGCGGTGTGGAACTGTCACGTCCTTCACTTAGCTTCCAGACAAACACACACAGAGTCCAGGTTTGTCCATTTCAGCTCTTTATTCCGACATTCCCCCAGGGATCTCCTGGGCTCCTTGCAGCCATTACAAAGCTGCGTCTTTCTCCCTCAACGACCAGAGGGGAACAGAAACGAAACTCCTCCCAGCTTCTAAAGCTGACGTCAGAATGTTGAGGCATCATGGGAACTTCTTAACCAGTTAAGTTCCAAACCCCATACCCCCTCTTGCTGAAACCATTCTGACAAGACCTTCTGAGTTCAACACCTTTCCCTCTGCCTTGTGCCCCTTTCCGGCATCTTTCCCAGGCACCTGTTGAACCCCTTCAACACTCCCAGAATCACACTGTGCGACACTTTTTCACGCACCTGTGACCTGATACCCTACTGACCCATTAGGGCCAGCAGTTGTGTCTTCTCCGTCAGACTCTTCCCCCTCTGACTTGACACCCTGTTTGTGAGCTTTCTCCATTACGCTTACCGGAGATGAAGCCTCACACCTGGACCCTCCTGGCACAACCCTTGGAGATGCCCAAACCTGCCCTGAACCCTGACCCTGGACTTGGTCCCCATCACCGGGTTCTGAACCCTGATCCTGGACCTGATCCCCATCACTGGGTTCAGCCACAGCCTCCCTTCTCCCTTGAGAAGACTTTGCACCCGTCACCTGGTGACGTATTTCCTTTTCCTTGAAAAACTCCTCCAGAGCAGACCCAGTAAACTGTGACCCTTGGTCGCTCTTGAACCCTTGCACCTTGGTGGAGAACCTTAGTTCCGCCTCCGCTTCTTTGGCTACCCTCCCAAACCCGGGAAAACCATGTACCTTTGCACCTGTGCATGCCCTGCACCCTAGGGACCTCCCACATTTCCGGAGTTTGTACCCTTTTGGGCACCTGTGCAGCTTTTGCACATGACTGGGAACCTTAGCACACTGCGCCTGTGCTTTTCCAGCATTCCCACCACCCTCCAGAGGTGACTCCAGAACAAAGAGATTATCCTTGCTCTTCTCCATGTTGGCCAATTGTTTCCCCCCCTCTGAAAATGGAACAGGTGTCATTTTCAAGGCAAAACAGACAACAATTCAGTCCCGGCACAACGTAGACCTCTAGCCCCTCCTGTAAAGGAGAAAAACACATGTTAGCCACAGCAGAAACCAACTTTTCCATTCCATCTGCTAACATCACAGCTGTTCCTGTTGAAACAGCCCTGCAGTTCCGCAGCCCGCCAGTAGGGTTGCTTAGCAGGTGACGACTGACAGTAGAATCCAAAACACCCAGCGTGTCACCGTGTCCTGGCTGGAGTTGTTCTTCACAGTTGCCATAGAAGCAGTGATGAGAAAACAACCCTCCCCAGCGTCTGAGACACGTCCTTCCCTTGCGTTCCCACGCTGGCCTCCTCTCCCAGACTGGCTCCCATGAGAACTCAGCTGGTTGACCTTGGGCCTTCCTGCCCAGCTGTCTCCGCTCTCCATGGGCTGCAGCGTCGCAAGCGTTTCTTCGAATTGCACGTGTAGCAACGACGAACTCCAGTGGAAAAACACTGCCTTAGGGCTCCTCCCAGCTGGCCTCCTTCTCCTTCTTCCGGAAAAGCACTCCTTGCCAGCTCCGCCCCCTCTGAACCTCCACTTCATTCCAGCACGTACAGTGGAAAACTTTTTTAAACGTGCCTTTGGAATTGTCCGCCCCCCCGACCTGCTCAACAGCGCTCCTTGAGGCTAAAGCATCAGGGACAGGGGCTCCAGCCATTTTTAGGCGTTTGTTTTCCTTCTCCAGGGCTCTGGCTGAAGCTTCACAGCACATTCCAGACAGCCCTTTTAGACTCTGCAAACCTGGCAGCAACAGCAGCAGTGCCAATAGTCCCTTCGCCCCCCCCTCTGGGGCCCACAGCCCTTCCCAGCTGTGCACCGGCTCTCACGAAGGTGGGCAGCGCCATCTTGCCTTCCTGCTCTGATGCAGCCATCTCCCGGCACTTGCTTCCTGGCACCCAGAACAGTAGACTTCAGATCAGCAGCCAGGTTGCTCAACTTCTTAAAGTGAGCATTTCAAAGGGAATGTCCTCCAAGACCTGGCAGCCTGCCTTCTTCTTCCGTTCTCCCAAGGGGCCCCAAGCTGTACTTACAGATCACAAGCTCCTCTGGCACCCGTGGAGAAGCGATTTTTCAGCTGCTTTTCAGCTTCCAGCAGCAACACAGGCAAACACTTTGCGTCTTTCAGCCAGCCGCTTTTAAACTCCGCAGCTGCTCCTTCGCCTCTTAGCACCAGGCAAAGACTCCTGCCGACTTCAAACGCACTCCGGCACTTCTAGTGACAGTTTTACGGTCGGTGATTAAGGGTCCATAACCTGTCCAGTTGATTGATTAGGCGCGACCCCCGCTAATTGATTTATTGGACCCCAATTAGCTCTTTATGGCAGATCCAGCAGGTCCGGCACGCCTCCTCTGCGTGCCTCTGCTCCTTTTGCCGCTCCAGTCACGCCGTAGCAGAGTTAAACACAGCGGTGTGGAACTGTCACGTCCTTCACTTAGCTTCCAGACAAACACACACAGAGTCCAGGTTTGTCCATTTCAGCTCTTTATTCCGACATTCCCCCAGGGATCTCCTGGGCTCCTTGCAGCCATTACAAAGCTGCGTCTTTCTCCCTCAACGACCAGAGGGGAACAGAAACGAAACTCCTCCCAGCTTCTAAAGCTGACGTCAGAATGTTGAGGCATCATGGGAACTTCTTAACCAGTTAAGTTCCAAACCCCATATTCTTAACCTGAACCACCACTTTAGCTAATGGGGCCTCCTGCTGCTGCCACACCGCCAGAGCACAATTTCTGTTCTCATCCTGAAGCAAAGTTCTTAACCTGAAGCACTATTTCTGGGTTAGCGGAGTCTGTAACCTGAAGCATCTGTAACCTGAAGCATATGTAAGCTGAGGTACCACTGTAAGTGACTTCTAGTATTTGTGGAATGCTGATTGGCTGGCTGCCAGTCCCAATCAGGAAGGAGCAGAATGGGAAGAGTTCTGGAATGTTCTGCATCAAAGTGGAAAGTGGTTGAAGCCGTTGAAGGAAGGAACATCTGCAGGAAGACGCTGAGGCAGAGAGAAGATAAAGGATTCAGTGAGGCACCACGGTATCCAAAGTGGGGGGAACAAATCATTCATAATCAGCTGCCTTTTTCTAAGTCCAGCCATTGGTTGTCTTGACCCATGTGCTATCTAGCCAACTGGCAACAGCTGCCCAAGTTCTCTGGCAAAGATAGGTCTTTCCCAGACCTACTGCTGGAGTTCCTTATGATGGGGGATGCTGCAGATTGTATCAGGGCCTTCTGAGTGAAGTATGTGCTCTGTCACTGAGCTAGAACTTGGAAGGCCCCAGTTGCCCTATTATTGTGGGAGATGAGTAGTCCTCCAGGGAATAGACGACTCCATGTTTGAAACCAAAGTGAGGGTTGGATGCACGCAAGTTTTTCATGCCAACTCCCTTGTATATGAATAGCATGGTGTGACTGCTCTGTAAATGGTAGCTTTGTCTGAAGACATTATTTTAATAGTTTACTCCGTTAAATGGTCACATAGAAGAACTCCAGGATGAGACAACACTCAACATGAGGAGATAAGATGGAAGCCAAGAAAAAGATCTTGTCAACAGAAAGAGGCAAGTTTTTGTAGGTTGTTATTCTGATTTGTCTTTGACTACTAAATTCTTTGATAGAAGTTGTGCTAACTTTCTACTCTGTTATATGGTTCCAAACACAGGATGACATAAGGTGCCAATCCAAATGAGCAGTTAAAATGGTGGGAGGCCTGACATTCACGGAAGGTAGGTTTTTCCCACTGTTATTTCCTCTTCAGAGCAATACAGGAAGGCAAAGTTACTCTACTCACCTCTGAGCCTTCCTTCTGTCCTTCTGATTCCTGCTTCCTTTCCTTCCTTCTGCCATGAGAGTGTGAAATTGAGGGACAGGGCAGAGATTTATCTCTGGGCAACACTACTCTCAGCTTGAGCGCCTGCCTTTTTTCCACCTTCCAACATTTTAATAAATTTAATAAAAGAAATGAACCATACTGTTCATTAATTGAAACAATCATTTGATAATTTATCTTTTACTTTGTTGCTCCGCCGTCAGCACATATGAATTGACATTTAGTCCTAGATTCATATAGTCGTATCTTTATTCAGCTTGATTAATGATGCATTTAACTATCATTGCTATATATTTCACCTAATCAATCCCCTGGATTAACTGCCTTTTATACCTTCCTAGCAGGTAGTGCTTGGTGCTGCCTGGGACCTCAGAATGTTGTGTTCTTTAAATGGATACTGTAATATATGAGTTTGGACCCATTGTGCCATAAATTGGGTGAAGTCATGCCAAAGCCATATTTGATTCAAAATGGCACTTGTGGCGAGACCCTGTCAGGCTGCCAAAAAGCCCTTCCATCTGGGGTCCAACGCTGTAAGCAGAAACCGGAACGGCTTGGCCGTAATTAACATTATTGCTCAGTAACCAAGGAGACAGCGCACTGCACATAAATCAGCTAAGCAAGTCAGTTGCAGAAGCTAAAGTTCCATCCTCTCTCTTCCTTATTTATACCTCCCTCCGTGCATTTTTTTGCTGTGACTCAGCTTCTCTTAATTGTTCTAGCCTTTTCTCAGCCCTTCTTTCTGTGGCTACCTCAAGCATCTCCCCTTCACCCTCACTTTCTGTTGCTGATTCCTCCATGTCCCACCAGCCTGAACCTGGGTCAAAGTCCCCTCCCCACTCAGGTGCCTCCTGGACTACTGGCTGCCCCCACTCTTCCTCGACCAGCCAATCCCTGACAGACACCCAACCTCACCCCAGGAAACCTCATGCAGAGTTTGGTGAAGACATCTCAAGTTTTGGAGGGGCTTCCCCTACTGGGGTTTAGCTCCTAGTACACAGCGCCTTTTCTCTTCCCTTTTTTACGAGCTGATGTTCTAATAAATTACATATTATGTGATCCAACACCACAATGCAGCTTCAAAAACCAGTGTGGCTTCTAGATCGAATGCAGCTTCCAGATCCAATGTGGCTTCCAGATCCAATGTGGCTTCCAGATCCAATGTGGCTTCTAGATCAAATGTCTCTTCTAGATCCAGTGTGGCATCCAGAACAAGACTAAAACGCAGACGAAAACCACCACCTAGAAAGGGTATGTATGCAGCACACACAGAAGTGGTTCGTGGCCTAGACAAGGAACAAACTGGAAAGGAAAAGTGGGAGAGCAACAGGAAGCATCTGTGACCAGTCATGGTAGGGAGGGTTGGAGAAAAGCTAGCAGTGCTCTGTCAACCCAACAGGCTCACTTAGTCAAACCAACCAACCAAGGTTTGAGTCCAACGTCCTCTGCTGGCTATGGCAGCGGTGGTGTGAAGCTCCAAGCTTCAGCCTATGTTCTCTCCTCTCTACTTATTTAAACAGGGAACCTCAGACAGAAAGAAATGGCAGGCAAGAAAGACTTCTCCATTCACTTAGCCTGACAGTTGACATGGGAGATGGGCTTAGAAAGCCGGCTTTGGCTTGCTCATCCTGAGATCCCTATGGTAGGAAAAAGAGAACCTGGCAAGTGTGGTCATTCAAGTGTGGCCTGAATGCTCCATTACAGAGTGGAGAGGGAGAAGCAGGGGCGACCCATCCATGAGGCAGACTGAGGAAACTGCCTCAGGCTGTAGAATCTAATGGGCACATGCTCCTCCATCACTGGAGAAGTGGTTGAGGTGGTTTTGGGGTGAGAGCTCCATGAAATAGCCTGAAGACCTCATGTCTTGTGTGGTCTCACCAGGATTTTGGGTAGATCACGCAAGGCCTCTCTCTGATCTCTTGGGGCTCTTGTGAGATCTTGCCAGAACCCGGAAGCTGCAGTTGCCTGACCCTGGTAAGTCAGACTTCAGCAGGGGCAGCAAGGTGGGGTCAATTGCATGCAAACATGGTGCCAGCTTCCCATTTTGCCTCAGGTGGCAAAGCAGAATGGACCACTCCTGGGAAGAAGCTAAAGCTATGTATGATGAGGGACTTCTTGAATCTCTTTATGGTGAGCCCAGCTGGTGCCAAGGCCATGCTCTGTTGGCTTCCACTGGGGACTACTTATTGAGGTGCTGTTCATATAATCTTTCGTTCCCAAGTCTGCATCTTTGTTTCAGATTGCTATAAGAAAGGATAGCATGTGTGTTTTGATGTTTGGAATGTCTTAGTTGTTTGTTTAGTGCAGACTCCTTAAGAGACAACTTACATATTTAGAAAATACCACTAACAATTTATAGATTTGTTTGGTATAGTGTTTTAAAGCTCCACTGGGTCAGGCAAAAGGCTCGTGTACGCCAACATCCTGTTCTCACAGTGGCCAGATGGATGCCTACAGGAAGCCTGCAAGCTGGACCCGAATACAACAGCGTAGTCCTTATTTGCAATACCCAGCAATGGGTTTTGAGAGGCATATTGCCTCTAACAGTAAATGCAGAACATAGCTGCTGTAGCTGGTAGCCATTGATCAACCTCACCTCCATGAGTCTGTCTAACCTTCTTTAAAAGACACCCGGGTTGATAGGCATCACTACTCCTTGTAGGAGTAAATTCCATAGTTCACCTCTGTGCTCCGTCTCACCTTATTTTCTTGTATATATGTTAATAGCTTTATGTGTTAGCAAGAATTCCAAAAACACAGCAAAATGAACCATACCTTAATGGGATAATGGTGGGATGTTCATACGTGATTGTTAAAGCATAATTTTCTTTCTTTGTGCACTTCAAGGAAAATTTGCTATGGTTTTGCAGTACATAACAGAGTGCTCTGTACCTTCCCTTGCTGCAACTACTGCGGTGGTGCTGTGCCTGGTCCTGTTTTGTGCTGCAGTTGGAGTAATTAATCTGTGTAAGTTCAACCTGGGGGGGGGGAGCTATAGAGTTATCCTGGTTGGCTTTACATCATTTTGAAGAACACTTTCAAAAGTGGGGGCATCATCCAGCCTTAGCTAAGTCCTTTTACCTCCCAGTGTGTGAGGTAAGGAAGTGGTTGAATCTCACCCATTGAAACAAATGCTTCTGTTTCTTGTCCCTGAATACTCCAGAGACTTCATAGGCCAACTTTGTTTGTTTGTTTGTTTGTTTGTTTGTTTGTTTGCTTATATCCCACCTTTCCCCCACACTGGGACTCAGCACAGCCTACAGTAGCCACCGGGACCAAATAACACGGGTCCTAAAGGATCTTCACTGGCTCCCAGTACATTTCCGAGCACAAATCAAAGTGTTGGCTCTGATCTTTAAAACCCTAAACGACCTTGGCCCAGTATACCTGAAGGAGCATCTCCACTCCCATCGTTCAGTCTGGACACTGAGGTCCAGCTCCAAGGGTCTCCTGGTGGTTCCCTCCCTGTGAGAAGTGAGGTTACAGGGAACCAGGCAAAGGGCCTTCTCGGTAGTGGTTCCTGCCCTGTGCAACGCCCTCCCATCAGGAAATAAACAATTACCTGACTTTTTACAAGACATCTGAAAGCAGCCCTGTATCAGGACGTTTTTAATGTTTGATGTTTTATTGTGTTTTGTATGTGCTGGAAGATGTCCAGAGTTGCTGGGGAAACCCAGACAGATGGGTGGGGTATAAATAATAAAAATATTATTATTATTATTATTATTATTATTATTATTATTATTATTATAACAGATAAAACAGAGAAAGCTAAAAACATAGATACAATCATCACAAAACAGCAATTAAACACTAATGGAATTAAAATAATATATATAAAGAACTATTAAAAATAACAACTACAAGAAAAGCATCACAGCACCAGCCCTTTCATTCAAAACATTCAGTTCCTAAAAGTCTGTTGAGATAAGAAAGTCTTCACCTGCCATTGGAGGGACAACATTTTGGAGCATCCTGCAGAGATCTCTCTCCCAGCATGCAATTCTCTGCTCCTGTTTCTTCTAATCTTTGTCTGCTGAATGAGAGATTCCTTCTCTTAAAGCGACTCTCCTAAGTTGTACAGGGGATCTCTGTTTAACACATTTGCTGGCTGTGCCTCCTCCTAGGAATATGGGTCTGCAGTCTGTCCGCCTTGTTCCTTCCTGCTCATGTGGTGGCAGAAAGCCTTTTCCACTGGCAAGATAAAATGGGAGGAAGGTGTTGCATCCCTAGTCAGTTATGATGTCATCACCCAATGTGTCCATAATCTTTGCATGACTATATCCCAAGGAAGACATCAAATCACAATGGATTCAGCAGGGCTGGGAGAAGCAGTTCACCAGGTATCCAAGACTGCAGATCGCCTGCTAGAAACGATGACTGTCATACAAAAAGCAGGTTTCACAGCGAAGGCACAGGGAGTCTTGATTCAAAAATCATTCTAAGCAATTATTATTGGGGGCGGGGGGAGGGGGTAGCACACTCATGTCCAGACTAATGTGTTGGAATACCATTTCTTTTTCTCTTTAATCCCTTCTAGATATCTACGAGCAGAACAAAATGCATCTAGAAAAGAGAGCAATGAAAACTATCAGAGACTTTATGATAAAAAGGGAACCGTCCCTTCAGAACAAGAATGGTAAGCGATAAGTTTCCATCTGTATATTCAGGAACCCTTACCTTTCTCGCCCTAATCTGGCCACAGTGATCAATGCGACGGTCACCTCCAGGCTTGATTATTGTAACTCGCTCTACACGGGGCTGCCCTTGAAGCTGACCCAGAAACTCCAGCGGGTGCAGAATGCCATGGCGAGGCTCCTTACGGGGTCCTTGCCACGAGATCACATTCATCCAGTGCTTTACCAACTGCACTGGCTCCCGGTGGAGTACAGGGTCAGGTTTAAGGTGCTGGTTTTGACCTTTAAAGCCCTATGCGGCCTAGGACCCTTGTACCTACGGGACCGCCTCTCCTGGTATGCCCCGCAGAGGACCTTAAGGTCCACAAATAACAACACTTTGGAGGTCCTGAGACTCAAGGTTAGATTGGTTTCAACTAGGGCCAGGGCCTTTTCAGCCCTGGCCCCGACTTGGTGGAACCCTCTCCCCCAAGAGACCAGGGCCCTGTGGGACTTGACATCTTTCCGCAGGGTCTGCAAGACAGAGCTGTTCCGTCTGGCCTTTGGTTTGGACTCAGACTGACCCTTACGTTTCCCTCCCCTTATGGTTTTGACTTATGGACTACTATTAAAATGAGGCTGCATTTTAAATTGTATTTTAACCCGTATTTTAATAAACTAGGTTTTTTTGGTTTTTTGTTTGTTTGTTTCCCCCTATTATGTTTTTTTGTAATTTTATTGGTGTTAACCGCCCTGAGCCCTGCTCTGAATGGGGAGGGCGGGGCATAAATAAAAATTTATGATAAGGATGAACACTGCTCCCCAGCCATACACCCCATCAAGGGGTATTGCCCCACAGTTTCAAGTCTCTTATGTAGAAAGGTGAAAGTAGCTGGAGAGTGGAGGGTGACTGGAAGAGGAAGAACTAAGAGCCCACCTTTCCTCCAACACTGGTCCTCTGAAAATGCTCCTCTTCCCACAAACAACCACTTTCAAAATATGCAGAGTTGGGAGCCTGCTGTGTCTGCAGAAGCCTGGAACTGTTAAATCAGAACCAATCATCACCCAGTTCCTTTGTATATCTGTCCATTGTGGAATTGCTGCCTGTCCTGCACGTTTCCTCTGTGTATAAATTCTTCCAGGCAGTAGCAGAGCTAGCAGCAGTTGCTTTCGTGTGAGAAGAAGGGAAAAATCCACACACTGTTTCTTCTATCTAAACAGCGTTTTATTTACATCAGCAAGTAAAAGAACAAACGATTCAACCAGAACTCGGACACATGCTGTGTCTCTCTCGCTCCGACTAAAAGTGAAACTACTTTCACACAGACAAAGAAACTGCAGCTTCCGTTATGTAGGAAGCTCCTCCCCAGATGTAGGACATTCAGGAGGTTTAACCTTACACACTCCACATCCATTTTGTTATGATTTCCCTGAATTGGTTGACTTCGCTACGGGACTGGCTAGGAAAGCTGGATTGCCTCCTTGTTGCCCTTCCTTCAGCAAGTGGCGGCATTTTTTATTCCAACAGGCCTCTAGGAACTGGCTGTTTTTTAAGGAAAGGGCTGGCACTGTGATGTTTTTTATTGTTGTTATTTGTATTTTTAAAAGATTTGTTTTTTATGTTGTTTTGTTTTTATTAATGTTTAATAACTTTTTAATGATTGACTTTGCTATAATTTTAGCTTTTCTATTTTATCTGCGTTTTGCATTTTTTTTTATCTGTAAACTTCCTTGAGTCCCAGTCTGGGGGGGAAGTGAGATACAAATAAATATACCTATAATAATAGTGAATTTGCAAATCCCAGAAGAAACAAAACCCACTTGAATAGGGCAATCTCCATCCAATGTGTCCTTGTGCACTCTTCACAAAGAAGACACACAACCCATTCCCTTTCAAGAACCATGAAGGTCAAGCCACAAAATGGCCTTCTCCAGGAGATAGGACAAGTTTTACCATCAGTGTACCAATATCCCTCAGTAGAAAGGAAATGGATGTTAACAGCTGACCCTATTGGGGCAAGGGTGGAGTAAACCTTGGTCATCCCAGACACTGAGAACCAGGACTCCTCCTATCTAGGCTCCATAGCAGCGTTCTGCTTCTTTTTTTCACGCTAGAATGTGATTGTACATCAGATTTTGGAAAATGACTTTTTTATATACATAGATGGATGTTTGCATTACCACTGACTTGAATTGTTCAAACCTTTTAGATTCTGAAATATTTCGTGGAGCTCAGAAGTTGGCAGATGAATTGGTTGCATGGAACTTCAAAGTGTATGAAGTACAAGTTGCAATTGGTAAGTTCCTTTAAGACAATGATACTGAAGTATTGAAATTCGTTTGTCTGCACAGCTCTTGAAGGTTCAGGGGCCCAGCTGCCCTCTGCCTCGCACACACTACTTTGATAAAACAGATTGAGCGATTCAGACCTTCACAATCCCAGAAGAAATTCAGATGTGAAGAACCTTGTGCCTTTGGATTTTTGTGGCTCTGCAAGTTGATGAACTCCTTCTTGAATGACTTTCTAATTAATGGTTGAAATTGTTTGGAATTGTGGGAGTTTGGGATACAAGAATGTCTCACCCCCAATATGAGGTGAGCCAGGACCCATCCAGATTTAGTCTTGAGATCATATTTCTTCATCACCACTACCATTGCAAATCAACTGAGAGTGCTGTTGTGCTCAGATCCTACTTGTAAGAGTTCCAATGGCCCACTGTGAGAACAGGATGATGGAATACATGGGTTCTTTCCTGATCCAGCAGGTGTTTATGTTTTTAACACAGAGCCTAGGGCTTGCCGATCAGAAGGTCGGCGGTTCAAATCCCCGCGAGAGGTGAGCTCCTGTTGCTCGCTCCCTGCTCCTGCCAACCTAGCAGTTCGAAAGCACATCAGAGTGCAAGTAGATAAATAGGTACTGCTCCGGCGGGAAGGTAAACGGCGTTTCCGTGCACTGCTCTGGTTTGCCAGAAGCAGCTTAGTCATGCTGGCCACATGACCCAGAAGCTGTATGTCAGCTCCCTCAGCCAGTAAAGTGAAATGAGTGCTGCAACCCCAGAGTCGTCCGCGACTGGACCTAATGGTCAGCGGTCCCTTTACCTTTACCAGGTCCCCTTGCACCTGGGATGCTGCTGTTGCAGTACTTCAGGTGTGAGTGGGAATGAGAGACCTTTATGCGGCTGTTCCACTGTCATGTAAGTTTGGGAGAAGGCAGAGGTATATCAGGGGAGGGATTTCATTGTTAGTTTAGGAGTCAGAAAATCCCACTAAATTGAGACTATAATTGTTGTGGGTTTTATGTCATGAGACACACCTGAGTACCTCGGTGATGCACATTTGACAGGGGGAGGGACGAGGAAAGTTCTACACCAATGGGGTGGCCTCCTTTTTTGCATATTTTCACTGAAATTCCAAACATTATCAGTAAAACTTAGTAAGGATGGTACCTATTTTAGTGCAGACCTAGTATATAGCTTTCTAATAGGCTGTCTAGATAAATGTATGAGAAAATTATTTGCAAATCAATTGGTGAATGTGAAGATGGTAATAGGGAGGGAATGAATGACACCTTCTCATCAAAACTAGCCTCTAAATATGTTCATTACAGAAACAAACATTTCAGAGGGCAGAAGGCTGGCTATCCTGTTACGTTAGTAAATTGTACTGGATGGTAATGAAATATCATTATGTAATTCACTTCGAGTGTGTGTGTGTATTTTAAAGTGATCCACAGGCCTTCAACTTGGCATCTCTCAAATTCTGCCCCCTCTCTTTTCCCTGTGAATTCCTTGCTGGGTTGAAAGAGGACCTTATTAGAAAATTTCGTCTAAAGTGGATGCCACATGCTGGGCTTCTCTATTTGTTTGAAGTTCGAAGAAAGTCATGGTTCGGTGCAAAAGAGTTTTGTGAGGAGGAAAAGTCCTGGCTGACATTTGTTGAAGATGTTGCTGTGGAGGTGAGTACACCAGGAAACTCGCTATAATGATCTCTAGCAGGCGAGCAGCCTGATAAGCAGCAAGGACTCTCTGTCAGTTTTATATAAGTTTATATACAAACACACACACATCCAGAGCATGGTGTTCTGCCTGCTCTCATTAACCTTAGTTGCTCAGTCTGACTCATTGTCCCTTGCCCAACAGGAAGAACGCCAAAATCCCGCCTTTCGTCTCCTTTCCTTCTGTTGCTCTCCGATCTTCTCCAATGTCCTCGTTTGAGACTCAGAGGACTCAGCCTTCAACACTGGCTTATCTGGTGGTTGCATGGCAATGCTTTGGTCAACTTCTCACTCTTCCTCTCCTTGGGAGCTAACTGCTTCTTCCCAGGAAAGGAGGGAGCCCGGGCTGTTCTGTCTAAAATCAGACAGACAGCTCCCATCTGCAGAGTCAGCCCTTTGCTCACTCAGCTCAATTTGTGAGGCTGACTCTTCCACTGTGCTTTGGGGGGCCACATTCCTGACACTCTCTTGAAATTAATTGATTTTAAGTCCTTTGGGTGCCTATAAAAGTTCTCTGGCAGCCTCCACATACTAGTGCATGAACATCTTACTTCCCCCTCTTTCTCCACAAGCAGAAAGATGTCATGGGGCACTCTTGAAAGAATTGTGATCTAGTGAAGGGAGAGTACTGGAGGCTTGTTTTGCTTTTTTTTTCTAGCAGGGGAGGTAGTATCTATTAAGAAATGTACAAGTAAAGCAGGTGGAAACCATCAGGCATGGAACTAGAGAGCCAGTCTTTAAATTGTATCAGTCCCCACAAATGAGGAGGTTTTAGGCCAGCAAAAGGCACAGAAGAGGATCTGGGATTTGCAGGCCTAGTGGTGAGCCAAGAAAGGAGGGAGAAAGGGCTTGCCGGAAGGGGGTTATATTGCAAGCTCTGCCATTAAGAGACAGGATCTAATGATGAAAGGAGTACCCAACCTCACAGAGTAAAGGACTCTGAAGATCCTTGGCATCTTGAGAGAGTACTCTCCTGTGTGCACTCAGCTTAAGGGTTCAGATTCTAGGCTGACTGATTATCCTTCTGTTCCTTCTCTAGCTGAGTTTTTACTGTTACCATGTTTTTAGCAAGTTGTGTGGGGTTTTTAAACTGAGCTTTAGTATTCTAGAACTCGGGGGCTGTCCTTCTGGGCTGTGAAACAATGGTTCCTAAATTGAAACCCATGTCAGGCTGAGTTTTGCCCTTGGGTTGGGGTTGCCCATCCTTGATTTAGTTGCAAGGTGTAGGAGGCAGAGCCCATCTCTGTGGCGCAACTTCCTGCTGTCAATTCACATTTCACTCCTATTGAACATCTGGAGGAGCCTTTTGTCTTCCAGAGAAGATACATTGTCTGGAAATAATTTGAAAGGGGGTTCTGGTTCCTCGTTTCTAGGAAAGACTCTGGTTGTGCTTTCTGCAGGAGTTTCTAGAAAAAGAAACAGAATTTGCACATGAAGATTCCTGGATTGGACTCCATCATGAGAATGGAAAATGGAAATGGCATCATGGCCCAAATGTAGTAAACACGTAAGTGTGAACAAAAATTATTTACTTTTCGTATTGGAGAAACTTTGTCGGGAATTCACGGGTGACAGATTAATCATAGGTATGATGGAGAAGCAAGTTCACTATCTTCAGAGTCAGTGGACCTCAGTTTCTCTGACTCGATGGAACCAGGATTAATAAGCTGTTTTGAAAATGTTGGGGTTGAAATATAGGGTTGTAAAATTCTTAAATAAGCAGATGGACTTGATTGCAGTTTCCTGAACATTGCATTGTGTATTCCAAGCAATGTACTCATTCTTTGCCATTTTGTGAGAGAAATAATTTGCAGGAGGAAACAATAGAGAGGGAAACTACCCCCCATTTTCTGCTGATGGACAAAATCTGAAAAATACAAACAATGCACTACAATTATGAGTAGCTGGCAATCCTGAGGTAGAAAGCAAGAGTGAGACAGAACTGAGCTGAATATCTCATTAATGCTAGGAAAAAGTAGACACCCAGCAGGCATTCATTGGTTTCAGTTGATGGATTTCTGACTGCTGCCTTTTGCTTTCAGTTATTGGATGCATGGTCAGCCTGACAAAATAAAAGAAGAACCCTGTGTCATATTAAAATCACATTGTTCCAGAACAACTAAATGTTGGGAAAACATTCCCTGCAATGTAGAAAAACGGTGGATATGTAAGAAGATGCCTGATAAAAGATGGTATACGGTAAAACCTTGATAAAACTGGATTCTGTGATCTCTATGCTAAAAGCAATGGATCAGTCTCCCCCTTAAAAAAAACAGCAATCCAGGTTATGGAATTGGGGCATGGAAGAGCTCCACTCTCTGCCATCAACAACTGAAAGCACCTTAGCAGTCCTGTTTCCTCAAGACTGGAAAAAGAGACTTTAATTTGCAACCTCAAAGATTTGAACCTCCAAGAAAATGAAGCGTGGGAGAGTTCGGTCAAAACCAGCTTCTGTACTTCCAATAAATTAATTTGGTATAATCGTTGCTTTGTATTCTTCTTGCACAAGGCACCACTTCAAGTCAAGGATCTCTGCTCTGAAGATATTCAGACCATCCTCAAATCTGTGGTGAAGTGGGTTGGCTGGGATAGTCAGTTCTGTTCAATGGTGCTAATTCCCAGGAAAATGAGTAAAGTGTAGCAGCCTCAGTGATTTCTCTGCCAACAGCTGCCTGTCTGCCAGACTTCTTGGAGTAGACCATTGGCTGTGTTTTTTGCTTGCTGAGGTTCATATGTTCTATCTTTCTGTTCCTTCATTCCTTGTTCCAGACCATCCCTTTTCTAAAATTACAGTAACTCTCTTGTATGCCATACTTTTTCCTTCCCTCTTGTTGTGTTGTTTGGGTTTATCTATTATGTAGTGTTCATTATTATGTCTGTTTAGGAGTTTATGATATTTGGCCTTACTAGGAAAGCCAAACACTGTAGTCACCAGAGTTTCACAGAATCATGGAATCGCAGGATTGTAGGGTTCAAAGGTATCCCCAAAGGTCATCTAGTCCAATCCCCTGCTATGCAAGAATCTCAACTAAAGCATCAAAAACAGAGTGCCCACTACCTCGCAAGGGAGACCGTTCCACTGTTGAACAGCTCTTACTGTCAGAAAGTTCTTCCTCATGTTTAGTTAGAATCTCCTTTCTTGTAACTTGAAGTCATTGGTTTGAGTCCTACCCTCCAGAGCAGGAGAAAACAAGCTTGTTCCACCTTGAGATATTTGAAGATGACTATCATATCTGCTCTCAGTCTCATCTTTTCCAGGCTAAACATACCCAACTCCTTCAACCACTCCTCGTAAGGCTTGGTTTCCAGACCCTTGGTCATCTTGGTCACTCTCCTCTGCACACCTTCCAGCCTGTCAATATCTTTCTTAAAGTGGCACAGTCCTCCAGGTGGGATCTGACCAAGGCAGAGCAGAGCAGGACTATAACTTCCCTTGATCTGGATACTATACTTCTGTAGATGCAGCCTAAATACCATTCACTTTTTTTGCTGCTGGATCACCCTGTTGACACATGTTCAGCTTGTGGTCCACCAAATCCCCTGGATCTTATTCCCATATACCACTAGTTAGCCAGGTGTCCCCCACCTTATATTTATGTAGCTGGTTCTTCCTGCCTAAGTGTAGAACCTTACATTTGTCTCTATTTTGTCCCACAGCCTTTATCCAGCCAAGCCTCTCATGACCTGCCATGATCTTTTCATGGAGAACAGAATGTGGAGAGGGTTGCTGGTTTGGTGGAGTCCAACCATCACTTCAGATGGTGGTGTCCAAAACCACAGACTTTTGGGAGGAAGTTGCCATTGTAAAGTTGCCACAATAGCTGCCACTACTTGGATGAACCCTCAGAACTTTCACAGAGCCATAACTACACTTGCCTCTCTCCAGGAAGGGTTAGTCAAGACAGGAGTGTGTCAGGTTGGTGCCACCACTGGGAAGTCCCTCAAGTGACTTCAAGCAGTGGTGTCCAACAACTCACCCACCCATCATTCCTGAAGGATGCCCCAACACATGTTCTGCCAGGGACTGTACCTGGTGTTAGACAATATATGCCCAATAATCAATTAATAGACGCACAACATATAATGAACAGAAGCAAATGCATGTAGGCAACCAAAGCAAATACAGTTGTACCTCAATTCTGGAACGTCTCCGTTGATGAACGTTTCAGAACCCAAACACTGAAAACCCAGAAGTAAATGCTTCCATTTTTTGAACGCGCCTCGGAGGTCGAATGGATTCTGCTGGGTGTTTTTTCAATTTTCTCAGTTGAATTTACAGACAGCCCTTTGCACCTCGGAACTCAAACAACCTTCAAGAATGGATTACATTCGAGAACCAAGGTAGCACTGTAGTTAGGAGTTTTAAAACTGGGAATGTATAGCGTAGGTCTGAAGCACAAGATGTAACACCTGTGCTAGTTAGGGAAAGCAGTGGGTGGCGTAGAGAAGTGGTGAAGGAAGCAACTTTTGTACAACATACCACAATGATCTCCAAGCTGCTGACATAAAATCCAGGTATCAATAGGATAAAGACCAATCCCAGTTCAAGATTAAATGTTAGCCTCACACTTGTCTTACAAAAAATAAATCAAAATGAAAGACGCTTAACTTGTAACTGGGGGTCACTCCTTGATCCTGGGTACAAAAAGACCATATGCCCAGTGGGTGAATGATGACATGCTGCTAGCAGAAATGTGCTATGCAAATAATACATATCTTTTGTATTTTGGATCCATTATATTTTGTACCTCAGCTTTCCAAATACAGTGGTACCTCAGGTTAAGAACTTAATTCGTTCTGGAGGTCTGTTCTTAACCTGAAACAGTTCTTAACCTGATGTACCACTTTAGCTACTGGGGCCTCCCGCTGCCGCTGCCACTGCCGCTGCCGCTGCCGCACAATTTATGTTCTCATCCTGAAGCAAAGTTCTTAACCTGAGGTACTATTTCTGGGTTAGCAGAGTCTATAACCTGAAGCGTCTGTAACCTGAAGCGACTGTAACCCGAGGTACCACTGTAGAAGGCTAAAAAATATTCAGAATTAAATTGTGCTTTTAAATTTCAATTGCTTGCCTGTAGTTGACATGGTCTCAGTAGTGGCGCCCGCCCTGTGGAACACCCTCCCTTCAGATGTGAAGGAAATAAGCAGCTATCTTCTCTTTAAAAGACATCTGAAGGGAAGTTTTTAATATTTAATGCTCTATTGTTTTTAATACTCCATTGGAAGCCGCCCAGAGTGGCTGGGGAAACTCAGCCAAATGGGCAGGGTATAAATAATAAATTATTATTATTATTATGGGTGGAACTCTGCTGGACCTGAATAACTGCGAGATAACAGTTCGTGTTCCAAATTTAGTCTCAGAAGAAAAATACAACAATTTGAGGCGTGGGGGCGCTCATCCACTTAATTGAAGAAGTTCTCCAGAAGTCATTAAGCCCTGGGCTTAAAGGGGACAGAACATGCCTGTCCTTTGCAGCATTCCAAAGATACTCATGAAAGTCACTTTTGTGCATGAGAGTACTATGGAAGTGGAGTAAGCAATAACTAAACTAGATTTTTTCCTGGGCTTCTGCTATATGTGGAATGCTGATTGGCTGCCTAGCAGTCCCAATCAGGGAGGAGCAGAAGCTGAATGGGAACTCTGGAATGTTCTGCATCAAAGCGGAAGGTGGTTGGAGCCGTTGAAGGAAGGAACATCTGCAGGAAGAAGCTGAGGCAGAGAGAAGATAAAGGACTCCGGGAGCCACCACGGTATCCAATAGGGGAAGGGGGATAAGTCATTCGTAGTCAGCTGCCTTTTTCTAGGGCCATTGGTTGTCTTGCCCATGTGCTGTTTAGCCCAACTGGCAACAGCTGCCCAGGATCCCTGGAAAAGAGGGGTCTTTCTAAGGCTTCCTGCTGGAGATCCTTCTGATGGGAAATGCTGTGGATTGAACTAGAGCCTTTTGCATGAAGTATGTCACTAAGCTAGAATTCAGAAGGCCCCAACTGCCCCATTACAGTGGGAGAAAAGCAGTCTGCTTCTCTCCCACTGTATATCCAGGGAGTAGGAGATTCCATGTCTATAAAGGAAGTGAGGACAGGATGCCAGAGAGCTTTTCATGTCTACTCCCTTGTATAATGAAGAGCTTGATATGACTGCTCTGTAAACGGTAGGTTTGTCTCAAGACATTATTTTAACAGCCTAATCCATTAAATGGCCACTTAGAAGAACTCCAGGATGAGACACCACTCAAAATGAGGAGATAAGATGGCAGCTAAGAATAAGGTCCTGTCAACAAAAAGAGGTGAGCTTCTGCAGCCTGCTACTCTGATTTGGTTTTTGACCACTAAATTCTCTCAGAGAAGTTGTGCTAACTGTCTACTCCTTTATATGGTTCTGAACACAGGATGACGTAAGGCGCCAATCCAAATGAGCAGTTAAAATGGTGAGAGGCCTGACATTCACAGAACGTAAGTTGTTCCTACTTTTTCCTCTTCAGTGCAATACAGGAAGGCAGAGTTTCTGTACGTCTTAGAAGGGAGACCCTGATCCTTCCTTTCTGCAGAGTTTGGGGATGATATCTCAAGTGGCACAAAAATGGAACCTGGTATCTAAATTGTGGTGAAGACCATCCCCCACCCCCACCCTGGGAACATTTGTGCCAAGTTTGGCAACAATGTTTCAAGAAATGGCAAAACCTATGTAAATCCCAATTCTGTCTTCCATGGCATTAGCTACCCCTCCCAGTTTGGTGTCATCTGCCAATTTGATGAGCATCTCCTCAATTCCTTCAGCCAAGTTGTTTATAAGGTTGTTGAACCACAACAGGACAGAATCCCGTGGCACGCCCTTGTCACTTTTCCCCAGAATGAGAAGGAACCATTAAAAAATAGTCCTGTAGCACCTTAGAGACCAACTAAGTTTGTACAGGGTATAAGCTTTCGTGTGCATGCATACTTCTCCAGATACACTGAAGAAGTCACTAGATCCTTATATATCTGCATACTATCCCTTGCTTTCTCCTGTAGAACTGCAGTTGTTAACAGTCGTCAACAGGTTTACCATACCCATTGAGTCAATCACCCATCTCCCACTAGCGTTCTGAGAAAAAGCCAGGCCACCCTCCCACTATATATAAGGATCTGGTGACTTTTCCTTCAGTATATCTGAAGAAGTGTGCATGCACATGAAAGCTTATACCCAGTACAAACTTAGTTGGTCTCTAAGGTGCTACTGGACTATTTTTTATTTTTTTATTTTGACTGTGTCAGACCAACATGGTTACCTACCTGAATCAGGGAACCATTAGTGAGCACTATTTCAGTTCAGTCAGTCAACCGGCTACAAATCCACCTAACAGTTACCTCATTCAACCCACACTTTACCAGTTTCCTCACAAGAATATCATGGGGAACTTTGTCAAAAGCCTTCCTGAAATCAAGATACGCTATGTTCACATCATTCCCCTGATCCACCAAGCTTGTTACTCCATTAAAAAAAAAGAAATGAGATTTGTCTGGCAGAGTAGAGCTGAAAACTGAATTCCTGCAGGATCATCACTGCCTACGATTTTGCTCCTGAGCTACAAGTTTTTCAGGGATCTACCCTACTGGGATTTAGCTGCTAGCACACAATGGATATTTTGTGCCATTGTAGCAAGTTTTAGCTAATGTTCTAGTAAATTATATACTATGTGACCCAACACCACAATGCAGCTTCAAGAACCAGTGTGGCTTCCAGATCCAATGCCGCTTCCAGATCCAATGTGGCTTCCAAATCCAATGTGGCTTCCAGATCCAATGTGGCTTCCAGATCCAATGTGGCTTCTAGATCCAATGTCTCTTCCAGATCTAATGTGGCATCCAGGTCAATACTAAAACGCAGACGAAAACCACCTCCCAGAAAAGGTATGTATGCAGCACACATAGAACTGGTTCATAGCCTAGACGAGGAACACACTGGAAAGGAAAAGTGGGAGAGCAACAGGAGGCATGTGTGACCAGTCATAGTGGAGAGGGCTGGAGAAAAGCCAGCCGTGCTCTGTCAGTCCAACAGGCTCATTTAGCCAAGCAAACTAGTGCTATGCCAGCCTCAGGCTGTGTTCTCCCCTGATCCACAATGTGGTAAGGATTTACCTCTCTACCACTGCTCCTTGCCCAGGTGAGGGAACAAACCTTTAAATAAACATGCAACAAAGAGAATATCAAGCCAAGCATCCTGTAGGGACCTCGTTTATTAAAGCTATTTGGCAATAGGACAGCCTTTGCTCTGCTGGGAGAGAGGGAGGAGAAGTGTGCTCTGTTGATCCTCATTGATCTTGCACTGCTTTTCACTACCATCAACTATGGTATTCTTCTAGAGGGACTGACCGAGAGCCAGTGTGGTGTAGTGGTTAAGAGTGGTAGACTGGTAATCTGGTGAACCGGGTTCGCGTCTCTGCTCCTCCACATGCAGCTGCTGGGTGACCTTGGGCCAGTCCCACTTCTTTGAAGTCTCTCAGCCCCACTCACCTCACAGAGTGTTTGTTGTGGGGGAGGAAGGGAAAGGAGAATGTCAGCCGCTTTGAGACTCCTTCGGGTAGTGATAAAGCGGGATATCAAATCCAAACTCTTCTGACTGAGCTGGGATTGGGTGACACTGCTATGCAATGGTTCTAGTCCTGCTTCGGTGACGGTGCTTGGGGAGTTCTGTTCAGCACCATGGAGCCTTCAACGCGGGGTTCCTCAAAGTTCAGTTTCATCCCCCATGCGGAGTAGGGTCATCCAGATTTTGGAGAGTGTTGTGAGAAATGCTGGTGACACACAGCTCTATCTCCCCTTTACATTTGCAGGTATGGCAGTTGACATACTAAACCGATGCCTGGCCTCAGTAATGGACTGGATGAAAGCCAATAAACAGAAGTTTAATCCAGACAAGACTGAGGTGCAGTCAGTGGGTGGTTCCCTAGACAAGATGGGTGGGATATGCCCTGTTCTGGATGGGGTTAGACTCCCTCTGCAGGAGTACTTCTGGATCCATTACTGTCACTTGAAATGAAAAAGCAAAAAAGTTAGCCATGATACTTAAGCAGATTTTCTTTCTTTTTGTCCATCAAGGAAAACTCGCTGCTGTTTTGCATGAGATAAAAGAGTTCTTTCTCTCTTCCATTGGTACATTTATTGTAGTGATGCTGTGCCTGGTCCTGTTCTTTGCTGCATTTGGAGCAGTTAGTCTGTGTAAGTCTAGGCTGTGTAAGCCTTTAGCATTATCCTGGTTGGCTTTACATCAGTATGAAGAATACTTTCAAAAGTGTCACCATAATCCAACCACAGCTAAGCCCTTTCACCTCACATTGATTCCAGTGTGTAAGGTAAGGAAGTGGCTAAATCTCACCCATTCAAATAAATGCCTTTTTCTTGTCCCTCAATAACTGCTTAGCTGCTCCAGAGACTTTTCAGGCCAACATTATGAAGCAACCTGTGCAGTCACCTGTCCTACCTTGCAACTCCCTGTTCGTCTTTCTTCTTATCTTTGCATGCTGGGTAAGAGCTTGCTTCTCTTAAAGAGACTGTCACAGGTTCTGCAGGATATCTCACGGTCAAACAAAAGAGGTCTTCAAGTCATCTAGGAAGCCATCCTCCCTCTCTGACCTTCTCCCTAGCCCCAGATGAGTAGAAGAAAGTTGTCAAAGGACAGGGAAATCATACTGATTTCTGAGCACAATCAGATATTTGTGTGTGTCTCCTTTTAAAGTCTAAGCCCTTCATGTGTTACTTATTCATTTGTGGGATTATTGGTTCTGGTATTGACCTAGGAAGTCTTCACTGGCTTGGATCCCAAGGGTCTGAAGGACACATTGTCTCGTACAACCTGCTCAGGTCCCTAGATCTTGGAGGTAGAAGTGGATTGTCTCATTGTCCCACTGTCAGTGGTAATCCATTAGGTGGCATGACAGAAAAGAGCCTTCTGTGTGGTAGCACCCTGATTGTGAAATGTCCTACCTCTGGAATTATATAATGCATCAACACTTGCCACTTTGGCACCTGGTTTATATCTGTTTGTTTTCCAGATATACTGGTGGGAATATTAGGCGTTTTCTGGGTATTGGTGGGGAATATTAGGTTTTATGTTTCCAGTGGGAATTTTGAGGGCACGTGGTGGGCTGGGCTGGAGGGGACAGGAGAGAAAGCTTCCTTGTCCGTACAGAAGTCCATTTCACCAGTGGCACTGCGGCATCTCGTAACAACATTAAATAAATGAGATAAATTAAAAGCTCAGAGTTAGGGCCATCCCTAACTCTGAGCTTTTAATTTATCTCATTTATTTAATGTTGTTACGAGATGTTGTAACCTGGCCTTTATTTATCCACATTGATTTTATTCAATTTATAGACCACCCTTCACAGGGTGATCTACAGGTTTCATTTTAATGAGGTTTTATTACTGGAATGCTACCCACTCTGCTGCCTGATGCTTCATTAAACACTTTTGCTTTGAGATGGGAATAGCCTTAAAAAATTGCTAACACACGGGGAGCCTTGATTCCAAATCAGCCGCAGCAATTCTGGGGTGGAGGTACTGTCACATCAGCTGACTCACCATTTCTTTCCCTTCTAACTCTTCCATAGATATTCATAAACGGGATCACAAAACACCTGAAATAGATTTAGCAATGAAAATGATCAGGGACTTCATGATCAAAGAGAAACCATCCCTCCAAGGAAGGAATGGTAAGGAAGGTGTCATAGTCCATACACTTAGGGTCACTCCTTGCCCCTGCTCCAGCTTCGGGGTATTGCCCCATAGAAGAGCTTCTTTGCTTTCCACCTGGCCAGACTCACCAGCCCCACTGAAGAGGCTGGAGGAACATCGCCCGGCTGTGGGGCGTGAAGGCTGCTCCCTGCAAGGCCCACACTCACCAGCCCTACTATGTTAAATATGTAGTCTGTAGTTGACCTCCTTTGTAATGTTTTATTTTGAAATCTTTAAGATAATATTTCAGTTTTCTGCTATGTTGCTTTGACTGTATACTCTATATTTGACTTTCTTCAGATTGTTTTATTTATGTTTTATTGATTTAATATGCTGAAAACTGCTTGAGATTTTTCTTTAAAATACAGAGAGTTATGGGGGGGTCAGATCAATACTCAGCAGATTACAGCTACGGGACAAGTATAACTGTGAGTTTAAGGATGAATGGGATCCCTTTACAAAGTATCTGAAGACGCAACAAAGCGAACTGGACTCCTTGGCAGGTTTTGAATAAACATTCACAAATGTTTTATTGATAATAATCAGCTAAATAGTTTGAGGATCTATACAACTTTGTAACATGCAGAAAACAGCATTTTTAGAGAAACCAAAGACTGGAACTGAGGGAAGTCGGGGGGTATGTGTGGGAGGGGGGAGGGAGGGAAAAATGGGGGAAAGACAAGGATGATATGTTTTTGGATAACATGTCTTGTTATAATTTTGAATAATAAATAAATAAATAAATAAATAAAATACTCAGCAGATTACAAACCACCCTGAATGCTAGAATGTGGCCAGTCACAAGTTATAGGGAAACAGCCTTTTTATAAAGTTGAATAGCTGTTTGAGATCTCACTGACCTGAATTATCCAAACCTTTCAGATTCTGAAATACTTGCTGAAGCTGAGAAGTTAGCAGGTGAATTGCTTATATGGGCTGACAGAGCAAATGAAGTCCAGTCCGCAATCAGTAAGTTATTCTTAAGATGGTGATGTTGAGAAATCAGAGGATAGGGGGAACCCATGTACTGAAAGCCCCTCATCTGCACAGCTGTTGAAGGTATAAAGGTCCTACCATCCTCTAGAATCTATCCATTCCACTTTAAGAAAAAGACCAAGCAACTCGGGCCTCCAAAATCCAGGGACAAATTTGGATGAGAGTTTTGTGGCTTTGGATTTCTGTGGCTGTGTTAATTGGTAAACTCCTCCTTGAATGGATTATTAATTGGTGGTGGACGTTGGCTGAATTCTGGGAGTTTGGGATATGAAGACTGAAGTGCCTCACCCTCCATAAGAGGTGAGCAGGGACCCCTCCAATGCTTAGACCTTGGATCATTGTGCCTCAAATTGGGATTTGCTCATTATCACCCCACCACTGTGACTCTCCCCTGCCAACCATTGTCAGCAAGGCAAATGAGGAATTTGTTGGACCTTGTGTAGCCTTATTAGACTTTACCGATTGGTGGGCTCTGTGTTGCTCCCAGATGGGAGGAAGGAAGTCAAATGACACAGAGGGTTGGTTCAGAGAAAGAGTTCTTTATTTCTGCTTTCCGGAGCAGCAGAAAGGCACTTGCGTGGTCAGTCCACAGCAAGTCCAAAGAAATGAGAAATTTCATGCAGTATATAACGTCAAATTGATTGATTAGCGTGACCTGCTAATTGATTTACGATCCACAATTAGCTCTTTACTGCCGTCCGGCGCGCTTCCCTCAGCTGCGCGACTCTGCTCTGCTGTCGTCCAGTCACGCCTCCCAGAGTGAACACAGCGGTAAAACTATCACTTCATTTCCGACAAACACACAGAGTACAGGTTTGTCTATTTACAGTCTTTATTCCGACATTCCCCAGAAAACTCCTGGGCTTCTTGCAGCCATGACAAACTGCGTCCTTCTCCCTCAAAAGACAGAGAGGAAGAGAACGAAACTCCTCCCAGCTTCGAAAGCTGACGTCAGAATGTTGAGGCATCATGGGAACAACTTAACCTGTTAAGTTCCAAACCCCATACCCCCTCTTGCCGAACATTCTGACAAGACCTTTTTGAGTTCAACACCTTTCCCTTTGCCTTGTGCCCCTTCCCGGCATCTTTCCCAGGCACCTGTTGAACCCCTTCAACACTCCCAGAATCACACTGTGCGAAACTTTCCCACGCACCCGTGTCCTGATACCTCTCCGGTGAAACACCCTTCGTGGCCCGAGAAGACCGCCTGGGCACAAACTGAGGTGCTTCATCTGAACTTCCCTCTGACCTACTTGGGCCAGCAGTTGTGTCTTCTCCGTCAGACTCTTCCCCCTCTGACTTGACAACCTGTTTGTGAGCTTTCTCCATTACGCTAACAGGAGATGAAGACTCACTCCTGGACACTCCTTTCACAACCCTTGGAGATGCCCAAACCTGCCCTGAACCCTGATCCTGGACTTGGTCCCCATCACCGGGTTCTGAACCCTGATCCTGGACCTGGTCCCCATCACCGGGTTCAGCCTCTGCCTCCCTTTCCTCCTCAGAATCAGACAGACATTCTGAGAGAAAATCAGGATCATCCCTGAGTCTTGACCACCCATCCTGTTCACAGAACTCAGCATGCTTACTGACCAGCAGCTTGGTCTGATCACCCTCTGGGTAGGCAAACTTCCACCCATTGGTCGCAGGTTCATACCCACAGAAGATCATTTCCTGAACCTTTGGACCACCTGCCTTCCGCTGAGCTGTTGGTATCGGCACAAAAGCCTTGGACCCAAACACGCGGAAGAAACGCACCTGTGGCTTTTTCCGGTGCAACAGAAAAAATGGTGTTTCCCCTATAACGTGGTTATAGGACCTGTTAAAAACAAAGTTGGCAGCTTTCCAAGCTTCACTCCAAAAGCTCTGAGGCAGCCCAGAGTCACCCAGCAAAACCCTGACAGTTTCAGCCAGTGTTTCACTCCTGTGCTCTGCCACGCCTCTCTCTTGAGGAGACTTTGCACCCGTCACCTGGTGACGTATTCCCTTTTCCTTGAAAAACTCCTTCAGAGCAGACCCAGTAAACTGTGACCCTCGGTCGCTCCTGAACCCTTGCACCCTGGTGGAGAACCTTAGTTCTACCTCCGCAACCCAATCCTGGATCAGTTGCGCCGCCTCCCCCTGTGATTTGAGAGAGAAACACCAGCCAACCTGGCTGTAGTCATCTGTCAGCGTCAGCACATACTTGGTCCCACCCAGACTCTCACACCTCATGGGTCCTGACAGATCTGTGTGAACAAGCTCAAAAGGCTCTTTGGCTACCCTCCCAAACCTGGGAAAACCATGTACCTTTGCACCTTTGCATGCCCTGCACCCTAGGGACCTCCCACCACATTGTGTGATTTTACAACCTTTGGTGCAGCTGGGCAACTTCTGCACATCTACTAAACAAGCATGAGACATTCTCCTGTGCCATACATGAACACATGAATCATGTCTGGGAACCTTAGCACACTGCGCCTGTGCTTTTCCGGCATTCCCACCACCCTCCAGAGGTGACTCCAGAACAAAGAGATTGTTCTCGCTCTTCACGTTGACCAGTTGTCTCCCCCCTCTGAAAATGGAACAGGCATCATTTTCAAAGCAAATTTTGTAACCCTGCTTCACAAGAGCTGGTACAGATAATAGACAACAATTCAGTCCCGGCACAACGCAGACCTCTAGCTCCTCCTGTAAAAGGGAAAAAAACATATTAGCCACACCAGAAACTGATTTTCTCGTTCCATCTGCTAACATAACAGTTGTTCCAGTTGAAACAGCCCTGCAGTTCCGCAGTCCGCCAGTAGGCTTGCCTATCAGGTGACGACTGACAGTAGTATCCAAAACCCAGCGTGTCACCGTGTCCTGGCTGGAGTTGTTCTTCACAGTTGCCATAGAAGCAGTGATAAGAAAACAACCCCCAGCGTCTGAGACACGTCCTTCCCTTGCGTTCCCACGCTGGCCTCCTCTCCGAGACTGGTTGCCATGGAAACCCGGCTGATTCCCATGAGAAACGACCTTGGCAAACTTTGCAACATCCTGCCTTGCCTCTCTGCTCCGGTGGGGGCAATTTCGACGCAGGTGTCCCGTCGAATTACACATGTAGCAACGACGAACTCCAGTGGAAAAACACTGTCCTGGGCTCCTCCCAGCTGGCCTGGCCCTCCTTCTTCCGGAAAAGCACTCCTTGCCAGCTCCGCCCCCTTTGAAACGCCACTTCATTCCAGCAGGCTTCTTAAACTTGCTTTTGGAATTCTTCACCCCCCCCCCCCCGCCTTGCTCACCAGCACTCCTTGAGGCTAAAGCATCAGGAACAGGGGCTCCAGCCATCTCTAGGCTTTTCATTACTTCTCCAGGGCTCTGGCCTCCTGCTGAAGCTTCACAGCACACGCAGCACATCCCCAGGCAGCCCTTGCTGACTTTACGCCCTTCCCAGCTGTGCACCGGCTCTCACGAAGGTGGTCAGCGCCATCTTGCCTTTCCTGTTCTGATGCAGCCATCTCCCGGCCCTTGCTTCCGCCTCCAGCCTCACAAGCTTCCTGGAGCGCTAGCCAAGCGGCCTCTGGCTTCCTGGCACCCAGAACAATAGACTTCAGATCAGCAGCCAGGTTGCCCAACTTCTTAGAGTGAGCATTTCAAACGGAATGTCCTCCAAGACCTGGCTATCTGCCATCGTCTTCCCGGGGCCCCAAGCTTACTCACCAGCTTATCCGGCACCCGTATCTCAGCTGCTCTCAGCTCTCAGCTCCCAGCACTCAGCAACACAGCACAGGCAACCTTTGCGTCTTTCAGCCAGCTGCTCTCAGCTCCCAGCAGCAACGCAGCTCTCTCTTGCCTCTTAACAGCAGGCAAAAATCTCACCACCTCCTGCCGCAGCTCCTCTGCTCTAAACTGCAAACTTCAAAGCCTCCCGGCAGCCTCCAGTGATAGCTTTACGATCGGTGATTAAGGCTACCCATAACCTGTCAAATTGATTGATTAGCGTGACCTGCTAATTGATTTACGATCCACAATTAGCTCTTTACTGCCGTCCGGCGAGCTTCCCTCAGCTGCGCGACTCTGCTCTGCTGTCGTCCAGTCACGCC
>JAXCMG010000015.1:3481389-3491428 GCA_034642415.1 Podarcis siculus
TTCTTCTTCTTCTTCTTCTTCTTCTTCTTCTTCTTCTTCTTCTTCTTCTTCTTCTTCTTTAGCAATAACTTGTAGCTGAGTTAGAGTGTCTTAACACTGAGTCCATAAGTCACTATGGAGGCCAATTCTGGGGGAATTGGTCTCCATCCTTCCACAGTGCGGGCATTGGTTTCCGGGCAGGAGTTGATCATGGTGAGGGTTTTCCAAACATGGCATCCTCTTAGCACATTTCTTCCTTTCATCCTGAGTTTGAGTGCCTTCAAAGTCCGTGACACCTTTTGTAAAGGCTGTTCTCCAACTGGAGTGCTCTTGGGCCAGTGATTCCCAATTGTCGGTGTTTATACTACATTTTTTTAGATTTGCCTTGAGAGAGTTTCTAAACCTCTTTTGTTGACCACCGGGTTTACACTTTCTATTTTTAAATTCAGAATAGAGTAGTTACTTTGGAAGACAATAATCAGGCATCCGAACAACATGACCAGTCCATGACTAGTGCAGGGTGGCGACAGAATGTCCCCTTTGCCTCCCCCTCAGCTCTGCTCCCCATCATTCTTTAGAAGACCAAGCAATGCTTTTTGACCTCATCTTGTTAAACTATGATAGTTTGAGGAATTCTACTGCTTCTTAAATGTTTGCTAAAGTGTAGGAATGCAGGGACACAGGGCTTGCTTTGCTCCATAGTATCATTCAGTGGTTATTGTTGCTTTCCACCACCATCATCCCAGTTAATTATTAGCTCTGGCACTACAGAATAAAGAACCTACTTCTCTTTATCTTTTATTTTTTTAAAAAAAATCAATGTTGTACACCGCTTTGAAATATTTCACAATTAACATATATAAATACCTTTCTAAAAAAATATCCCCGCATGGGTTGTTGCTGTATTTTATCACCATTTCCTGGGTCTTTCTTAACCGCAGGATCCTATGTCCACTCAGAACTAATGAGTGTGGAGAAAGTGGATAGAGAAAAGGTTTTCTCCTACTCTCATAACACTAGAAGTCATCTTTCTTAAAAGCTGTGTTTCCCTAAGTGTGCGATACTGCCCCCCTGGGGGGGGGGGCACTGGAACAATCCAAGGGGATGTTGAATGAAAATAAGGGGGGAGAAGAGAAAGAAGAGAAGAGAAGTTTGGAAAACCATTCATACGTGTTTCATCTGTTATGTAATGATGCTTACTGCCAGGTTGGGCTCCATTGTGGGATGGCAACAAAAGTTCCCCTGGATCCGGCAACTGTGCCAGGAAGTGGATCGCAGACTGCCTGCCGATTTGGCCAATGGCAGGCAGGATGCAGCACCGGCTCCGCCCCTGGGATGGATCGGACTGAGCCGGCAGTCTTAACTCTGGTCCGCTCCATGGAATTTTAATCTTTCTTTACTATGTTGTAGGACGTAGGTAGAAACAGGGCTTTTTTCAGGAGGAACTCACAGGAACTCAGTTCTGGGACTTCTCAGGTGGGTTCCGGAACCTCTCAGGTGAGTTCTGGCACCTCCCAGGTGGGTGCAATTGCCATTCAAAGAGAAAGAGGGAGGTGTTCATAGTGAGTTCCGGCATCTTTTTTCCAGAAAAATAGCACTGGGTAGAAATATAGATACATAAAAGAATGCAAATTTGTCACTGCATCTTTTATTTGTTCACTTAAAGAAGGTTGGTTTCCAGGGTGGGTGCTGAGTATATATATTTATTTTCTGAAAGGAGGTGGTAGGCCACATAGGTTTGGGAGCCTCTGCTTTAAAACCTTCCAAGTTTATGACCATCACCACCTCCTGTGGAAGTGAGTTCCACAGATTAATTTCATGCTGTGTGAAGAAGCCTTTTCTTTTGTCAGTCCAGCTTCATTAAGCGCCCTGTAATCTGAGGTTCTGAGAGAGGGAGAGCTCTTAATCCTGAAATAAAGTACACATCCCATGTGGATAATTTGGTTTTGACTGACTCGTTGATTTGTGCTTCCTTTTCTTTTCAGTTACTGGGTAGTCGGCAAGCCAGATGACCTGCATAATAAACGGGCTTGTGGAATAAAAGCAAAGTGTACAACACCACTGCAATGTTGGGAGAACTTTCCCCGTCTTGATCAAAAAAGAAGCATATGTAAGAAGAAGCCCGATAAACGATGGTTCAATTAAAACTCTTCGTGGACAATGAATCAACCCACCTTTAATAGAAGCCATGGTCAATTATCCAGATTATGGAATTAAGAGCATGGAAGAGATCAGGTCTCAGACACCAGCACTCAAAAGCCCTTTGTCAATCCTGCATCCTCAGGTGACCTGATTTTGCAACCTCAGATAATGGAAACTCCTGGAAAATAAAGCAAGGAGGACTCAGTCATAGCCCACTTTCTGTTGCAACAAATCCAATACAGCCTTCCCCAACCCGGTGCCTTCTAGGTGCCATCAGCCCTAACCAAAAGGTTGCGTTGGAGGGCACCAAGTGGAGGAAGATTGATTTAGTATAGCTGCTAGAGGGGAACATTTTACCAGATTGGGGAGAGGGCACACAACACTCCTGTCTTTAGGGATGACTCCCCCTATTGGCAACAGGAAGGGTCTTCGTGGCCTCTGTAGGGGAGGAGTCGCCCCACTTCACCCAGCGCAACCCTGTCTGCAGTCAGAGCAGTGGCGTCTCTCTCCTCTTTATTTCTGAGAGAATTGGTCTTCCTGTGAGTGTGTCAGTTTCCTTTGTCTTGTTCCATATTACGACTTCCAGAAGTCAGTTGGCTCATAATCTGCCAGGCATGGGCCCGCTATCAGTTAGTACTTCACCACACTTCAACCAATGGGGTCAACAGAGAATCCACAGCTCCAGTGGTCTTCCAGCTGAACATCAGAGTTTTCCTGCTTTCCAGTAGTCATCTTTTTCTAGAGTTCCTGATTAAGAAAAACCTCAGTCCCACTCAGTTCAGTTCTAAAGTGAGGGTGCATAAGTCAGCAAGCCTGACTTTTGGTGGTGTACTGTTGCTAGGCAACCCGGTGCACCTGGCATCCTATCTGTAAACAAGATAAACAAGATCCAAACATAGGCCAAGCAATTTTACTCCTTTTTCTAGTTACACCTTCTTTGCTTAATTTCTTTGAAATCCTGGATTAGTCTCATAGTGTTATCCTGTCCTTAAGAGTTATTTTGGTCCATTAAATTAGACTTTTAAATTTCAATTGCTTGCCTATAGTTGACATGGTGGGTGGAACTCTGCTGGACCTGAATAAATATTTAATGCCTAGGGTTAAGCGGGAAACTGTGAGATAACAGTCCATGTTCCAAATTTAGTCTCAGAAGAAGAAAAATACAACAATTTGAGGCGTGGGGGCGCTCATCCACTTAATTGAAGAAGTTCTCCAGGAGTCATTAAGCCCTGGGCTTAAAGGGGACAGAACATGCCTGTCCTTTGCAGCATTCCAAAGATACTCATGAAAGTCACTTTTGTGCATGAGAGTACTATGGAAGTGGAGTAAGCAATAACTAAACTAGATTTTTTCCTGGGCTTCTGCTATATGTGGAATGCTGATTGGCTGCCTACCAGTCCCAATCAGGGAGGAGCAGAAGCTGAATGGGAACTCTGGAATGTTCTGCATCAAAGCGGAAGGTGGTTGGAGCCGTTGAAGGAAGGAACATCTGCAGGAAGAAGCTGAGGCAGAGAGAAGATAAAGGACTCCAGGAGCCACCACGGTATCCAAAAGGGGAAAGGGGATAAGTTGCTCGTAGTCAGCTGCCTTTTTCTAAGGCCATTGGTTGTCTTCCCCATGTGCTGTTTAGCCCAGTATCTCTGGAAAATGGAGGTCTTTCTAAGGCTTCCTGCTGGAGATCCTTCTGATGGGAAATGCTGTGGATTGAACTGGATCCGTTTGCATGAAGTATGTCACTAAGCTAGAATTCAGAAGGCCCCAACTGCCCTATTACAGTGGGACAAAAGCAGTCTGCTTCTCTCCCCCGCTTCTCAGGGAATAGGAGATTCCATGTCTATAAATGAAGTGGGGACAGGATGCCAGAGAGCTTTTCATGTCTACTTCCTTGTATAATGAAGAGCTTAATATGACTACTCTTTAAACAGTAAAGGTAAAGGTAAAGGGACCCCTGATCATTAGGTCCAGTCGCGGATGACTCTGGGGTTGCAGTGCTCATCTCGCTTTATTGGCCGAGGGAGCCGGCGTACAGCTTCCGGGTCATGTGGCCAGCATGACTAAGCCGCTTCTGGCGAACCAGAACAGCACATGGAAATGCCGTTTACCTTCCCGCCAGAGCGGTACCTATTTATCTACTTGCACTTTGATGTGCTTTCAAACTGCTAGGTTGGCAGAAGCAGGGACCAAACAACAGGGCTCATCCCATCGCGGGGATTCGAACCGCCGACCCTCTGATCAGCCCTAGACCCTAGGCTCTGTGGTTTAACCCACAGCGCCACCCGCATTCAATCTTTAAACAGTAGGTTTGTCTTAAGATATCATTTTAACAGCCTAATCCATTTAATGGTCACTTAGAAGAACTCCAGGATGAGACACCACTCAAAATGAGGAGATAAGATGGCAGCTAAGAATAAGGTCCTGTCAACAAAAAGAGGTGAGCTTCTGCAGACTGCTACTCTGATTTGGTTTTTGACCACTAAATTCTTTCATAGAAGTTGTGCTAACTGTCTACTCCTTTATATGGTTCTGAACGCAGGATGACATAAGGCACCAATCCAAATGAGCAGTTAAAATGGCGGGAGGCCTGACATTCACAGAACGTAAGTTGTTTTTACTATTTCCTCTTCAGTGCCATACAGGAAGGCAGAGTTCATGTACCCATACCTACATCTTGGGAGGGAGACCTTGAGCCTTCCTTTCTGCAGAGTTTGGGGATGATATCTCAAGTGGCAGAAAAATGGAACCTGGTATCTAAATGGTGATGAGGACCACCTCCCCCACCCTGGGAACATTTGTGCCAAGTTTGGCAACAATATTTCAAGAAACGGCAAAACCTATGTAAATCCCATTTCTGTAAATCCCATGGCATTAGCTACCCCTCCCAGTTTGGTGTCATCTGCCAATTTGATGAGCATCTCCTCAATTCCTTCATCCAAGTCGTTTATAAAATTGTTGAACAACAATGGGCCCAGGACAGAACCCTGTGGCACCCCCCTTTTCACTTTTCCCCAGGATGACAAGGAACCATTAAAAAATAGTCCTAAAAAATGAATTGACAATGGATGAAAATATAAAGCTATAAATATGTTGAGATGTTGAACTTAAAATTTAAAGAAAGAGGGTAAGGATTTGCTGAATTAATTATCTGAACGGGAATACAAGAAAGGGAGGTGTGAGGAGGTCAGAGAAATAAGATAACGAGAATTCTGGAATTTGGAAGGATTGATTGGTTTTTAATTATTTTTTGTGTTTGTTGCGTTTTATGTATTTTCTGTATTGTTGTTTTTCTTCTGTACTTTTTTTTGACATTTTTGTCTTTTTTATAAAATCTTAATAAATATATTTTTTTAAAAAAATTAAAAAATAGTCCTGTAGCACCTTAGAGAACAACTAAGTTTGTACTGGATATAAGCTTTTATGTGCATGCATACTTCTTCGATACACTGAAGCAGAAGTCACCAGACCCTTATATATCTGCATACTATCCCTTGCTTTCTCCTGTAGAACTAATTGCAGGCGTTAACAGTCATCAACAGTTTTTCCATACCCATTAAGTCAATCACCCATCTCCCACTACCCTTCTGAGAAAAAACCCCACCCCACCCTCCCACTGTATATAAGGGTCTGGTGACTTTTCCTTCAGTGTATCTGAAGAAGTGTGCATGCACACGAAAGCTTATACCCAGAGCAAACTTAGTTGGTCTCTAAGGTACTACTGGACTATTTTTTAATTTTTTATTTTGACTGTGTCAGACCAACACGGCTTCCAACCTGAATCAGGGAACCATTAGTGAGCACTATTTCGGTTCAGTCAGTCAACTGGCTACAAATCCACCTAACAGTTACCTCATTCAACCCACACTTTACCAGTTTTCTCACAAGAATAACATGGGGAACTTTGTCAAAAGCCTTACTGAAATCAAGATACGCTATGTTCACATCATTCCCCTGTTCCACCAACCTTGTTACTCCATTAAAAAAAAAAGAAATGAGATTTGTCTGGCAGAGTAGAGCTGAAAACTGAATTCCTGCAGGATCATCACTGCCTACGATTTTGCTCCTGAGCTACAAGTTTTTCAAGAATTTACCCTACTGGGATTTAGCTGCTATCACACAGAGGCTTTTTGCAAGTTTTCGCTGATGTTCAAGTAAATTACATACTATGTGACCCAACACCACAATACAGCTTCAAGAACCAGTGTGGCTTCCAGATCCAATGCAGCTTCCAAATCCAATGTGGCTTCCAGATCCAATGTGGCTTCTAGATCCAATGTCTCTTCCAGATCTAATGTGGCATCCAGGTCAATACTAAAACGCAGACGAAAACCACCTCCCAGAAAAGGTATGTATGCAGCACACATAGAACTGGTTCATAGCCTAGACGAGGAACACACTGGAAAGGAAAAGTGGGAGAGCAACAGGAGGCATGTGTGACCAGTCGTAGTGGAGAGGGCTGGAGAAAAGCCAGCTGTGCTCTGTCACTCCAACAGGCTCATTTAGCCAAGCAAACTAGTGCTATGCCAGCTTCAGGCTGTGTTCTCTGCTGATCCACAATGTGGTAAGGATTTACCTCTCTACCACTGCTCCTTGCCCAGGTGAGGGAACAAACCTTTAAATTTAAGTTTAATCCAGACAAGACTGAGGTGCAGTCAGTGGGTGGTTCCCTAGACAAGATGGGTGGGATATGGCCTGTTCTGGATGGGGTTAGACTCCCTCTGAAGGAGTACTTCTGGATCCATTACTGTCGCTTGAAATGAAAAAGCAAAAAAGTTACCCATGATACTTAAGCAGATTTTCTTTCTTTTTGTCCATCAAGGAAAACTCGCTGCTGTTTTGCATGAGATAAAAGAGTTCTTTCTCTCTTCCATTGGTACATTTATTGTAGTGATGCTGTGCCTGGTCCTGTTCTTTGCTGCATTTGGAGCAGTTAGTCTGTGTAAGTCTAGGCTGTGTAAGCCTTTAGCATTATCCTGGTTGGCTTTACATCAGTATGAAGAATACTTTCAAAAGTGTCACCATAATCCAACCACAGCTAAGCCCTTTCACCTCACATTGATTCCAGTGTATAAGGAAAGGAAGTGGCTACATCTCACCCATTGAAATGAATGCCTGTTTCTTGTCCCTCAATAACTGCTTTCAGACTTCTTATGCCAACATTATGAAGCAACCTGTGCAGTCACCTGTCCTACCTTGCAACTCCCTGTTCCACTTTCCTCCTAGAAAAACAAATGTATGGTCTGCTTCACTGAGTGGCCGGAACAGCTGAATTCAAACAAAAGAGGTCTTCAGTTTATCAACCACCCTTCACAGGGTGATTTACATGTTTCATTTTAATGCAGTTTTATTACTGGAATGCTGCCCACTCTGCTGCCTGATGCTTCATTAAACACTTTTCCTTTGAGATGCTAAGAGCCTTAAAAAATTGCTAACACACGGGGAGCCTTGATTCCAAATCAGCCGCAGCAATTCTGGGGTGGAGGTACTGTCGCATCAGCCGACTCACCATTTCTTTCCCTTCTAACTCTTCCATAGATATTCATAAACGGGATCACAAATCACCTGATATGGATTTAGCAATGAAAATGATCAGGGACTTCATGGTCAAAGAGAAACCATCCCTCCAAGGAAGAAATGGTAAGGAAGGTGTCATAGTCCATACACTTAGGGCCACTCCTTGCCCCTGCTCCAGCAGGGGGTATTGCCCCATAGCAGAGCTTCTTCCCAGCCTCTTGACTCAGCAGGAAGAAAAGTCACTGTGAAGTGGCTGGACTACAGTAGGATAGTCCAGGATAGTAGGTGGAAGAAGAATTAAGTTCCATTCTCTCACTTACCACTTGCCCTCTGGAAATGCTTGTCCCCCAGCTCATATCCCCATTCATAGCATTCAACAGGAACAAAACTGGGAGCCCATGTTTGCTGAAGAGACATATAGGCTGTGTCCACATTAGAGTGTTCATGTATGTGTGGAGACACTGTTTCTGCATCTTCAGCCACACACGAGCTTTTTTTCAATTTTATACCTCCAAATTCTGTCCCAGATGTTCCCGTCCACACTAGCTCAACAGCACAGCTAATCATTTTGACACCAGCCACAATGACTAGGTTCTTCCACTCTTAATGGAAGTATATCTTCGAATACCAGTTACTGACAACCACAGGGCAAGGTTCTCTTGCACCTAGGTACTGTTTACGAGTTGAACTTTGGCCCACTTGCCAATTCTCAGCTGTGCTGGAGTTCTTGTACCCAGAAGACAATGGTTCAGCCCCAAACCAGAACATCAGCAAGACTCCATTATAAGACCTGCAAAATGATCCAAGTGCCATGACACCCAAAAACCAACCTGAACTGCACTTAGTCCAACAAGAAGACCACAATGTGCACACCCTGGAGACATATGCTACTGCCCCCCCCCCCAGCTTTAACTAGCCAGAAAGGAGAGCAGTAAAGAGAGCATATCACCGAGTGTGTTAGTGCAAGCACTTTGCTCATGTCTCCATCGAAAACTAACCCCAAGAAGAAGTGGGCAAGAAGCAGTGTTGCATGACTCACAACACCTCTCTTAAGGCCCTTTCCACCTGGCCCAGGCGTCTTGGCCCACACTCACCAGCCCCACTGAAGTAACTCCTCATGAGGCCAGAGGAACATCGCCCGGCTGTGGGGCATGGGGGCCGCTCTCTGTAAGGCTCTTTCACCTGGCCTAGGGGGTGAGGCCCACACTCACCAGCCCCACTGAAGTAACTCCTCATGAGGCCAGAGGAACATTGCCCGGCTGTGGGGCATGGAGGCCACTTCCTGCAAGGCCTTTTCCACCTGGCCTAGGGGGCAGGGCCCACACTCACCAGCCCCACTGAAGAGGCTCCTCATGAGGCCGGAGGAACGTTGCCTGGCTGTGGGGCATGGAGGCCACTCCCTGCAAGGCCCTTTCCACCTGGCCTAGGGAGCTGGGCCCACACTCACCAGCCCCACTGAAGAGGCTTCTCATGAGGCCGGAGGAACATCGGCCGGTTGTGAGGCGTGGAGTCTGCCCTCTCCAAGGCCCTTTCCACCTGGCCTAGGGGGCGAGGCCCACATTCACCAGCCCCACTGAAGAGGCTCCTCATGAGGCCGGAGGAACATTGCCTGGCTGTGGGGCGCGAATGCCGCTCCCTGCAAGGCCCTCTCCATCTTGCCTAGGGGGCTGGGCCCACACTCACCATCCCCACTGAAGAGGCTCCTCATGAGGCCGGAGTGACATCGCCTGGCTGTGAGGCATGAAGGCCGCTCCCTGCAAGGCCCTTTCCACCTGGCCTAGGGGGCGAGGCCCACATTCACCAGCCCCACTGAAGAGGTTCCTCATGAGGCAGGAGGAACATCGCCCGGCTGTGGGGCATGGAGGCCGCTCCCTGCAAGGCCTTTTCCACCTGGCCTAGGGGGCAGGGCCCACACTCCCCAGCCCCACTGAAGAGGCTCCTCATGAGGCCGGAGTGACATCGCCCGACTGTGAGGCATGAAGGCCGCTCCCTGCAAGGCCCTTTCCACCTGGCCTAGGGAGCTGGGCCCACACTCACCAGCCCCACTGAAGAGGCTCCTCATGAGGCCGGAGGAACATCGCCCGGCTGTGGGGCATGGAGGCCGCTCCCTGCAAGGCCCTTTCCACCTGGCCTAGGGGGCTGGGCCCACACTCCCCAGCCCCACTGAAGAGGCTCCTCATGAGGCCGGAGTGACATCGCCTGGCTGTGAGGCGTGAAGGCCGCTCCCTGCAAGGCCCTTTCCACCTGGCCTGGGGGGCTGGGCCCACATTCACCAGCCCCACTGAAGAGGCTCCTCATGAGGCCTGGCTGTGGGGCGTGAAGGCCGCTCCCTGCAAGGCCCTTTCCACCTGGCCTAGGGGGCAGGGCCCACATTCACCAGCCCCACTGAAGAGGCTCCTCATGAGGCCGG
>JAXCMG010000015.1:3491528-3536020 GCA_034642415.1 Podarcis siculus
TTTCCACCTGGCCTAGGGAGCTGGGCCCACACTCACCAGCCCCACTGAAGAGGCTCCTCATGAGGCCTGGCTGTGGGGCGTGAAGGCCGCTCCCTGCAAGGCCCTTTCCACCTGGCCTAGGGGGCTGGGCCCACACTCCCCAGCCCCACTGAAGAGGCTCCTCATGAGGCCGGAGGGACATCGCCTGGCTGTGAGGCGTGAAGGCCGCTCCCTGCAAGGCCCTTTCCACCTGGCCTGGGGGGTTGGGCCCACATTCACCAGCCCCACTGAAGAGGCTCCTCATGAGGCCTGGCTGTGGGGCGTGAAGGCCGCTCCCTGCAAGGCCCTTTCCACCTGGCCTAGGGGGCAGGGCCCACACTCACCAGCCCCACTGAAGAGGCTCCTCATGAGGCAGGAGGAACATTGCCTGACTGTGAGGCAAGAAGGCCGCTCCCTGCAAGGCCTTTTCCACCTGGCCTAGGGGGCAGGGCCCACACTCACCAGCCCCACTGAAGAGGCTCCTCATGAGGCAGGAGGAACATTGCCTGGCTGTGGGGCGTGAAGGCCGCTCCCTGCAAGGCCCTTTCCACCTGGCCTAGGGGGTGAGGCCCACACTCACCAGCCCTACTATGTTAAATATGTATTCTGTAGTTCACCTCCTTTGTAATCTTTTATTCTCAAATCTTTAAGATAATATTTTAGTTTTCTGTTACGTTGCTTTGACTGTATACTCTATGTTTGACTTTCTTCAGATTTTTTTTATTTATGTTTTATCGATTTAATATGCTGCAAACTGCTTTGAGATTTTTCTTAAAAATATAAAGCGGTTTAGGAAATTTAAAAAATAAATAACATATAAACACTGTCACATCAAAATAATTGCAGAGGCAAGCAATTTTATCCTCAGTACTAAGTGATATAAGAATTAATGACCCCGGGTGTATATATTTTTTTAAATAATGTTTCAGTGTTTCGTATTAATTGCATTTAACCTTTTAAAATGTATGAGGCTTGATTTCTGTGAGTTCTGCATTTGTGAGTCTCTCTTTATCTGACCCTGAAAGCAGCAGAAATGGCAGGATGTTTTCCTATGAGTTAGTTCCAGGGTGTTAAGCAGAAATCCTTGGAAGTTTCCTGAAAGATAGATGGAGGAATGTTATTAAAGACTGATCATAGACTAGGTGGCCAGAGCAAAGTGGGACATCCAATACCTAAAAAGAGCAAAAGGCCTAGGCACTTCTGGTCAACCCCAAGGTGATAGTGGGGGAAATGGAGAGTAGGAAGACACTATACATGTTTTCTATCCCATGGCTTGTAACCCTTCCTGACATATGAGAAGATGTTTGGTGACTCTTTGTTTGCTATGATTGAACTACAATATAAGCTTTTGTTCTGAAGCGCCTCAGGACAGCACCTTTGGTTGAGCTCTGTCCTATTGCAATAGATAAATAAAATACAATTGTACCTTGGAAGTCAATTGGAATCTATTCCGGAAGTCTGTTCGACTTCCAAAACATTCGGAAACCAAAGCGCGGCTTCCGATTTGATCGTTTGGGAGCCGATTTGGTCAGGAGCCAAGGCGTTTGAGATCTAAATAAAAATACTGAGTCTCTAAATCTGGATGCTGGACTCGAAATAATTTCCTTGGTTCTGTGGTTTATTTAAAAGGTGGTCCCACACCTGGGTAACAAACAGAAGTGGTGCAGAGGTGAATTCTTAGCACACAAGCAATAGAATCACAACCCCTCTCTAAGATCTCCAGAGCACAGTTAATCAGATCAATGCTTAGCAGATTACAGACCACCCTGAATGCTAGAATGTGGCCAGTCACAAGTTATAGGGAAACAGCCTTTTTATGGAGTTGAATAGCTGTTTGAGATCTCACTGACCTGAATTATCCAAACCTTTCAGATTCTGAAATACTTGCTGAAGCTGAGAAGTTAGCAGGTGAATTGCTTATATGGGCAGACAGAGCAAATGAAGTCCAGTCCGCAATCAGTAAGTTATTCTTAAGATGGTGATGTTGAGAAATCAGAGGATAGGGGGAACCCATGTACTGAAAGCCCCTCATCTGCACAGCTGTTGAAGGTATAAAGGTCCCACCATCCTCTAGAATCTTCTGGGTTTCTGGGGGTTTTCCTGTTGTTATTCTGTCTCTCACAGCTACAGTAAACCTACCATTAAAATTATGGACTGGTCATTTCTTCGTCAGGCAAATTTAGCAAGGGATCAGATACACACACACACACCCCAGTATGAGAAGAGCAATGAGAGACACTCCAGGGTATAATGTTCTGTACCTCCTCCATTGAAGACTTTATCTGCAAGCAGAATCATAGAATTGTTGCGTTGGAAGAAACCCCAAGCATTATCTAGTCCAGTAATCTAGTCCAACCCCCTGCAATGCAAGAATCTCATCTAAAGCATCTTGTCTAAATATGTGTCAAATAAACCATACTTCTTAAGCACTCACCTCCACTATTCCTCGATTTTCTCAATGGAAACACAATCCTGGGCAAGCAACTGGAACCTCCCAGAATCTTGCTACTGCTCAGCAGAGATTGGGGGTGCCACACAATCTTCATTACCAATCTGTTGATGAATGCAAACAGTAGAAAAGGGAAGGAAAAGGAGGACAAATGACCTGGCTAAATGTGTCCTTTATTAGAACAAACCTTTCAGAGTGTTAGCTACCATGTCTTTTGTTGGATTGTAATGAAATATCAGTATGTAATTCATAATGACTTTATTTAAAATACAGTGGTACCTCGGTTTACAAACTTAATCCGTTCCGGAAGTCCGTTCTTAAACCAAAACTGTTCTTAAACCAAGGCATGCTTTCCCTAATGAGGCCTCCCGCCGCCAGTGCCCTTCCACCATTTGGATTCCGTTCTTTGACCGAGTTAAAGTTCTCAAACCAGGACACTACTTCCGTTTTTGCGGAGTTTGTAAGCCAAAACGTTCTTAAACCGGACTGTTCTTAAACCGAAGTACCACTGAAATAATAATAATAAAACCTGTAAGACCTTCAGTCCAGCTAAAACTGGTTTGTTTGTTTTCCTCTCTCTCTCTGCCCCCCTCCCCTTCCCAATTTCTGGCTGTATTCAAAGATGACCTCACTTCAAATCATGGTCAAAAGTGGCAGATATATAAAGAGGCTCTCTATTTATTTGATGAAGGACTAGTAGACTGGAGTCAGGCAGACAGCTTTTGTGAGAGTCAAAAATCCAAACTGGTTATTATTGAAAATGAAAAAGAGGAGGTAAGCTAGCTGAACACTGTATATATAAATGGCATGAATAAACCTTTGCAGTTTGATGGTTTTAAGCCTTCCTGGGCAAGATACTTTGGCCATAGCTGCAGTATACATTTAAAGCATGACAGTCATGGCATCCCCCAAAGGATCCTGGGAAGTTTGTTAAAGATACTGAGAGCTTTTTAGCAGACCTCCTATTCCCCTCACAGTGTTACAATTCCCAGAGTTCTGTGGGAAGTGGGATGGATAGATAACCCACTTTGGAATCTGAGGGGGGAAAGAGCCCTCCTAACAACTAACAACTCTCAGCACCAAAGAAGAAATTACAGCTCCTAACTTCCTGTTCTAGTCTGTGCCAATAGTGGCGTCTCTCCCATTCGTGAGAAAGACTCTGGCACAGGGGAGGGGGGTAACCTGAGGCTGAATTGCCTCCCGTACTTCCTTGAGGGATGTAAAGGAGAAAAGATACCCACGATCATATCCTGAACCTGTTCCTGCCTCCATGGAAGCAGAGGTGTGTGAGGCGCTGGGTGCTAAGCCCTCTGCAATTGAAGCAGTCTCTAAGTCCACTGTGCCTTTTCCCCTCCTAAACTGAAGGGATTCAAAGAAGATGAAGATGTGATGCAGATTAAAATTTGGACTCTTGGATTGTGTTGGTGTTATCCTGCATAGTGAGTGATGTAGCAGAACAGATTCCCTTCAATATAGCAGGAAGCTAGTTTGCAGATTTGTTTGAATCTGAAATATACTCAGAGTCGAGATTGGATTTCATGCTCTTTATTCAGCTCATAGTGGTGAGGAGGAATGAAAGTTTCCCCAAAATATCTGCTTTATATGCATTATTTACACAATAGGCCCCACGTGATTGGCTAATTCCGGAATTCTCCTGTAGGCCAATCGGGTTGTGGTTTCACTTCCATCTGGAGCTGGACAGGGTGGCTCCTGCAGACCAATCATACTCCTGCATTGTTCTAGAACCAATCAGACTGCTGCATTTTGGATCCTATTGTTCTAGGACCAATCAGACTGCTGCATTTTGGATCCTATTCAACTCAGTACATAACAGAATCTCTTCAGTTAAGTAATCCAATCTGGCTTGCCCAGATGGATTATTCCTGGTGTCCCCTTTTATCCCTCTTAGAAGAATAAAGAAACAAGTCTTTCCTTTCGAAATAACAAGAGGTTTACTCACATTTCAGTTCACGATTCGATCCCTGAAAGGCAAGCTTTACTTTAGTAGTTACATAACAATCTGTGAGTTCATCTCGCATGGAGATTGAGCTCATGTGCTGCTGGCTGAAAGCCAGCAGACAGCAAAATTTACATCAAGAGAACAACATGGCTGCATGAGAGCAGCAAGCAAGAGATCAGCAAGAGAGGGAGGATGGCTGCGTGACTCAGCTCTTTTATGGAGTCAGCCAAGGGCATGCCCTTCTCCCAGGTCACATGCAGGGGGAAGGATGCTCCAGACGAGTGGAACAGGAAGTTACACTGACTGGATGTCCCCTTGCTTGTCCCCACTCTAGGGAAATAAGCTTGTTGCATTTGACTGCACCAGTGGGTTACATCCCACAGAGCAGACAATAAGAACTTAGTGAACCCCAAGTGATCCAACTTGATAGAGGAAGCCTTGTTGCACATGCTAACAGCAAACCCCACCGGTGAGTTTAGACAGGACATTCCTGCATTGCAGGGGGTTAGACCTTTGGGGTCCCTTCCAACTCTACAATTCTGGGATTCTGGGCTAGAAAGGAGCAGATTTCTAGAAGACCTGGGATTTCTATTGGTGGGATATATCCATTTGAGAATCTCGGATTGGGGGAGAGGCTATAATATGGATTTGAACTGTGAAATATCTAGGAGAATGTGGTTAGTGTCGTTGTCCTCCCACTCCCCCCCCCCAAAAAAAAAAATAATATGGGCTGGTTGCTATGATCTTACTGGTGGGAAATTACACCAAGCAAGATGGTTGACCTTGGAGTTTCTATCTTAAAGAAAAAGACTTCAGACTACATGTGATGTGGGACAGAGGAGCTGAGCAGCAAGAAGACTAATTATTGGACTGGATTGCTATGTTACTATATATGCATATGGAAGGAGAGGAAGTTTTATTTTAATTAACATTAATTAATGATTTAGTAGGGATTGACAATCTGATAAGTAGCCTCACTTGTCAAAACTGGAAATGTTAAATAATGTATGTGCAGGAATTGATTGCTAGAGAGCTGTTTGAAAAGTAAAAATATTGTATTTTGTAAGGTTATTTGTAATGTCTGAAGATAAACTAGAAGTAATCGGGAAATATGATGCAGCATGAAGGAGAATCCTTAACATGTCTAGGAAGACTTATGGGAAGTCAGATTTAGGAAAATGTTAAATTTGTTTTAATTAGTGACTAATTTGTAAAGAAAAAATGAAAATCAATTTAAAAAAATTGCCCCACCCAAAAAAACCCTACAGTTCCCAGGATGCTTTGGAGGAAGCATTGAGTGTTTAAAGTGGTATGATACTTCACAGCGCAGATGGGGCCACAGTCTAGGGATGACCTGAGAGGGGATTCTGTCCTCTCATTCCTATGAAAGACTTTCTGATTGTGCTTTTAGCAGGAGTTCCTGGAAAATGCAATTAAAAACGAACAGCACGACTTCTGGATTGGGCTCCGTCATTTCGTTGGATGGAAATGGATAGATAACACTTACCCACCACGATAGTGAGTCTTGAAGCAACATTTCTCTGTTTATTGCGTGGCTATTCCCTCCCCCCCACAGGTGAATAAATAAAGACACCAGACACCAGTATTTTGGTTAATGGGCGAAAATGGCCACAACTTTATTGATTACAGGTAAGAGAGGTATTGGCTTTAGGCATTGGCCCCTAACCGACTATCCGGTCTAACCGGGAAGGGTTAAACACCAACATGGGGAGCTAACCCGAGATGCATATCCCTAGGCGCTCCCCGAGGGGTTACCGCTCGGGGGCGCGCTTTAGGCCCTAGCCTCCGTAGGTTTCGGACGAGGCGTCGCCCCTCGGAGTCCTTTAACGAACTACCCTTCAAGCATTGGGGGAGGTGATGGCGAACCTCCCCCCCGATCTCATTTGCATGACAATACCCCGGCCAATGCCTACCGCCACCCGAGCTGGATTAACCGGCTCACCGCCATTACCCTCAGACCTGTAACCAATCCCTAATTCCTTGAAAAATATCAGCCAACCAAATATCATTGCCAGCATCGGATAGATGCACGCCATCCCCACGGTAGAGCGTATCCTTGTTATACTGAATTTCCGGGTGCTTGATGACCCGTCCGCCCCACGCGGCCACTCTACGCGCAACTGTACGCTCCACAATCCTCGTGGCTTTATCCACAGCCGCAGGTTTCACTGCGTCCCGCCAAAATCGCCTTTCCAGCAAAGAAGACCAAATTATTGTAATGTTTGCGTGGGATGCCCTCAACGACTCCAGGTCATTGGTAATGTTCCACATTAAATCGACCCCTTTCCTATAAGCCAGGTCGTTCTCGCCCAGTTGTATGACCAAGGCGTCGGGCGGTCCTTTGGCCGCAATTCTTCCGGACATAGCTGGGAAGAATTCCTCCCAACGCATACCACGCCTAGAAATCCATGACACTTTGACATTGTTAGGTAATAGGAGGCCAGCATCCCATCCCCTGTGCTCTGCGTGCCGTTTTGCCCAATGTACGATGCTGTGGCCGATAATCCACAGTCTCACCACACCTGCACCTGGAATGAGAAAATAAAGAGAGCCAGGTCAGGAGGAATGCCCGGGGGGGGTGGTGGGTAGGGGAAAAAACTAAGGAGAGATTAAAAAGGCTTCCGGATGTAACCTTTGTATGCGTTGGATTTCCAACGCCCCATGTCCATAATCCTTTCGGCCGGTAAACCTATATGGACAGCGGTGGTCGCCGCCCCAATGCGAAAGGAGTGCGCGGCGTACTCCTCTTGCAGAAGACCGATGGCCGCGATCGCTTTGCGTATGACCCTCGTGAACTGATGTTTTGAAAGGAGGGAACCGTCAGAGTGTACGAAAAAGGGGCCATTTGATTTGGGCCTTACACACAGGTATTTCCTGGCATCTTTTACGGGGCAAGGACCATCCTTCTGGGTTGCCTGGAGGCGAACCATGGCTCCCCTACCAAGCTGATCAGTCTTGGAGCTACGGATTTTTAATATCACATGCGAGCTGGCTACCGTTACGTCCTCCAACAATAGACCCCTATTGGCTGCACGGTCTTAGCAGACCACCTCACCTATGCACAAGGCTCCAAAGAATGCGAAGGAAATAATCTGGCTTCAAATCTCGACCAACAAAGGACCCTCAGCTTCCTGCGGATTTGGGTAAGTATGTCAAGCGTTATGGGCCTTCTACTGTCTTGGCCATGAGGTCTGGACCTGCGCCAGCCCTCAAGCATTTTCCGCACCACAAAATGTGAGCAGGGATCAACCGAGAACAAGGCTTTAGAAAAAAAAGGATATTGCTGCTGAATGGATATTGAGAGTTTTGGGAGCCCGGCCTAGATCGCGAAGGTTAACCATATACTCTATGACTTCCGACTTGGATGGTGGCCTGCCTGGCTTAAACCGCTCCTTTTTCCTGCGGAAAGATGTAAAGTCTAGCCAGGCCTTATTATATGATCTTAGGGTAGAAGGTGCCAGCGCAGACAATACTCCCTTTATTGCTTCTCGTTGCCAATACTCCAGAGGTGCTCCGGAAATGGTTGCGGCTGCTGCTGTGCATCCGGCGCCAAGAAGCGAAAGCGTTCCATCTGGAAACGAGATAGAGCATCAGCGATGTTATTATCTATACCAGGGACGAACTTGGCTGAAGCGTGAAGGTTCAACCGCAGGCATGAAAGGACGAAATACCGCAAAAGGGACGCTACCCTAGGTGAATGTGACGACTGTTTATTCAAAACCGAAACAACCGCTAGGTTGTCTGTCCAGAAACAGACCCTATGGTTTTTGAACTGGGCCTCCCATATGTGGATTGCAACTACAATGGGGAAGAATTCCAGAAATGTCAAATCACGTAGTATTGGTTTTCCTTGCCAAGAGGGAGGCCATCGCTGGGCACAACACTGACCCCTGAAGTAAACACTGAAACCCAAGGACCCGGCTGCGTCAGAATGTACCTGGAAATCCGACTGCAGGGCCAAACTATCCTGCCACAATGATATTCCGTTAAAACCGTCTAAGAATTGCAACCAAATTTGAAGGGTGACCTTCTTTAAAGGCAACATTTGGCCAATAAGCTGTCTTAGGGCAACCAACTTCTCAGCTGGTAAGCGTGAAGTTTGAGCCTGACGTGCGCCAAGTAGGACGCGAGGTGCATGCCTCGTTTGGGATAGCATCCCAACACTACTGCCATAAAAACTTGATACCCATTAAGCCAGTTCTCAAAAGTTCGCTCCACCCTGGGGGTTCTGTACCTCTTTTTACCATAGTACCTCCTTTTCTCCCCTTTTCCCTTAACCTGCGCTGGGGGTAGCAACGAAAACATATCTACGAAATCGCCATTCAATATCTTATTCCTCTTCCTCTTAGAGAGGTGATTCCCTAAAATGAAGTCAGTGGCGGAGTTGGTTGAGACTTTTACGTCCTGAACCAGGGCCCCATCCTTCCAGTCAAGAGTGCCATTAAAGGTTTTCCGGTGTGAATTGGCCCTCCTTTCATGGACCCACAGGGGAGCTCCTGTGTCCTCCCCTTCCCCCCAATATGTCTCCATAGGAGCATCACTATCGCCATCTGACGATGAAGTACCTGTCTCCTCCTCGAAGTCAGAAGTGTCTCTCCTCTTGCTTTTCTTAGACCGATGCTTCCTCTTCGCCTTCCATTTTCCACTCCGTGATACACCGTTGCTCGGGGCCGGGTCATTGACGGCCTGGGCTGCCTGTTGTGGGGACAGCTCCTCCTCCGATGTTGACCCCTCCGAGGAGCTCTGCTGCCCTGGGTTATCCTGAAAAACACTAGGAACATTGATCATCTCTTGTCGTGGGACTGCAGGGGAGGCCACAGAAGGCCTGGCCTTCTGCGCATTGGCCCTAGGCTTTTGAGCGGGTGCCTTGCCCTTCTGAGGACCTGACTTAGATTTTTGTGCCCGAGCAGTTTGCAAGCGTGTCCGAGGCCTGCTGGCGGCCTGCTGATCCACAATAGCTGCACTAGTGGAGGGCCCATCCTGACCTTGCTGACTGGGGGGGGGGGTGTCCGGTATACAATCCTGTGACACTTCCACTATGTTCGGAGAAGGAGTGATAGGTGTCATGCACTGCACATAAAATGATTGCAGTGCGGAAAACAGCTGAGCCAGAGCCTGAGGGTTGCAAGGACCAGTTGGCACCAGGACATTACCAGGCTGAGATGCTTGGGGATTGCCGTTACTCTCCATGCTAAAGCAGAAAGCAGAAAATCGGCGTGTGGCGCTAGTCAGTTTACGATTATTGCCAACTTCCGAGCGGTTCTAAGAAAGCACCTCAGCTGACCGTTTTTAAACTTGTAACTTGTTAGGGTCCTGCTTTAAATTTCCTGGCCTATTTATTTATTTGCTTATGCAATTTATCTCTCTAAATACACTGATCGGCTTGCTTTATTCTAGTATACTTGCATTTATTTATTTATTTATTTATTTATATCTATTATTATATGTATATATATATATTTATATATTTTATTTTATTCTATTCTATTTTGTTTTGTTTATTTGTTTTATTTTATTTTAATTTAATTTAATTTAATTATTTATTTATTTATTTATTTTTGACTAAAGACAAAGTATTATCAATCAAGAATTTTAGCTGTTTGGCTACTTGTTGAATTATCCACAAATAACTTCAAACTGCAGCAAAGTCACCACCTACTTGGGGAAACAGGCTAAAAGGAGTGATCACTGACAAATAAGTAATAAAAGGAATGGAGGCAAAAGTCCAAGGTGCAGCCGATTGCTGCCCGAAAGGAATCAAATCAGGAAGTAGCTATGTGCTATCAAATTCACCACCTGGCACTGGTTATTAACATAGGAATAAAATGCTAAATAAACTGTAATAGCAATTGAGGAACAAAGATCAAAAGGAATAAAAAAGGCTGTTTAGGTGCAGCGGCTAATGAAGGAATAAAGGTTAAAGGAATGAGAAGCAAATTGAATTGCAAAGGCTGATAACGAACAAAAAGGAATAAGGCAATTTCCTTCAATGGGAAAACCGAAGAAAGTATCAAAAGAACCACCCAAAACTTCTCAGTAAGGTACTAAGGGAAGCGCTGAAACTCTTTGCACTCCCGACTAGAATTGCCTCACTTAAAATGGCCGCCGCTGAAGCCACGTGGTGCACCCAAAATGGCGGCCGGCCAGGTCGTTGTCTGGGCAACCAGGACGCCGAAGTTAAAATAAATTTGCCGCTGAGGATGCCCCCGAGTACCTCCCGTCCTATGAGAGTCTGGGGCCAAGCCCCACGGGGGTATACCAAGACGAGAGACCGAATGGAGCTAAAAGAACAAAAGACAAGAGACCGAATGGAGCTAAAGAACAAAAGTACGTCCAAAATTAAACACCGGCCCCGCGGCTCAGCGCCCACTCAGTCTCCTGGAGCCCCCCCCTTTGCTTCCCCGCTCCCGCTTGGAACCTTCAGTGAGCGCTGCAGCAGCTCACTAACGACGATCCATCGCAGAAGTCCTCTATGGTGCGCTGAAAGGCTCCCGGGACAAGACGCGGCAAGCGGGCGATGAAAAGGAGGCAGGGAGGCGTCAGCTCCAAAGCTCGTAATCCCTGAGCGCAGCGGCTGCTCGAGCTCGAAGCGGGGCTGCTTGAAGGGATGAAAAAAAATTCCCGCTTGAAGTTAGCGGTGCGCGCCTCAATGACGGGTGAACCGTGATCAATCCTCGAACAAAGGCAAGCCGACAAGGAAGGCAGCAGCGCGAAGAAGAGCGATCCAAACCGCGTCTGCTGCGAGGGAGAAAAGGGGCGAGCCCAGGGCTGCCCCGACCTTAAGTGGCCTCTGGATGGCCCGCCCCCGTCACCAGCCGATTGGCTGATGCTGCGGGGGATACAAATCAAGGGAATCCCTGCTTCCCACGAGGCTGACGCCAGCCCCGCGGGAGTGTGGGCAGGGTCGTGAGCCCGCAACCCCCCCTCCTCCTGAAGCTCGGTAGGGGCATTGTATTGTAGAAATTTTGTTAGGAATTAATTTTCTGTTCTTCATTGAAAGCTCTTCCTGTCCTTTGCCTGCATCTAGAACCCAGCACAGTATTTTATTTCCATTGCATTTTATGTTCCATGTAAGAAAGGCAGTTTTGTAGGAAGGAAGCAATATTATATTGTCCAGCTTCATCAGAAATGGTAATGCTGCGTAGTTTGACGGGGCTTGATAGTAGTTTCATGCTCAACAATGAAGGGCTTCTACACTGAGACAAGAAATCACCCCACATGGCGGGGGCTGGTCCAGTAGGGCGAATGTGCCTCACCAACCTCACTCTGTCCTCAGCCTTCTTATACCTACAAATAATCTGGGGTGGGGTGGCAGTGGTTCTTCCAGTTGCTGGCTCCACATATGGTTAGTCTCCTTGCCTTCCACTCTGCCACTACTTATGAGCACCAGCCACCTAGGACTCCACATAGCCAAATGCCCCCTCACCCATGCCTTTTCACAGTCTCTCTCCACCCTCACCATGTACATGGACACTGTAGTCCTTCAAAACACCCCAGTTCTTCATCTTCTTATAGCTGTGTAAGATTGTCTTCCATGAACACAGTCTTAACAGTGAGTCCGTAAGTGGATCCACACGTCCTTCCACAGTGAGCACGTAGGTTTCCTGGCGGGAGTTGAGCACGGTGAGGGTTTGCCAAATGTGCCTTCCTCTTAGCACGTTTCTCCCTTTTGTCCTGAGTTTGAGTGTCTTCAAAGTCCATGACACCTTTAGTAAAGGCTGTTCAACTGGAGTGCTCACAGGCCAGTGATTCCCAATTGTCGGTGTTTATACTACATTCTTTAATATTTGCCTTGAGAGAGTCTTTAAACCTCTTTTGTTGGCCACCGGCATTACACTTTCCATTTTTAAATTTGGAATAGAGTACTTTGGAAGACGATAATCAGGCATCCGAACAACATGACCAGTCCATGACTAGAGCAGGGTGGCGACAGCATGTCCCCTTTGCCTCCCCCTCAGTTTTGATCCTCTCCATTTTTTGGAAGACCAAGCAATGCTTTTTGACCTCACCTTGTTAAAATATGATAGTTTGCCTCTTTGAACAGAGACGAAAACATAAGTGTGAGGAATTCTACTGCTTCTTAAATGTTTGCTAAAGTGTAGGAATGCAGGTACACAAGGCTTGCTTTGTTCCATAGTATCGTTCAGTGGTTATTGTTGCTTTCCACCATCATCACCCCAGTTAATCGTTAGCTCTGGCTAACAGAATGAGGAATCTCCTAGAACTACAGGATCCTATGTCCACTCAGAACTAATGAGTGTGGAGAAAGAGAATAGAGAAAAGGCTTTCTCCTACTCTCATAACACTAGAAGTCATCTTTCTTAAAAGCCACGTTTCCCTAAGTGTGTGATTACACCCCCTGAGGGGCACTAGAATGATCCAAGGGGTCGTTGAATAAAAATAAGTGGGCTGGAAGAGAAGAGAAGAGAAGAGAAGAGAAGATTCATCTGTTATGTAATGACGCTTACTGCCAGGTTGGGCTCCATTGTGGGTTGGCAACAAAAGTTCCCCTGGATCTGGCAATTGCACTGGAGGGGAGAGGTTTTCACAGGCTAGGGTGAACTTTTGGGCTTCACCCAGACCCAGGAAGTGGATCGCAGACTGCCTGCCGATTTGGCCCATGGCAGGTAGGATGCGGCACCGGCTCCGCCCCTGGCATAGATCAGACTGAGCCAGCAGTCTTAACTCTGGTCCGCTCCATGGAATTTTAATCTTTCTTTATTAGGTTGTAGGATATAGGTAGAAACAGGGCTTTTTCAGGGGGAACTCACAGGAACTCAGTTCTGGAACCTCCCAGGTGGGTGCAATTCAAAGAGAAAGAGGGAGGCATTCATGGTGAGTTCTGGCATCTTTTTTTCTAGAAAAATAGCACTGGGTAGAAATACAGACACATAAAATAATGCAAATTTGTCACTGCATCTTTTATTTGTTTGCTTTAAAAAGGTTGGTTCCTGGGGGGTGCTGAGTATTTTTATTTTTTTTCTGAAAGGAGGTGGTAGGCCACATAGATTTGGGAGCCTCTGCTTTAAAGCCTTCCACGTTGGTGGCCATCACCACCTCCTGTGGAAGTGAGTTCCACAGGTTAACTCCATGCTGTGTGAAGAAGCCTTTTCTTTTTTCAGACCAGCTTCATTTAATGCCCTGGAATCTGAGGATTCTGAGAGGGGGAGATCTCTTAATGCTGAAATAAAGTACACACCCCATGTTGATGGACAGGGAAACCAAGCCAGATGTGCGGGGTATAAATAAATTAATAACAACAACAACAACAACAACAATAATAATTTATTATTTATACCCCGCCCATCTGGCTGAATTTCCCCAGCCACTCTGGGCGGCTTCCAAAAGAATATTAAAATACTGTGATACATCAAACATTAAAAGCTTCCCTAAACAGGGCTGCCTTCAGATGTCTTCTAAAAGTCTGGTAGTTGTTCTCTTTGACATCTGGTGGGAGGGCGTTCCACAGGGAGGGCGCCACTACCGAGAAGGCCCTCTGCCTGGTTCCCTGTAACTTGGCTTCTCGCAGTGAGGGAACCGCCAGAAGGCCCTCAGTACTGGACCTCAGTGTCCTGGTAGAACGATGGGGGTGGAGACGCTCCTTCAGGTATACTGAACCAAGGGCATTTAGGGCTTTAAAGGTCAGCACCAACACTTTGAATTGTGCTCGGAAACGTACTGGGAGCCAATGTAGGTCTTTCAAGACCGGTGTTATATGGTCTCGGTGGCCGCCCCCAGTCACCAGTCTGGCTGCTGCATTCTGAATTAGTTGTAGTTTCCGGGTCACCTTCAAAGGTAGCCCCACATAGAGCGCATTGCAGTAGCCCAAGCGGGAGATAACCAGAGCATGCACCACTCTGGCGAGGCAGTCCGCAGGCAGATAGGGTCTCAGCCTGCGTACCAGATGGAGCTGGTACACAGCTGCCCTGGACACGGATTTAACCTGTGCCTCCATGGACAGCTGTGAGTCCAAAATGACTCCCAGGCTGCGCACCTGGTCCTTCAGGGGCACAGTTACCCCATTCAGGACCAGGGAATCCTCCACACCTGCCCGCCTCCTGTCCCCCAGAAACAGTACTTCTGTCTTGTCAGGATTCAATCTCAATCTGTTAGCTGCCATCCATCCTCCAACCGCCTCCAGGCACTCACACAGGACCTTCACCGCCTTCACTGGTTCTGATTTAAAAGAGAGGTAGAGCTGGGTATCATCCGCATATTGATGGACACCCAGTCCAAACCCCCGATGATCTCTCCCAGCGGCTGCATGTAGATGTTGAAAAGCATGGGGGAGAGGACAGAACCCTGAGGCACCCCACAAGTGAGAGCCCAGGGGTCTGAACACTCATCCCCCACCACCACTTTCTGAACACGGCCCAGGAGGAAGGAGCGGAACCACTGTATGACAGTGCCCCCAGCTCCCAGCCCCTCAAGACGGTCCAGAAGGATGTTATGGTCGATGGTATCAAGCGCCGCTGAGAGATCCAGCAGAACTAGGAAACAGCTCTCACCTTTGTCCCTAGCCCACCGGAGATCATCAACCAGTGCGACCAAGGCAGTTTCAGTACCATGATGAGGCCTGAATCCCGACTGAAAGGGATCCAAATGGTCCACATTCTCCAGGCGTGGATTGTTGTTCAGCAGCAATCCGCTCAATCACCTTGCCCAAGAATGGAAGATTTGAGACTGGGTGATAGTTGGCCATATTGACAGCATCTAAAGATGGTTTTAAGACGCGGTTTAATAACCGCCTCTTTCAGCGGGTCTGGGAAGGCTCCCTCACGGAGGGAAGCATTCACCAGCCCACGAAGCCCATCGCCCAGTCCTTCCCGGCTAGCTTTTATAAGCCAGGATGGGCAAGGATCAAGGAGACAGGTGGTTGGTTTCACTCGTCCAAGCAGCCTGACCACATCCTTGGAGGTAACAGATTGGAATTGATCCCACACAATTTGACTAGACAGGACTCTGGCACTCTCCCGCCCCGGCCCTGCTCCCACGGTGGTATCTACCTCTTCCCGAATCTGAGCAACTTTATCTGCAAAAAAACTTTGCAAAATCATTGCAGGAGATCATGTGGCCCATACTGGGCCCCGATGTAGCAGGTGGTTCCGCTAAATTGCGGACCACCTGAAAAAGTCTCCTGCTGCTGTTTTCTGCAGATGCAATAGAGGCGGTGAAGAAAGTCTTCTTCGCCATCGCTACTGCCACTTGGTAGGCCCGACATTGAGCTCTAACCTGTGTCCGGTCAGCTTCAGAATGGGTCATCCGCCACCGGCGCTCTAGCCGTCTCAACGATTATTTCATTGCCCTCAGATCTGTGGAAAACCACGGGGCTGTCTGGGCTCCATGCAATCGGAGAGGGCGCTTCGGAGCCAAACAGTCAATAGCCCTGGTTAACTCCACATTCCAGCGGGCCACCAGGGAATCAGCTGAAAGGCCATCAACATAGGATAAAGCATCCCCTACCACTCTCTGGAAACCATTTGGATCCATTAAGTGGCGGGGGCGGACCATCCGAATCGGTCCCACCTTCCTGCAGAGGGGAAGGGTTGCGGAGAAGTCAAGTTGCACCAGAAAGTGGTCTGACCATGGCACTTCTTTCTAATTTGCTTCTCACTGACTCATTGATTTGTGCTTCCTTTTCTTTTCAGTTACTGGGTAGTCGGCAAGCCAGACAACCACCTTTATAAATCAGTCGGTGCAATAAAAGCAAAGTGTGCAACACCACTGCAATGTTGGGAGAACTTTTCCCGTCTTGATCAAAAAAGAAGTATATGTAAGAAGAAGCCCGATAAACGATGGTTCAATTAAAACTCTTCGTGGACAATGAATCAACCCACCTTTAATAGAAGCCTTGGTCAATTATCCAAATTATGGAATTAAGAGCATGGAAGAGATCAGGTCTCAGACACCAGCACTCAAAAGCCCTTTGTCAATCCTGCATCCTCAGGTGACCTGATTTTGCAACCTCAGATAATGGAAACTCCTGGAAAATAAAACAAGGAGGACTCAGTCGTAGCCCACTTTCTGTTGCAACAAATCCAATACAGCCTTCCCCAACCCAGTGCCTTCTAGGTGCCATCAGCCCTAACCAACAGGTTGCGTTGGAGAGCACCAAGTGGAGGAAGATTGATTAAGTATAGCTGCTAGAGGGGAACACAACACTCTTCTTAGGGATGACTCCCCCTATTGGCAACAGGAAGGGTCTTCGTGGCCTCTGTAGGGGAGGAGTCGCCCCACTTCACCCAGAGCAACCCTGTCTGCAGTCAGAGCAGTGGCGTCTCTCTCCTCTTTATTTCTGAGAGAATTGGTCTTCCTGTGAGTGTGTCAGTTTCCTTTGTCTTGTTCCATATTACGACTTCCAGAAGTCAGTTGGCTCATAATCTGCCAGGCATGGGCCCACTATCAGTTAGTACTTCACCACACTTCAACCAATGGTGTCAACAGTGAATCCACAGCTCCAGCGGTCTTCCAGCTGAACATCAGAGTTTTCCTGTTTTCCAGTAGTCATCTTTTTCCAGAGTTCCTGGTTAAAAAAACCCTCTATCCCACTCAGTTCAGTTCTAAGTATAAAGTGTTTATTGTCCCATGGCACAAGACAAGTACGAACTACTGTAATACAGTTACAGATAGGTAGCCGTGTTGGTCTGCCATAGTCAAAAAAAAAATTTTCCTTCCAGTAGCACCTTAAAGACCAACTAAGTTAGTTCTTGGTATGAGCTTTCGTGTGCATGCACACTTCTTCAGATACATGTAGATACAGATAGAAGTGTGCATGCACACGAAAGCTCATACCAAGAACTAACTTAGTTGGTCTTTAAGGTGCTACTGTAATACAGTTCTTCTGGTCTTAGAAGTAAAGAAACAAATATACAGAGAGATCCACCAGCTCTTTACCACGCTAGCTCTCACTGCGCTGTGTAAAACCCACCAAACACAGTTGCTCACAGACTCTCAACTTGTTGCCCCCAGATTACAGAATGCAATGCAGTCTTGACTTCTATACCAGTTTCTGCACATATGCACATTCCTGAGAAAAAGTGAGGGTGGATAAGTCAGCAAGCCTGACCAGTGGCGTAGCGTGGGTTGTCAGCACCCGGGGCAAGGCAAGTAATTTGCGCCCCCTAACCCATGGATTTGCGCCCCCTAACCCATGGATTTGCCCTAACCCCAGATGTTGCGCCCGGTGCGGCCGGCCCCCCCTGCACCCCCCACGCTACGCCACTGAGCCTGACTTTCAGTGTTGTACTGTTGCTAGGCAACCCAGTGCACCTGGCATCCTATCTCTAAACAAGATATCAAGTTCCAAACATAGGCCAAGCAATTTCATTCCTTTTTCAAATTACACCTTCTTTGCTTAACTTCTTTGAATGTCTGGATTAGTCCCACAGTGTTCTCCTGTCCTTAAGAGTTGTTTTGGTGCATCTCCTGTCTGTCTTCCCCACTTCCCTTCTGTGGTATTCACCATTTTGTGCTAAAAAAATGTAAAAAAATCCCTCTTGCGTATTCCTCCCTATCATCTTGAATATGGCTGAGGAGGGAGTATAGGGGTGTTAGTGTGAGCCCAGCAGGGCTGTGGAGTTCCAGAGAGGCTCACTTAAGTGTGATCAGGCCAGGGACTTCCCACTTCTCTCATACAGAGCGGGGACACTTCGTTTTCTATACAAAACAGTTACAGAAGGTAGGTAGGAGGCTTCCTTCTCCTGATTCGGAATCAAGTCTGCTTTCACGTCCAGTGGGGGTGAGGCTGTTGGCTTTCACACACCGTTGGAAGGATGTCAGCTCAGACAGGTAGGTGATGGAGACAGTAACACAGGGATATGCTCTAGAGTTTGCATCTCATCCCTGAGGCATTTTTGTCCCAACACCTTGTTCCCAAGTTCTGGAGAAGCACCAGAATTTTTGATGGCTATAAATCAACTCTTGGAAATGTGTGTGTGTGTGTGTGTGAAGTGAGAGCTGGACCATAAAGACCATAAAGAAGGCTGATCACCAAAGTATTGATGCTTTTGAATTCTGGTGCTGGAGGAGACTCTTGAGAGTCCCATGGACTGCAAGATCAAACCTATCCATTCTGAAGGAAATCAGCCCTGAGTGCTCACTGGAAGGACAGATCCTGAAGCTGAGGCTCCAAGACTTTGGCCACCTCATGAGAAGAGAAGACTCCCTGGAAAAGACCCTGATGTTGGGAAAGATGGAGGGCACAAGGAGAATGGGACAACAGAGGACGAGGTGGTGGGACAGTGTTCTCGAAGCTACCAGCATGAGTTTGAACAAACTGCGGGAGGCAGTGGGAAAAAGGAATGCCTGGCGTGCTCTGGTCCATGGGGTCATGAAGAGTCGGACACGACTAAATGACTAAACAACAACAACAAATATATATATACACACACAACACACACAACACACACAACACACACACACACATATATATTCTTTATATAATTAATTTTACAACATACCAAAATTAGAAAAAGAAAAACTTGGAAAGCAAACAATTTATCATATATATTTTATTTTGGCTCCCCTCCCCACTACTTTCTGCAGTTCCTTGCTTTTATAATATTTTACTGCATCATCTATTGGAAATCAGAACCATCAAACCAGTTGATCCTTCGCAGAGGAAGTAAGGGAGCTATTCAATATTCAAAATATTCACTCCAGAATGACATCCAAATGATCTTCTTTCTGTTAGGCAATATTTTCCCAATCTTCCAGCCCAGGTACAAGGCTTCTAGCAAATATGTAAACTAAATATTTCCCCAGAAGAAGAAGAAGAAGAGTTTGGATTTGATATCCCGCTTTATCACTACCCTAAGGAGTCTCAAAGCGGCTAACATTCTCCTTTCCCTTCCTTCCCCACAACAAACACTCCCAATGAGGCTGGGAGACTTCAGAAAAGTGTGACTAGCCCAAGGTCACCCAGCAGCTGCATGTGGACGAGCGGGGAATCAAACCCGGTTCACCAGATTACGAGTCCACCACTCTTAACCACTACACCACACTGGCTCCCAGACTTTCTGCTCTATGTGGAATGCTGATTGGCTGGCTGCCAGTCCCAGTTAGGGAGCAGCAGAAGCTGAATGGGAAGAGTTCTAGAATGTTCTGCATCAAAGTAGGAGGTGGTTGGAGCTGTTGAAGGAAGGAACATCTGTCTGCAGGAAGAAGCTGAGGCCAAGAGACAATCAGCTGATGGGAGCACCACGGTATCCAAATAGGGGCAGAATTGGGTGGGGGATGTTATTCGTATGAAACTGCCTTGTACTTAAGGATGGGTGGATCAGTTTGTTTCTCATCCATGTCACTTTCACATGTGTTTCATATGTGTTTAGTCCATTCCATCTCATTTCTGTGCTGAGGTGTGAATTTCGACAAGAAAGAAAATTCGGTAGAAAAATTGTATTCAAATATGAGTTTTAAACACAAAATAAGTATTTAGATATATATTTTATTTTGGCACACACCTTTCTGAGTGTATTTATCACAAAGTACACAGGTTGTGTGTTTTTTAAAAATGCATTTGTATTTATTTTGAGCCAAGGACTATATCACAAAATTTGGAAAAGCGAAAACCCCAAATGATAATTACATTTCGAGCTACTTATTTGTTCAGGAGGTGCAAATTAGGTCAGTCTGCTTAAGAAAGCAGACAAAACAAAAATATCTGTCCCTCTTTTCACTGAGTCAGAGAATTCCCTGCCTTGCGCAGTCCTGCGTCATCTGACACTGTCATCCACACTTCAAAATCTCAGGCATTGCTTTGCTGCTGCTGGAGATCCCACAGGCTATCTGGGTGCAAATGCTCTGTTAACTATGCACCACAAAACTCCAGCCAGCCTATCATACAAAGCAGAAGGAGCATAACAATGAACACTATGGATGCTCCTTAAATACTCTATTTGTCTTATGGTAGCCTTCATCAACCAGGTCTGTTGCAGGTCGTTTTGGATTACAATTCCCAACAGCCCCAGCCAAAATAGCCATTAGGAGGAGACTCTTGAGAGTCCCATGGACTGCAAGAAGATTAAACCTCTCCATTCTTAAGGAAATCAGTCCTGAGTGCTCACTGGAAGGGCAGGTCCTGAAGCTGAGACTCCAAGACTTTGGCCACCTCATGAGAAGAGAGGCTTCACTGGAAAAGACCCTGATGTTGGGAAAGATGGAGGGCACAAGGAGAAGGGGACGACAGAGGACAAGATGTTTGGATAGTGTTCTCGAAGCTACCACCATGAGTTTGACCAAACTGTGGGAGGCAGTGGAAGACAGGAGTGCCTGGCATGCTCTGGTCCATGGGGTCATGAAGAGTCGGACACGACTAAATGACTAAACAACAACAACAGATTTGTGAAGGATGTCTTTGAGTTACAGTTTAAGCAGCCTACAAACCTATTTATGTATGCTACAACAGCGACAAGTGTCTTGTTAGCACAAGGATGGAGAATGAGGAAGTCCCAACGAAAGAACAATGGCAAGAAAAACTAATGAGCTATGCAGAGTTGGCAAAGTTGACATATAAACTGCGTGAGAAGGACAATCGTGATTTCAAGGAAGAATAGGAACTATTTACAAACTATTTAAAAAGACCACAAAAGGATTTGGACTCCTTGGCAGGTTTTGAATAAACATCCACAAATTCATTAGTAGAATATATGACAGATAAGGCAATGATATGTACAATTTTATAGCATGCAGAGAATAATATGTATAAACAAATCAGAGAGAGGAGCTGAGGGAAGTCTTTGGAGGGTGGGAATGGGAGGGAAGGGGGAAATGGGAAAATGTAATTGGATATATTGATTTATAAACTGATTTGCTAAAAGTGATAATAATAATAAAATATTTTTTTAAAAAAACAAAGTCCATTATATATTTCCATAGAGAACAATCCAGGTGGCGAAGCCAGTGAAAATGAGTAGGCAAAATGAAGAGTGGCAGACGTCTCCCATCAGGAGGTAAGTTGTTTCTAATTTTATTTTCAGTTCACAGGAAAACAAACCATATTTTTATATTTGGAGCAAGGCCCAGGGGCCTCCATTCTGTCTGCTTTCCTTGCTTGCTTCTCTTTAACTGGAGAGAGGATGTGAGGGACACAGCTACTCCCAGTTTGGGTTTCCTTCTCCATTTAAGAATTAGGGATGGGGAGAAACTCAGCTCAGTTCACATTTAAAGGTGTACTTATCTGATTCTCACTGTCCAGAACAACATGCAAACTGAAACAGAGCCATACTCTGAAACTCACACTTCTCCAAATTTTACAAGTGTTTGTCTGGTCTAGAAATGTGGAGAACTGAATTAAGGATTGGAAAAAATGAGAAACAGAAGCCAAAATTGACATCTTTGCCCATCCCCAATGAGCAAAAAGTCCCGGTTCACACTGTTTTTGTCAAAACATTATGATGTTTTCCACATTCCATTAGCGCTTATGCAACACAGTTCATGATCAGTTCAAAGGCATTGCATCCATTTTGTGATGTTCTTCAGCCATCTTTTCGGCCCGTGCAAACTATACCATTCACTACACCGGCTGGTGCTGTAGTGGCCGCAATGGTGGCAAGGTGTATTGAAGGATCTCAACCATAACCTGTTGAAGGATCTCAACCATAACCTGTTGAATATTGCAGAGCATACGCAGACTGTCCAGAAGCCGTTGGTTGCTAGCTGGCAGGATGAAGCAGGAACAAGACGCTGCTACTAGTAACGTGGTTACTTATAGGTTTATTATTTACAGCAGACTCACAAGTTACTATATACAGGATACAGACATGGATCTTAACTCTCTCTGAACAAACTCCAGCTAACTCTCAGAACAACACTGACCAACCAGCCACTAACCAACAGGAAGGTCATGTGTCATCATGCCTATGTGAGTGACCTTGTCCAATAGCAGAGTTGTATCCAAGGTCCCATATCTCTAGGCAGAATAACTCCCTCTGCCCAGTCTTCTTGGCCTTCGGCCAACTCCTTAATTGCTTCTGTGGGAAGCTGCATCAGATAGCACACAGGCAAAAATCCCAACAGGGTGCTCCTTAGAAGACAGAGGGAAGATTTGTGACAAGCCCATAGTTATCAAGCTTTCAGTCCAGTGCAGGTTTATTGAGCAGCAGCTTTCAAAGCTTTTGTGCTTTAGGTGCTGCTGGCTACAGCCAGAATATATGAACAAGCTTGTCCACTGGGATGATGCCAGGATGCTTTCTATGGGTGGTCCAAGGACAATTTTCGTTCCTTTTTTTCCTTCCAGAGACACTGCCTGATGAGGAGGAATCTTACTATGGTGAATGGGCTGTTGGGTTCCTGTGTGTCCTCATGCTTTCCATCTCAACTGTGCTGCTTGTTCTGTGTAAGTTCCTAGTCTTCTAGCAAAGAAAGCCCATCAGATGTGATAAGGACACCCTTCAATATGAAGAACCCTTTCAAAAAGAGGGGAGGCACAACCTGACTTCCATTAAGTCCTTGGACTCCCCATTGATTTGATTCAATCTATGTGGAAACCCCCCACCAGCTAAGCTGTGGGCAAAGAGGTAGCTGATGCCCCAGGTATAGATTGCCACATTCCACATGCGCTCCAGTGCACTGTCTCCTTTCGTATGGCATCGCCTGTTCCAGGGCTGAGCAATGGCATTAGAAATTGAGTCCTTGTGACCACTGCAGAGGGAGGCAGCTGTGTGCTATGCTCAGAATGACCATCTCACTAGGTATAAGCATGTTGTGTCTAAACAGCACTCCTTTTCTACCTTCCTTGGTATTAGATTATTTGGAATCACAAGAAGTAGCAGTAAAGATCAATGCTATGCAGAGGATTCGGGAATTCATGGTCAGTCGAAATCAGTCCTTTGAACACATGAACGGTAAGTAATGAGTTGCAGTGTTGATGCTCAAGTCCTTTCCCTCTCTCCCATGCTGGGTCTTCATCCCATACCTGAAGGAGGGCTTACAGTCATGTAAAGAGGGAGTGTTTTATTGCCCACCTGTCTTCCAATGCCTCTCCTCTGAGAATATCCTTCTATTCCATTCACAATATTCAGCAGTTGTGTAACCCCATATGGAACCCAAGATTTCCCCTTCAGTTTTGGAGGGGAGTTAGGAGCAGGCCATTTTCCTCACTTGCTCCAGAGGCAGGGCTATCAAATGACTTTGGGCTCAGTACCTTTAAATTCCAGTCTATAGTTAGAGGCCAATTTGTTCCATTTCCTCTGCAAAACCCTCCCATTAACCTAGATATACAAACGAACAACAGATATGTAAATGGCAGCCAAACTGCATTGCCAGCCAGAGATGGCAAATGTTAACATCAGACTTTCTTCCCCTTGTTATTGGAGCTGTCCAAGGTCCTACAACTCCACCCAGACCAAAAGAGAATGTAACTTGTGAGGCTCTGTCTGTTGTCTGAATTGGACAGCTCTCCAGGGTGGGTGTACAATCATACCTCAGGTTACAGACACTTCAGGTTGCGTGTTTTCAGGTTGCGCACCGCGCTAAACCCGGAAGTACTGGAATGGGTTACTTCCGGGTTTCGGCGCTCGCACATGCACAGAAGCGCTAAATCATGCTTTGTACATGCACAGAAGTGCCGGATTGTAACATCCGTGCATGCGCAGACATGGCGCTGCGGGTTGCGAACGTGCCTCCTGCACGGATCACATTTGCAACCCGAGCGTCCACTGTACAGTATACTGCTTTGCCATTTTTTTAAAACATGACACTCCTAGATTACTCCAAGCCTGAAAGACTGGGTTTCCCATGGATGATAATTCTCTTCAGTAGATGAATCACCCAAGAATTGTCTCCTTGCCACAGTATAAGAGGTTAGGGTTAGGGTTGACTTCAGGAGCCAACTATTAGGATAGATTAAGGTCGGGGGTGACCTTCTGTCTAATCTTCTTCAGGCAGGGGTTATTTATATGCCCACTTATTTGCGTTTACGGGAACAGAAGGTAATGGTTTCTTGAACTGCAAGAAATATTCCATAATGCCTTTTTTCATTCAGCTGCATTGTGTCCTGAAACCAGGGGAGAGTTCTCCTACTGGCTCGGACCAAGCCCAAAGTCATTTGCATAGCCCTGCTTCTGAGGCAAGTGGGAGGAGCAAGCCATTCCTGGGTAACTTCCATCTATTGAAGAGAAAGGAAGTTCGCAGTAAGTCCAACATACCTTTTTGCTGAAGAATCTGATAAAGTTTAGTCCTGAGGAATTGCAGCAGAAGTTCACTAGCTGATTCCCCTTTCTTTGGTCCATTTTGTTTGAACCCATCAAAACTTCTCACACAGAGCATTGCAATATGCTCTGTGTGAGGCTGCCCTTGGAAGAAACTTCAACTGATCCAAAATGTAGTTGCCAGGTTACTGGATAGGGTTCCTCTTAGATCTTATATAGCCCATTTTTAATTATTGCTGGCTTTTAAAAAAGTGACATGGAGGGAAGTGTGTGTTTGTGCAAGGAAGGGCTAGAATTGCTAATAAACAGTTTAAACTTCAGTTCAGTGATGCATTTATTTATACTTTTTCTCTCTTACTTGGGAAGAAATCCCATTGCATCTGGAAGATCTATAGCAGGGGTCGTCAACCTGGTCCCTATCACCCACTAGTGGGTGTTTCAGGATTCTAGGTGGACAGTAGGGGGTTCTACGGCACAAGCTGAATCCTCCTTCCATCGAGCAATGGCGGGCAGTAAGGAAATTTTACCATCAAGAAAGATGCATTAGTGGGTGGTAGGCATAAAAAGGTTGACTACCCCTGATCTATAGGATCATAGCTGTAGTCACTGCAAGGTGATCTCTGGGGTTTGGGGGCAGAGTTGGAGGGATGAGAGCTTCACCAAGTTGAGTTGCGTGTGGGGGACCAGGGATAGATGTAACTAATGTGTACGTGCCCTTCAGACACTGGGCAATCTGCACACAGAATCATTGCACCCTTTGCAGGATCATGTCCATAAGAGCTATTTCCCACACACAATCTTGGGGGTTGAGACAAAGGGAACCTGATATAATGGCATAGTCTAACCAGGATCCCTCCCTCTTGGTGATCCCTGCTGCAGAGAATCAGGACTGCTCCCATCAGCATAACCCTGGGATCTGCTTCTTGCCTTATGCCAGAGCGCAACAGAATGTAACGCAATTACCGTAATTTTCTGATCCTAAGGTGATATTATTTCCGTAGAAATAATTGGCTAAAACTGTGTGTCTTCTTATACATGGAAAGCCGAGGGGTGATTGGCGATTTGGCACGTATTTGGTTGCTGTGGCAAGGCCTGCTGATGATTGGCTGTGTCTGCGGCAATTGGGCGTTTGATTTGTGGCGTGCGTGCCATCTGCTGTGGTTTCGTTGAGTGTGCAGGTGGGCATCCCACCCCCCAAAAAACTCAACAACTCTGGGCAGTCTCCCCCTCCCAAATTTTATTTTGTCCCCAAAAATATGGGTCGTCTTATACATGGGGGTGTGTTATACCCGGAAAAATACGGTACTTTACATGTGTGTGTGTGTGTGTTTGAGATCTCCCTGACTTGATCCGCTACAACTCTTTAGATTCGGCAATACTCAATGAAGCTCAGAAGTTACTGCAGGAAGTGGTCAAGATAGATTCTAAAATTTTTGAATTACAGCTATCAATTGGTAAGTTACTCTATGTGACTGTGATGCAAACAAATCAGAGCACAAGGAGAACCTCGCCCAGATGAATCTGTACCTCCTGGAAGTCCCACAGCCTCTGAACATGGTGGTGGCCCCTCTTTGCATCTGGCCACTCTTGAGCCTCAACCATGTCCCTTCCAACATAGTCCAAAGCACGTGGAGCAAAGCTCCCATCAGCCTCAGCCAGCATAGGAGCTTACCAGGCTGGGGAAGGGTGCCCTATTAAATAAATAAATAAATCTTATTTATATCCTGCCCTCCCCAGCCAAAGCCGGGCTCAGAGCAGCTAACATCATACAAGTAAGACAATGCATAAAAACAAGCAATCAATAAATTGAGATACATCCCACAATTAATTCAAACAAACTGGACAAGTGTCAATCTTCAGTTTAAAACTGAAGGTGGTTACCAACTGTTTCCACTGATATTATAAGTACCTGTGAGCGGGCTGGGAACCTCCTTCGTGCTTGTTCTTATACAAGGAGAAAATGAGTCAGACTGAACCCTGACCAAAGGCCTGGCAGAACAGCTCCACCTTGCAGGCCCAGCAAAAAGACATCAAATCCCACAGGGCCCTAATCTCTTGTGAGAGAGCATTCCACCAGGCCGGGGCCACGGCCGAAAAGGCCCTGGCTCTGGTCGAGGCCAGTCTGATCTCTCTGGGGCCCAGAATCTTTAGGATGTTTGCAGACCATAAGGTCCTCTCTGGGGTATACCAGGAGAGGCAATCCCGTAGATACGTGGGTCCTAGGCCGTATAGGGCTTTAAAGGTTAAAACCAGCACCTTAAACTTGATCCTGTACTCCACCGGGAGCCAGTGCAGCTGGTATAGCACTGGGTGAATGTGATAACATGGCAAGGACCCCATAAGGAGTCTTGCCGTGGCATTCTGCAATCGCTGGAGTTTCTGAGTCATTTTCAAGGGCAGCCCCATGTAGAATGAGTTACAATAATCAAGCCTGGAGGTGACCGTCGCATGGATCACAATGGCGAGGTCGGGGCAAGAGAGGTAAGGGACCAACTGCTTAGCTTGGCGGAGATGAAAAAAATGCCACCTTTGTAATAGCTGTAACCTGCGCCTACATAGAAAGGGTGGCGTCAAAGACTACACCCAAACTCCTGAGGGAAGGCGCCAGCACTAATTGCGCCCCCACAAGGGATGGGATTTGGCCCCCCAACCCCATATCATCTCGACCCAGCCAAAGGACCTGTGTCTTCGAAGGATTTAACTTCAACCGGCTCCCACGTAACCATCCAGCCACGGCTTCCAAACTAAAAAGTAGCCCCAGGCAAGAGCTAGTGGATGCAATGGAGGCTGAGAAGTAAGACATCTTTGCAGCCTTCACTGCCATCTCATAGGTTTTCATAAACGCCCTATAAGATGTTCTTGTGGCTCCATCGCGGGCACCCTGCCATACTTGCTCTAGTCGTCTGAGGTCTTGCTTCATTTTCCGGAGCTCCTCGATAAACCGGGGAGCCCAGTTTCTGCGGTGTCTCAGAGGACGCCTAGGTGCGATCTCATCGATGGCCACCAAGCTCAGTCAATGAGTTGCCAGGGGGAGCAGAGTCCCACAAGGCCTGACGGAATCCATCAGGGTCCATCAGCCTCCACAGGTGAGCCCAAATAGGCTCGCCACCTAAGCAGGGTGGGGGCGGGAAGTCAATCCTGGCTTTCAGGGCATAGTGATCAGACCATGGCACCTCCATCAAGGGGGACATGATCACATCTACACCTGCACCAAAGGTCAAATCCAGCGTGAGGCCTGCTTGATGTGTGGGGCTCAAAACACACTGGGAGAGCCCTAGAACCTCAAGCTGGTTGTGAGATTCAAAGATGATAATGTTGCTCCTCTTCCTCACCAGCTCTAACAACTGGTGCAGGATAGGAGCCAACTTCTGGGGGCTAAGGTCCCTTTGCCCCCTCCCAACTGTGTCTGTTACAGCGTTTCCTAATTAGATGTAAACAATAAATCTATAATGTTTTGACCAGGTTTGATTCCCTGTTTTGCGACATCACAAATGTTCTTGGGAACGTACTGGAATGTTGCAGGGTTGGATTACGTCAAAACTCTGTCTTGTATCATATTGGCACTTAATGAAATACATGTACTTCTGAGATGCATATTAAAATCTGCAGAGATCTAAAAGCTGGTTCCTAATGTCCGCCCTTCTTGTTCTCGGTGGGTTCCTTTTATGATCCGGCCACGTTGGCTCAAAGACGCCTTCATTGAAAGGATATCCACTGGGTGGAAGCAACATGATGGCCACCTCTATTACCTCGACACTTTTGAAACGGCATTTTTTTATGCCCGAAGGGCATGTAAAAACAGAAATGCTACTTTGACTCCCATCACCACTGCTAGCGAGGAGGTAAGCCGAACAATGGGATGCTAGAAGGCAAATGCATTCGTAACACAACCTGATTTTACAACCTGACCCTTTGCGTGAAGTGGGGGCCCCAAAACAGCCTTCCATGTCACTGAGGAGGACCATAGAGGGGGGACCAACTGGACAAACAGATAAGCACATTATGTAGGGGCACCCTCTGAATGGTACTATTTGACAGAAGCCAAGCACATTTATGTTTTGTGCTCCTGAGTGCTTTTATGATGCCTTAGCATGGTGGTACTTTACTTTGAAGCCACCTTGTTTTGTTTTGTTTTGTTTTGTTTTAATCTTTCATATTTGATTTTACAGATATAAATTTATAACAAAACCAAACACATATCCATATAGAGAGATTTATCTGAATCTCGAGACTTCCCCCCATCCCCTCCTATTGTCAACATTTTCAAATGCATATTATTTCCTAGTCTATATTTTATATCTATCCATATTGTCCATTGTATTTGTTACACTACAAGCGAGATTAAAATCCTGCTAATGTTTTCATCTGCTTGCAGTGTCTCCTAAATAAATTCTAAATTTTTCCCATTCTTCCTTGAAGTTTTTCTCTTCTTAGTTCCTGAGCTTTCTGGTCAATTTTGCCATTTCAGCGTAGTCTTGGTTTGCTAATCTTCTCTGGTAGAGACTCTTTCTTCTTTCCATCTCTGGGCTAGTAGCATCCGTGCTGCTGCTGTTGTCTCATACATGAAGAGCCTTTTCTGTTCCTTTGGGATGTCAGTACCTACAATTCCTAATAAGAAGGCTTCTGAGTTGCCCCAGCAAATCCGTTCCACTTCCCTGTGGGGAGGAGTTGCGGTGGACCGCGCGGCCACCCACTCTCCTCCGGGGACAGGGGACAAAGTCCCACGTTACCTGGGGGATCCTGGTCATGTCATCGACCAGCCGGCCAATCCAGCAGCTGGTGGGGGCGTGGCTGGGAACATTTAAAATCAGGCGCGAGCCAGAGGGCTTCCTCTTGGCTCGCTTCTTCAAACTCCCTCCCTCCCTCCCTGTTTTACAGGTTTTTCTTCAATGGCCTTGCTATGACACCTAATATCTGTGTCATGGTGTCTGTTATTCCATAGCAGGGGGTGGTTGTGGGGTCTTGACATGCAAGTAAAACCTTTGTGTATGTCACGTTCAGGGAAATGGTGGTTGGCTGCACTTGTGTCACTTGCTCCTATTGGCTGCTGCTGCTCATGACATCACTGCAAGGCCTGTTGCAGATCTGTGCACTGCCTACCCAAACTGCAATGGGTGGGCTGCCATGCTTCCCCTTACTTACCCTGTGTCCCCTCCCACCTTCTTCAGAGGCCATCTACTCCACCTTTCCCAAGCCCAGGTGCATCTTAGTAGTCCCTTCCTGAATCAAGGCTTAGACTTCCATCACTCCACCTTTTGTGTCTGGGTGGAGATCTCTGACAATGTGACCAGTGAAGCACTATAGAACCATAGAATTGCAGAATCGGGAGGGACCAACAAGGCTCATCTAGTCCAACCCCACGCAGTGCAGGAAACTTGACCAATGTGGGACTAGCCATCAAATACATCTTCTAGAAAGGCTTTCAGCTAAGGATTAACTAGCCCTTTAATTCCAGTTAGGGATGGGTGAATCTGTCAATGGTGAGTTCTCCCTGTTTCTTTTTTCCTGTCTTAAGTTCAGTTTGCCAAATTTCCACATCAGATTGCATTTTCCTTTTAAACCCCTGTGAAAATTCATCTGCATTCTAATGCAAATTTCTCCATTATTTTTGTATGAAATTTTCCCTAATACGGACATTTTTGCAGAGCAGTGCTTGCTAATAGAGTGCATTTTTGCTAATGAAGGCATGCTTATGCACAGTTTATCCAAGAATCTGCATTTTTTGTACACAGTACTCAGCTGCAGAAGTTGCATTGCAAAATTAATTGAGCTTCAAATTTCAAAGAGTGGCTGTGTTTTGATTGATGTGTTGTATCAGAAACTGCGAATCAGATTGATTTGCCTTTAAATGTGAACTCAGTTGAATTTCCCCCTGACCCCTTATTCCAGGTGAAGACACTCTATTTCTGTCTTGCAGACTTTTGTGGAATCACTGTCCAAGGCATCCAAACAAAGTGTATGGATTGGACTCATAAAAGATGGCAAAAGCTGGAAGTGGATTGATGGTAAGACGCCATTCAGAACCAGGTGGGTCCATGAGAAAGCTTCTCTGCAGCCTTTTATTGTATAGACTTTCTCAAAAATAACGGTACTAAGAGCTCTTCCAGACTGTCACTATTCCCGGGTGGCATTCAATTGACAAATTCAGGTTGTGCAACTAAACCTGTTTCTCCTCGAAATGGACTTTTGTGATAAGGAAAGTTTTTGATAACGCTTGCTTGCGGTAACATAGAATCATAGAACTGTAGAGTTGGAAGGGACCCTGAGGGTCATCTAGTCCAACCCCCTAACATCCCTGACAGATGGCCATCCAGCCTCTGCTTAACACCTCCAAGGAAGTTGATAATCTCCCAAGGGAGACCGTTCCACTGTTGAACCACTCTTACTTCCAGAAAGTTCTTCCTGATGTTGTGTTGCAATCTCTTGTAACTTGAATCCATTGGTTCAAATTCAAATTCTCAAACCATCTACTTAATGTGAGAAGTCTGCTTCTACTTTAGTGCTAAGAGTCTGCACACTGCACAGAGCTTTTTTTTTTTTCCAGAGCCCATTCCAGAGCCCCATTCTGGATTGATTTGTATTGCCTCTTCTTTTCAGCTTTTGGGAGCCAGGTCAGCCAGACTCGTGGGGTCCCTTAAGGGAAGATTGTGTTGAAATTCGAATGAATTGTGCAACCTCAGGAAACTGTTGGAACAATGTTAGCTGCGATGAGAGAAAAGCTGCAGTTTGTAGGGTGAGTCCAGATGAAAGGTGGATGACGTAAGTCTTAAGTGCTGGTCTCCCTGATCTACAGGCAAAAGGGGGAAAAATGGACAGGGTGCCATTTCGCTGCAAGTCAGCTTACCATCTTATGAAAACGGTGCGTGAAAAAACTCCACTCCTAGTTAACCCTGCTTCCTCAAGGCCAGAAAAATAGAACTTATTTTGAATCCCACAAAGATGGACACCAAAAAATAATGCATGAATTACTTCGGTCATATCCCACTCTCCATGGCAACAAATCAGTGCAGAGTGAGTATTCATGAACATTCCCCTTCCCTGGATGTTGACTTTCCCTTCGGATCTGGAAAATCCATGCATTAAAAGTTGTGAAAAAGCAATGCTTTGTTGTTGGCACTGATTATGGCAGCCCTACGGGGGCTGAACAAAATACAGTGGTACCTTGGGTTACATACGTTTCAGGTTACATACGCTTCAGGTTACAGACTCCGCTAACCCAGAAATAATACCTCGGGTTAAGAACTTTGCTTCAGGATGAGAACAGAAATCGTGCGGCGGCAGCAGGAGGCCCCATTAGCTAAAGTGGTGCTTCAGGTTAAGAACAGTTTCAGGTTAAGAACGGACCTCGGGAACGAATTAAGTACTTAACCTGAGATACCTCTGTATCCTACAGTTGCTATCGGTCCTGATTGTGGGGCCAAGTACTGAAGTGAAGGGAACCACGTCAGCCAAGGAGGTTTAAGAAGGAAAAGGGGGCAGAGCTAGGCTGCTCTTCCAAATATCCGAGACGGGGCATAGGTCTGAGGCCATAGGTTGCCTAGACAGCTAGTTAGCAGGGAGTGTTCTTGTGTATTACTTGCACATTATGATCTGATGTAACAGAGTGCTTCACCAATAACGAATTAAAGATTTGGGTGTTTGGGACAGGCAGTGTCAGGGCTTGAGCCTGGCGTAGGTCAGCAACAAAAAGCAATAAATCACCCGAGGCCAATGAAGTTAAATCTTTATTCAAAGAAACAAACCACAGCTCAGGCCCAGTGGTTTCAGCAACTGAAGGTTCCCATCTTCCCACCCCTCTAGGGCTCCTCCTCTCCTGGGTTTTCCCCATGCAGTCTCAAACTGCTTCTGCACACAACTAATCTCCATTCCGCTCTTTTCATATTTCTCTGCACATTCTCATAGGCCAGGGAGGAGGGTAGCTGGTCGCAGCAGGAGGCGGAGACTCCCTGGATTCTTCAGCAGCCTCTTGGCCGCCCTCCTCTCCAGCCTCTGCTTCAGCCTCAGAGTCTGGACTGCAGTCTGCCACCACCTCTTCCTGCTCACTAAACTCTGTTGCCCTTCCAGCTTCCGACGCCTCCTCCCCCCAGTCTTCTCCCTCTGACCACTCATCATCAACCCAACACCAATCCCCTGGCTCTGAGCCTTCTTCCCCTGATGGTTCCCTAGGGGGTTTCCTGACTGATGCCTCCGACCACTTTTCTGCATCCAACCAGTCCGTGACAGGCAGGAGAGGCCACACTCCACAACTGCTGCCATGGCTGAAAATGGGAAGCTAATTTTAGAGCATGGTGTCAGGGAGAGGCAAACGGGAAAAGATGAAAGGACAGAAACCAGCAGTTATAGAGAGCCTAAAGAGATTATCAGCAGCGTGTCGTCTGACAGTCAGTCTGACGTAGAGGGGGAGGAGGATGAGCCTGGGACAAGTCGTGCTGTACACAGAGGAAGTAAGGGGAGGAGTTTTCGCAGACTTGCATGCTGAGTGCGGAAAAGGAGGAAGTAAGATCAGAGGGAGCAACTGCGCACAAGGAGAAGGAGGTTAATGGAAATGCTGGAGATGTACGTTTGAACTTTGTCAAATAAATCAATTGTTTGGAACTGGCTGGGAGCCCGGAGTCTTATCTATGGCCAGCTGGACAGCACTAAGCCTCTGACACATGGGTAGGCAAACTAAGGCCTGGGGGCCAGATCCGGCCCAACTGCCTTCTAAATCCTGCCCGTGGGCGGTCCGGGAACCAGTGTGTGTTTACATGAGTAGAATGTGTCCTTTTATTTAAAAGGCATCTCTGGGTTATTGGTGGGGCCTGCCTGGTGTTTTTACATGAGTAGAATGTGTCCCTTTATTTAAAATGCATCTCTGGGCTTATTGTGGGGCATAGGAATTTGTTAATTTCCCCCCAAAAAAAAAATAGTCCGGCCCCCCACAGGGTCTGAGGGACAATAAACCGGCCCACGGCTGAAAAAGTTTGCTGACCCATTTTAGTGTGTGTGTCTGTGTGTAGTTGTTATATATTCTGTGCGTCCATCCTGGCACCCCACACAACTGCCCCAGACCCATTCATTGGAGTGGTCAAGTATATGGACCCAAGTGATTCCAGCACCCATTCCTTCCATCTTTGTGTGGCATCTCAGCCAGGGCCTACAGACTCTGCTTCATGTCCAATCAGTGCTTATCCTACAACTTTTCATACTACAAACATTCCAGTGTGTGTGTGTGTGTGTGTGTGTGTTGCCCTGTGTTTGCTGTGCTTTATTGTTGTTGAAACAACAAACAACAACAACAACAAACAACAACAACAACAACTGCCCTTCGCCACAGCAGGTCCCAGGGCGGGTTACAAAAAACTTAAAATTGAGAATTAAAAACAGTTAAAACAGATTGCAGTCACAAGCATAGGATGGAGCCTGAAAGCACACATCTCATGAGTCAAAGACCAGGGTAAAAAACATGCATCTGTAGTCCCTCCTGACAGCAATAATATAATATTTTTGAGGAAGGATCCCTGAACTGCTAACGAGGCAAAATAAAACCACCACTATTGTGTCAATAACATGTTGCATAATGCACTTGTCTGAAAACTCTGGCCTGGAGGGGCCCTTTCACTCTGAAAAGCGGAATAACGCCAAGGTTGCAGTTCGATCCCCATATGGGACGGCTGCATATTACTGCATTGCAGGGGCTGGACTAGATGACCCTTTAGGGGTCAACTCTGCAACTCTGATACTGATTACTGAAACCAATTTATTGCCAAGCGTTGACTTGAGTAGAGAAATGGGCCAGGTTTAGATAGATGCATTTTCCAAGGATGTTTCCATTTGCTCTCGTGGCCAGCTGTTCAAACTGTTTTAAACTGGCCCCATCGCTTTATGGTTCCTCCCTCTGTTTTTAGATGTCACACAGGCGCTTTAGAAAAGACATTCCATCCAAGACAAGATGTGGGAAAGGGGAGGCCTCTCTTAAGAAGGGGCTTTGCTACCGGAATATAAGCACTTACAAATAATATATTGGGTTGTAGTCCACTGAGTCCTACTCAGAGTAGATACGTTGAAATGAATGAAACTGCCAGTCATGTCCATTAACCTCAACGCATCTACTCTGAATAGGACTAGCATTGTTTTAAATCCTCTGCTCAATTAACTCAGACAACCTTCTCGTCTAATCTGACGATTGCGTTAAAAGTGGCTTGCACCCTAAATATCCATGTCTGACCCTTTCTTACCACGTGTGCCTGAGTTAGAGAAGCCACCATCAGAAGAGACTATCCACTTTTCACCGTTCTGTACCTGAAGGGCAAGGGACGTGGGTGGCGCTGTGGTCTAAACCACTGAGCCTAGGGCTTGCCGATCAGAAGATCAGCGGTTCGAATCGGGCTTGCCGATCAGAAGATCAGCGGTTCGAATCCCCCCGACGGGCTGAGCTCCTGTTGCTCGGTCCCTGCTCCTGCCAACCTAGCAGTTTGAAAGCACATCAAAGTGCAAGTAGATAAATAGGTACCACTCCGGCGGAAAGGTAAACGGCGTTTCCGTGCACTGCTCTGGTTCACCAGAAGCGGCTTATTCTGGCCACATGACCCGGAAAAAACTCTCTGCGGACAAACGTCGGCTCCCTTGGCCAGTAAAGCAAGATGAGCGCCGCAAACCCAGAGTCATCTGCGACTGGACCTAACGGTCGGGGCCCCTTTACCTTTACCTTGCCTGAAGGGCAAACACTTCTTTCCCTGGTACATCTCTGCATGAACAACAACAGCTGTTAAAAAATGTTCCCACGGCAGTGCTTGGGAACTTCATGCTACAGTTGCTAGGATGCTGTAACTTGGTCCCTTTACCCCCTGGGGAAATGACTGGCAGATGTGATTGAGCAAATTAAAATTCCCATTTTCTGACCACATAAAATCCTCTAAAACAGAGCTCCTATATGCTCTGTCCAGGATGTGGGTTTCCTTCCTTTAGGACAAGTATGAGTGACCTGTGACCCTCCAGATGTTGGAGCGCTACAACTCACATCAGCCCCAGCCAGCATGGGCAACGGTCAGAGATGGTGGCAGCTTCCATGAAGGTTTTGAAGCAGAGGTTGGGTGGCCATCAGTCACGGATTCTTTACCTGTGATTCCTGTGTTGCAAGGATTTGGACTAAATGGCTCTTGGGGTCCCTTCCAACTCTACAATTCTATGATTCTGCGATTCTATGCAGTGCAGCAACATCTGGAAAGCCACAAGTTCCCACCCATGCATTAGAGCTCTGCCAAAGGCAGAGGGCTCGTCTGCACTTCCACTTGTCCAGTGCATGAAAGTTTTTGCTTCCGATTCCTTTCCTACAGCCTTGCAGGGATTGTTTGAAAAAGAAGGGGAAGGAACCAAGCTCAGTGGTGAAGCACATGATGTTGTAAAAGCAATCAAATCTGGAAGCTTGGGAGCAGATTTCTGTGGGAAACTTTAGGCCCAGGGACCACATGTGGCCCTCAAGCCTTCTCTACCTGGCCCTTGGAATCCTTTATTCGCCTACTTTGTATCCCCAGTTTTTCATTGGCTGGAATGTGCATCAATTTCTGGCGCATGTGCCCAGAAGGAAGGGGCACAGAGGGTCAACAGAACCCACTGAACCTTGCCTCCAATGCTGCCAGGTGCCCACGCACAAGGCTTGGAGGATTCCTGGAGCCCACATACCAGCTTAGCCCTGGCCACCCAAGCAGGGAGGAACCTGGCAGGCCATCGCAGCCCTTGGCAGGCAAATCCCACCCCCTCCGATGATGGCCAGGCAGACATTCAGAGAGGGGGCTGGGGATGTGGCGGGCAGAAGAGGATGGGGGATCCTTGCGTGGGGGCACCTAGTCATAGCCCTAAAAATTATGCGCCCAGGGCTGTGGTCCCCCTGCCCCCACCACACTATGCCCCTGACCCAGGCTCCGTCTGGAGGGAGCAAACTCAGCACATCTGCTGAATGTTGCCCTGCTCCAGAGCTCTGCCTTGCCAACAGAGTAGACCCAGCCAGCCTTCCCGGGGAGGAAAATTGCAACCCTTCCTCAACACCCATCACTCAGGGCACAGATATCCACAATCAGCTGATAATAGCACACATACTCCCATCTCTCTTGGCGTCAGGCAACTGAAGGAATGGTCCTTGAATGAGATAGAATTTTCTTGTTCGCTGTTGTTCATTCTGTGGCTGAGCAGCCTTCCCATGAAGTGAAATGAAACACGTTCCATCTTCACTCTAGTGTGGCTCCAGGCAACGGGTTTGTCAAATTTTACAATTCTCCCGTATCTAGGCTCTCCTTACAAACCCAACTGTGAAGTTCGTGGCAGTTACACTCGCTCCAATTTTTTTCTCTAGATGAAGGAATAATGGAAGCACAATCTTCCTCTGAGTCTCCATAGTTCTCCCAGCTGTTGGGATTGCCAGCAGACCAGTACCTGGGGGTGCAGGAGGGCTTGTATTATATAGGAAAATCAGAAAAAAGAGGCTGAGCCTAACAAAGCTAGGGTTGCTATATGTCCAGATTTTCCTGGACGCGTCCTCTTTTTCATGGTTAATTTTTTTGTCTGGGTGGATTTTTTAAATTTTGCAAAATGTCCATGTTTTGGGTTTTTATCCCCCCCCTGAAGTTCAGCCAAAGCATTGCAACTGGCAGCCCAACTGAGCACTAGGCGTGGCTTCCATGAACTGACCAATCACATTGTAGGTAGCTCAGTTCTGGAACAGGACAGGTGCGTGACACACACACCCAACACAAATCCTGTCTATGCCCATGCTGTGGCAGGCAAGTGTACGTTTCTTTGCGTTATGTCCACTCCCTGTGGAGGAGCCATGTAGACTTTGAAGGAGACAGTAAAATGGGAGGTAATGGAAGGGAGGTAATGCTCAGATCTCCCATCCACAACCCTCCCCAGCAAAGAACACTCTCTTTTGTGTCAGTGAGGTCCTACAGCAAATTCTAAAGGTAACTTCTCTCTTGCTGGGGCCTGAGCACTTAGGACCGGCACCCCAAATGAAGGGGACCCTAAGTTCTGCTACAGAGTTTGCAAGAAATGGTGCAGTTGTCTCAGACATGCAGAAGCATCACCTCCTGGGGTATGGTTTTTGTAGACTCACTGTGTTATTAATCTGGAGCCATCTGTCCACTCCCAGTTGCCTTCCTCACTTTCATCTGTCAGGCCAATCCAGGCAGGAGTGGTGAGTTGAGAAGTGATGTAGGTCTGCAGAAAGAGGGAACTGGAATTCAGCATCATGGCAATAAAGAGATACATTCCTGGGCTTCCATATGTCCTTTGCTCCATGATGTCTTTCATAATCCTTTACAAGTAAACTCACATTGTGTGCTAAGCAATTAAATGGGCTCCATGACCTGCGTGAACAATTCACACCACTTCACTTGCACATCCATCACCAAATCTCGGAATTGCCAAAAAATTAGGGATAAATAGGGTAGGCAAACTAACGCCCAGGGGACGGATCTGGCCCAATCACCTTCTGCCAATCCTGCCAATGGACGGGCCAGGAATCAGCCTGTTTTTACATGAGTGGAATGTGTCCTTTTATTTAAAATGCATCTCTAGGTTATTGGTGGGGCCTGCCTGGTGTTTTTACATGAGTAGAATGTGTGCTTTTATTTAAAATGTATCTCTGGGTTATTTGTGGGGCATAGGAATTTGTTCATTATTTTTTTCCAAAATAGAGTCCGGCCCCCCACAAGTTCTGAGGGACAGTGGATCGGCCCCCTGCTGAAAAAGTTTGCTGACCCCTGCTCTAGGGTGCCCAAGCAATGAGGCCCCACCATCACCTGCTGAGATTCACCATCACTTCATGTGCAAATGGGATCGTGCTCAGAGTCACATTCTTTTGTGGTGACACATTTCAGGACAGGATCTCTGGCAGACCAGGGTTTGTGGTGTGTGGATAGGAAGAAGGTACAGCAGTATTTGCAAGAGGTCCTGAAGTATTTGCATGTGACAGTTAAAGGACAGACAGAAAACTACAGGCATTGGAGAAGATGCTATTAAACCCCAAACAGCAAGAGAGAAAGAAGAACAATATATATATTGTTCAGTATACATGAGGTATAACAGTATCCCTGAAGAAGCATCTCCACCCCCATCATTCAGTCTGGGCACTGAGGTCCTCCTCTGAGAATCTTCTGGCGGTTCCCTCCCTGTGAGAAGTGAAGCTACAAGGAACCAGGCAGAGGGCCTTCTTGGTAGTGGTGCCCGCCCTGTGGAATGCCCTCCCATCAGATGTCAAGGAAATAAACAACTATCTGACTTATAGAAGACATCTGAAAGCAGCCCTGCTAAGGGAAGTTTTTAATGTTTGATATTTCATTGTTTTTAATATTCTGTTGGGAGCTGCCCAGAGCAGCAGGGGAATAATTTTATTATTATTATTATTATTATTATTATTATTATTATTATTATTATTATTTAACCTGTTCTTCATCAGTCAGGATGGAGGCCAAATGGGCATCTCTGGACATGCAGAAGTTCTCGGCATCATACCAGGTCTTTTTCCCTTTTGAAACGTAGTAGAGATTCTTCCCAAAAAGCTTCCAGCCACCAGAAGACTTTGCACCTTTCTTGAAGAGGTTTTCTAGGAGGAATTAATGCACAGACTTTAACATACCCAGCACTGTGTTGCATGTAGACTAAGGACAGTTCTGGGATTTGGGGAAGGGTCACCCTCTCAGCCTGACTTACCTCAAAACATTTTGCTTGGGGAATGGACTCAGTCGGTTGACCCAACACATGCTTTGAGCTTTTAGGAGGGAGGTAATGGCCCCCAAGACAATAAACATTGTCTCAAAATGTTTTCATTGGAAAGGTTCAGGTGGGAAGATTTTGAGCAAACTTGAGAGGCACTTATAATCATTGAAAGAGTTTAAAGACTGGTGGAAATGCATTCCCTAGAGCTCTTGTGTTGGGGAATTGCTGAAGAACCCTCTCCTGCGGCAGCAGTGATAAGCACATGGGCCCCATGCTTCCTTCATCACTTTGTAGTAATGAAATAAAGAGAACCATACCATATAAGATTTTGACCTACTGAGCATGCTTGGACTGTGGTCAGACTATGCTCGGTAACTGGAGTGAAATACTATACAGTCATACCTCGAGTTACAGACGCTTCAGGTTGCGTTTTTTCAGGTTATGGACCCGCCAAAACCCAGAAGTAGCGGAACAGTAGCGGCCGCGCATGCGCAGAAGCACTAGATCTCACTTTGCGCATGTGCAGAAGTGCTGCATCGCAACCCGCGCGTGCGCAGACGCGGCACTGCGAGTTACGAATGTGCCTCCCGCACAGATCATGTTCACAACCCAAGCGTCCACTGTACTGAGGTGAAATCTAATCCTGCAATAAAATTCTAGCAGACCATGGGGAAGCTCCTTTGTTTAAAATGGTAGTCAGCACGCATGCTGACACTGTTTGCAATTTGGACTGCTCATAGGGAGACAGATTGGGGGAGGGAAACTATTGGATAGGAAATTTAAACTTAATGGAATGTGTGGAATTTGTGCCAAATGTATAAAACTGTTTGGAACACTTTGTCTGGGGCCAGTTAATTTGGGGAAACATCCCAGCTGGTCCTTTCTGCACAGAAATAAAATACAACATGACTCTTTCTCCACCCACTGACTCATGTGATTTTTGGTATATCCACAAAACAAGGCAAGCTTTGATTGCAACAACCTGACCCAGTTCAGATTACTGAACACCACGGCCTGCTCAGTAGAAGCTTCTAGAATCCCATGTCTATCATCACGCTGTTTTCAGAGAAGGCACACTCCCAATTTCAGCTGCTTGGCACTGACCAGGAGCCCTACCTTTCAAGGAACAAACAGGAGCTCACTTTAAGTTTCTGGTGTTGTGTATGACATCAGCTGTGAGGCAGGGGGAAGTTGTTTGTGAAGAATGACCTCATTGGGACCCATATCAGCCCTTATGAAGACCTTTTTTATTTCAGCAGGCATCTTACTGATTTTAAAGCTAGTTTTAACTATTTTTACCTCTATCGTATCAATATTATAACCTTTTTGTAGCCTGCTTAGAGACTACAGTGAATGCTTTAGTTGAGATTCCTTGAGATCCCTTCCAACTCTACAGTTCTATGATTCTAAGCAGTATATACATTGTTGAAATAAATAGGCCAGTGGATTCCCTGCTACTGGTTTAGAGAATTTATGTCAAACCAAAACCTTGAATATTAAATAGACGCTAAAAGAGTTGCCCTGGCTGCTTGAGCTATATGATCTTTGGTGGCTGCATGTGAGACTAGCTATAACCTTTGAACCACCTTGAAGGACAGCCCATAGCTGTCAACTGACAGATTTGAAAATAAGGGACCAGCAGCCTTGAAAATAAGGGATCAGCAGCCAAAATAAGGGATTTTCAGAGCACAGGTATGTTCGACTTCAGAGCCCCTCCGAGCCAAAGGCAGAAAGCCCAGCCAGCAGCCAAATGAAGCCTCAAGCGGTGGTTCCCACAGTGCAGCAACCCAGCAAAGGGGATGCAGCACCGTCACTTCTCCGCTGGGAAGCGCTGAGCAAAGGCAAGTCCCCAGGCAACGCGGCCAATTTGATCAGCACAAGGCATGCAAGCTCCACCCCCCAGTCATTCTTAGACTCCTTATTGGGTGAGCAACGCAGCCAAGCAACACAGTTGGAGCCTCCCTCCTACCTGGCCAGCAGGGAGGAAGGGAGAGGAGCTGCTTCCTTTGAAACCCGGGAAATTTAAGGGACATCATCAATCCGGGACAGCAGTGGGACACAGCGCTGGAATAAGGGAGTTTCCCGCCAAATAAGGGACGGTTGACAGCTATGGGACAGCCCCACATTGAACACATTGAAAAAGCCTGTCCTGGAGGTTATTAGAGGGTGAGCCATCCCCATCCTGGAACAACCAGACTCCACACAACTGAAGACATCTGAGCTTCTGGTAACAAGCTGGATTCTAATAGCATCCCGAGACTACAGACCTAATCCTTCCCAGGGGTGGAGGGGCATACATTCAGAACAGGCTGCCTACTCAATTCCCAGATTGAGGAACTATCATTCCATAGCACCTTCATCTTGCCAAAATTCAGCTTCCATTTACTGGTCACTATCCATCTAGCCCATCACTGTCTTCAAACACTAATCAAGCGCATGCGCTGCTCCACCTGACTCAGATGACAAGGATAAATAGAGCTGGGTATCATCAGCACACCGGTAAGACCATGACCCTAATCCCCTAAAGACCTCGCCCAACAACCTCAAGATGTTAAGCACTATTGTTTTCTGCTAGCTAACACGTGAGTGTTTAACCTTAGATCAGGTGACAAAGGTATTTGGCTGAAAATCTCCATTTTGAAAGGGAGTTGCCTTTAGTCTTCATTTCCAGATCTCTGAGGAAGTAGGGATGTTTAAATGTCTCTGCAGGAAAACAACTCCAGGCAAAATGGAGGCCATAAGGAGAGAGACTTTTTAAAAAACAGTTCTGTTTGGAATTATATTTTATTTCTAAGATGCTTGGTCATTGCTGCATAGCACAAGATATTAATGGAATTATGTGGGTGTATCTTTGATGCTTTTGATCTGTTTTGAAGAAAGTTCTTCAAGTAAAGTTTTTGAATAATATCTAATGGGTCTGGGCAAAAAAGAGTCAGTTTTTATGCATCCAGTCACTTCAAACTGCACCCTGTTAATATCTGCAACATAACCCACAGTATCACAATTCAACTCATCTACGTTTGCTCGCCTGTATAGTCCCAAAATGTGCCACGGCACCATATTGAGGGTTGAAGGCACTTACGGTATTTTACTTTCCGCTCGTTGTAGAGGTTTTCGGCATCTGCTATGTGCTGTGGCAGGTTCGTGACTTCTTCAGCTACCTTCATGGCTGAAAGCATCCCCAAACTTTGATGAGGGTTTCTTTTCTCCCACCAAACACTTCCCTTTATTTAAATAACTGTCTCCCACCTTCCTATCTCACCCAAGGAAACAAACAAATCAAGTGTAAAAACTCCCCCAAAGCTAAAACAGTTGATAGCTTAAAGAACATTAGCAAAAACCCAAAACAGCCTCCGAAATCAAAATAAGGATCCCCAGAGTGGATGGGTCAACCTTGCCAGATGGGCGAGGTACAAATATAAAATTGTTTGTTTGGGTGGTGGTGGTTGTTTTTAAGGTGAACAAATAAGTTATTCAGCTGTTCTGAAGCCAATCAGAATCATGTGTCAGAATATGATACTTTAGATATTCACCTTACTCCTTATTAAGCTCATTAGACAAAGACTAGGAAATATGATCGTGTGATTCCTACCCCCAAATATGAACAGAGTTTGCACTGATTTCACCTTGCTGTCTAAATATTACAGATACAATTTCTCTACCTAGACTATATCTGCATCTGCCCTGTTTCCATCCACAACATACAGAAAGCTGAAGGAAAAGATGGTTATCCTAAAGAAGATAGTTCACTGCATCCACCAATAATAAGCGCTAAGGACGACAATCCTGAAGCAGAGCCAAAGCACAGGAAGGAAGGAGCCGGTATACAGATGTAGAGCTCATCCACACATCCATGTGAGTCGTGCCTGGAAAACACTGCTCTGAGTGTTTTTTCCCCTTGGGTCCAAGCAATTTTGCCTTTGGCCCACCGCTTTCCCCCAGAAAACCCTCTCTAGTGCTAAATTGGTGCAAACATCAATCTGGAAACCCAGATTGACGTTTGCTCTGATTCAGGGGCAGACAGCCAGTGTCCCTTGGGGGGGAATGGCGAGGCAAGTGGAATTGTGGGTGAGCCCTCATTAAAAAGATCAGTATGAAGTAAGCAGCACATAAGCAGCACACAAAACACTACCAAGCCATTCTACGTTCTTAATCTTATATTAATAATCCAAAAATTAAGAGAACGAGGTACAATATCTACTACAGAAGCCACAAATAGAAAACTCATTCAAATTGTGTCCAAAAGGAAGATTCAGTCTTTAAAGTTCCTTTAGCCACGCTCCTGTAGATATCAACAAAGGTACGTTTGATCAAACGAAGCGTCAGCGATGTTACACACGAGAGTTAGACAGGGTGCCAGCGTTTGTCATCTGTATCGCCCATGAAGAGTCTTGGGCTTCTTCAGTAAATTCTCTCTCACGGTTTTGATATATTTATAAACATTCAAGTCCATACGTTACATTCCTTCTTGGCTTAAGCTGCAAAATTTAGTTTCTTTCTGCAGGAAATTCTCCCTCAAGATTTTGGTGTACAGTAGTACCTCGCAAGACGAATGCCTCGCAAGACAAAAAACTCGCTAGACGAAAGGTTTTTCCGTTTGCGATTTGCCCCGCAAGACGAATTTCCCTATGGGCTTGCTTCGCAAGACGAAAACGTCTCGCGACTTTGTTTCCTTTGTCTAAAAACCGTTAAAACCAAGGGTGCTTAGCTTGAACAGCTGCAGTTGCGACTTGACTTCGAGGAGCAACTGTTAGCACGTGGTTTGGTAGCCTTTTCTCAGACTTTGCTCACTTTTGAAGCTTTTCCAAAACTTTTCCAGAACTTCTCTTGCATCCATTTGGTAAGTTAAACTTTTAAAACTTTTTTGGGGTTTTTTGGATTTTGGGTTGGGGTGTTTGGGATTCAAGGACTTGGTGTTGGGGGGGGTGCGATAATCTGGGAGCTTGTGGGGCTTTTTTGGGAATTTTTGTGATTTTCTGTGACCATTGGGCCACTCTGCTGTTTTTTTAAAAAAATTCTGGATTTGAATTTCTGTGGGCTGGGTGGCTTGGGGAACAGTTGGAGAGGTTTCTGCAGGAATCTGGGAGCTTGTGGGGGTTTTGGGGGAATTTTTGTGATTTTCTGTGACCATTGGGCAAGGTTGTGTTTTTTTTGAAATTTTTTTCTGAGTTTGAATTTCTGAGTGCTGGCTGGCTGGGGGAACAGT
>JAXCMG010000015.1:3536030-3559947 GCA_034642415.1 Podarcis siculus
AGGAATCTGGGAGCTTGTGGGGGTTTTTTGGGAATTTTTGTGATTTTTAAATGTTTTTCTGTCATGTTTATAAAGTTAATTTATTTTCCCTTCAATTTTTGAACTGCTCTTTACAGTATGTGTGACTTTAAAGAGCAGTTAATAAACTGTTGTTGTACCAAATTTGGCTTTGTTTGGACTTTTTTTGACCATAGGAACGCATTAATTGATTTTCAATGCATTCCTATGGGATTTTGTGATTCGTAAGACGAAAAATTCGCTAGACGACAAAACTTGCGGAACGAATTAATTTCGTCTTGCGGGGCACCACTGTATTTAGAATCATAGAATCATAGAGTTGGAAGAGACCACAAGGGCCATCGAGTCCAACCCCCTGCCAAGCAGGAAACACCATCAGAGCACTCCTGACATATGGTTGTCAAGCCTCTGCTTAAAGACCTCCAAAGAAGGAGACTCCACCACACTCCTTGGCAGCAAATTCCACTGTCGAACAGCTCTTACTGTCAGGAAGTTCTTCCTAATGTTTAGGTGGAATCTTCTTTCCTGCAGTTTGGATCCATTGCTCCGTGTCCGCTTCTCTGGAGCAGCAGAAAACAACCTTTCTCCCTCCTCTATGTGACATCCTTTTATATATTTGAACATGGCTATCATATCACCCCTTAACCTCCTCTTCTCCAGGCTAAACATGCCCAGCTCCCTTAGCCGTTCCTCATAAGGCATCGTTTCCAGGCCTTTGACCATTTTGGTTGCCCTCCTCTGGACACGTTCCAGTTTGTCAGTGTCCTTCTTGAACTGTGGTGCCCAGAACTGGACACAGTACTCCAGGTGAGGTCTGACCAGAGCAGAATACAGTGGCACTATTACTTCCCTTGATCTAGATGCTATACTCCTATTGATGCAGCCCAGAATTGCATTGGCTTTTTTAGCTGCCGTGTCACACTGTTGGCTCATGTCAAGTTTGTGGTCAACCAAAACTCCTAGATCCATTTCACATGTACTGCTCTCAAGCCATACATACATACATGTATGTATTTACATACATTCAACTTCATATGCTAAGTTCTTTCTTGGCTTAAGCATTTATTCATTTGCTAAGCCAATGTATGTAAATGTATGTCTATAAATATATCAAAACCGTGAGAGAGAATTTACTGACGAAGCCCAAGACTCTTCATGGGCAAAACAGGTGACAAACGCCGGAATTTAAAGACTGAATTTTCCTTTTGGACACAATTTGAATGAGTTTTCTATTTGTGGCTTCTGTAGTAGATCTTGTACCTTGCTCTCTCAATTTTTGGATTATTAATATCAGATTTAGAACGTAGAATGACTTGGTAGTGTTTTGTGTGCCGTTTATGTGTTGCTTACCTCATACTGGTCTACTATGAGAATTGGCAGCATTTCTTCCGTACTTATTCCAAAGATGGCTTCCATATTTCCTATTGATGGAAGGTGAGATCCTAAGCTTCTTTTAAGTTTGTACTGGATGTCTTTGTGACATAGTTCCCACACAGCCAGGTCAAGATGTTCAGTGTTCTTTCTAGCTTCTCTCTTGTTCTCTACCTTCTGTTGGGGCTTGGGGGGGGCAGGGGGTGTTCTAAAACAACCAGAAACAAATGATTATTGTCCTTCCACTTACGATTTTCAGTCATGAGTTCGTTATTTCTTAGCCCAGTTGCCATTGCGGTCCTCAGTTTGTCCATTGGCTGATCAAGTGGGCTTTCCTTTTCTTTATTCATCTTATAAACTAAAGTCATTGAAACAAATACAGGTAATTTTAATGTGAACCTGTTAAAAGCTTACACCTAAATAACCTTTCCCCATCTCCCTGCATGCACACGTCCCCCCAAAGAAGTGAAGATACCTTATTCTGATTTTGCTTCACTATGCCCAGGACTGCCTAAGTGAGGTTACAGGGAACCAGGCAGAGGGCCTTCTCGGTGGTGGCACCTGCCCTGTGGAACGCCCTCCCGTCAAGGAAATAAACAACTATCTGACTTTTAGAAGACATCTGAAGGCAGCCCCGTTTAGGGAAGTTTTAAATGTTTGATGTTTATTGTGTTTTTAATATTCTGCTGGGAGCCGACCAGAGTGGCTGGGAAAATCCAGCCAGATGGGCGCGATATAAATATTATTATTATTATTATTATTATTATTATTATTATTATTACATTGGGAGAAAGGTCTCAAACAGGGATCTTTACCCAATATCCTTTTAAACGGACCTTTTTAATTAAATAAATAAATAGACAGAATTTATATACGACGTGATTGTAACAAAACACTTTAGCGGTTTGCAAGAAATGTTAAGACTATCAATGAAAAGTAAATTAAAACATTATTTTGTAAAAAATTAAAATCAGCAGTAAGCCAAAAAGAAATCAAGACACATCAGCATCTACATTTGCCTAAACAAAAAATGTTGTAAGTGGGCAGCAAAAAGAATACAGCGAAGGAGCTTGCCTGATACCAATGGGCAGGGAATTCCAAAGTGCTGCCACACTAAAATCATGATTTCTTACAAGTGTGGAAAGAGGATTGTTTAGCATAAGATTACCAGATTTTTCCCCCAATGGATCTGGGGACTTTTTAAATAAATAAATAAATAAATAAATAAATAAATAAATAAATAAAAACATACATGCTACATGTTCGGGATGTTGATGCTGCAGCGATGGCGGTGGCAGAGAGAAGGGAGGCTTCACGCGGCCTTTCAGGGCAGCCCCATCCCAACTCCAAGCAGGAGGGAGCAGGGATCTCTCAGGCAGCGCGATGCCTCCCTTCCCATCAGAGCAGCTCCAATCCCATTCCTACTTGCGTGCAAGCAGGAGGTGGTGGGGATCCCTCAGCTGGGAAGGGAGGCTTCCCGTTGCCTGACTGAGAGATCCCTGCCCCCTCCTGCTTGCACACAAGCTCTGATAGGCAGCGTGAAGCCTCCCTTCCCAGCTGAGAGATCCCCGCCCCGCTCCTGCTTGCACGCAAGTAGGCATTGGGAGGCTGCTCTGATAGGCAGCATGAAGCCTCCCTCCCTTAGCAGCTTAGCTGCTGGGGTCCGGGAAGGTGGAGGCAGCCCGGAAGCTGCATCTGAGAGCCCCTGCACCACCATCATAGGGGGACTTCCGAGCAGCTCCTGAAGCCAGCCAGAGCCAACTGCTCCAGGCTGCTGAGACTGCTGCTGCTCTGTTTCCCGGGGACGTTAGATGAAATCTGGGGACATTCCGGGGATGGAATTTGTCCAGGGACTTATTCACAAATCTGGGGACTGTCCACAGGAAACGGAAACGTCTCATAACCCTAGTTTAGCACCTGTAAAGTGTGAGTTCTGCCATTCAAAGCAGCAGAGTTGGCATATATTGGGTAGGATAATGATAATGATTATTATTATTATTATTATTATTATTATTATTATTATTATTATACCCTACCCTCCCTGGCCAGTAAAATCACAATAAAAACATAATAGGGAAGGGGGAAAGAAACAATTTAAAATACGGGTTAAAATACAATTTAAAATGCAGCCTCATTTTAATAGTAGCCCATAGTTCAAAACCATAAGGGGAGGGAAACATAAGGGTCAGACTGAGTCCAAACCAAAGGCCAGGCGGAACAGCTCTGTCTTGCAGGCCCTGCAGAAAGATGTCAAGTCCCGCAGAGCCCTAGTCTCTTGTGCCAGAGCGTTCCACCACATCGGGGCCAGGGCTGAAAAGGCCCTGGCCCTAGTTGAGACCAATCTAACCACCTTGCAACTTGGGACCTCCAAAGTGTTGTCATTTGTGGACCTTAAGGTCCTCCGCAGGACATACCAGGAGAGGCGGTCCCATAGGTACTTGGGTCGTAGGCCGCATATCCCACCAGTGAACCCGTCCCAAGCTGTTAAGGGCTTTTCATAACATAAGGAAAACTTTGCACTTGGCGGGTGAAACTAGGCTTCTTTCACCTGGATCAAAGACCCAGTTTAGTACACACACAGAGAGAGTCTGGGAACCTCAATGGCACCCATCTGAAGGCTTCATCCAGGGCAAAAAACCTGCCTAGCCCCTCGCCCCCATAGCTACTTCTCTGCACCTGGCATGGTATCAACACAGCAAACAGTGCAAATCTCTGAGCAGAGGTGTTACATGCCAACAGGACTCACTCCTATCAGCAAGTGCCGCTACAGTGTTCTGAACTCACTGCAGTTTCCGGATCAAGCACAAGGGAAGCCCCAGATAGATTGCATTGTAGCAATCCAACCTTGGTCACCAATGCCTGAACTGTTGTGCTCAGACTCTCCTGGTCACACAGAGCTCCTCCACACAAAGAGGGATCAATATGTGCTTGATCAGCTGCACGGTTTACGGAGGGCATCGCTGACGTGCGCAACGTCAGCCAGGGAGAAAGTGCGGTGCCCATTTGCTAACGCACTGTTATGGCCTAGGAATCGGATTCAGAGGCTGAACCTGAGGAATCCCAGCCTGCACAGGAGTCCCCGCCTCCAGGGCCGGCTGAGCCGGGGCTGGGGCTTGAGCCTGAAGGGCCCTCACCTGTGCCGGATCCTCAGGAGCAGACACCAGCTGAATCTGCTCTGGCCCCTGAGGTGATGGAGGACCCACTGCCTGCAGGTGCGCCTCTCTCAGCCCTCTCAGGGGAAGGTGAGGTTGCCTCTGAGTCCAGTAACCCTCCAGCCTCTCCGGAGCTGCAGAGGCACAGGGCAGAGAGGCGGAGGGAACTAAGTTATCACAGGAGGAGTGCTAGCCTTAAGGCCAGGAGAGGTGAGTCACCTGTGGACCAGGGCCGCCCTATGCCTCAGAGGAGATAAAGGCCAGTCAGCCCAGTCCCAGGTTGCGGGAGCAACATCGTTGGTAACCTGTTCCTGCCAGCACCCTGACCTGCTCTCCTGAGTTCCTGACCACGCCCAACTCCTCACTTTGGACCTTGCTTCGCCCCTGACGGACAGCCTCCTTACCCTTGACCTAGGACCGGACTTAGACCACGCCGCACGGTAACCCCCCCCCCCCCCAGGACCAGCACACACACCAATATACAGCACAAGGTAAAGTCAACAAGAACACAGGCAGTGCAGGTTGGTCAAGAGGTGATTTGAGCGAACTTACAGAGGAAAGCCGTGGTGACCAAGACACAAAAGCAGATGAAGGCGAAAATCCCGAGAAATATCCATCCAACCTTGAGAGGAATTCGCCAGCGTGGTTTCGGTTTGGTCGGAGGAGCAGCACCGGGTTTCCCTTTTGCCGCCGCTGCCGCCGCTGCTCCTGCTGGTGGCGCTGCTCCTGCTGCTGGTGGTGTTGGTGCCGCCGCCGCCGCCGGCTTGGGGGCCATGGCTCAAATGACAAGAAGAAACACCCATGAAGACAATGGCTCAAAGGACAAGCTCACCATCAGGCCTCTAACATTTAATTGAGTTTGAAATTTCGGTCACAGACCAGTTCCAGGCCACATACAATATCAAGGAAGTCATAAAACAGAATAGGGATACATTTGAATTTGCAATTAGGTATAACAGGTACACTACAGATGTAGCAACAGTTAAAAAATATATAAATTAAAACTTAGTCACTAACATATCACCTAAAATTATCATTTAAGGCCTTAATCATTATGATAGCACAGCTTGTTCCCTAAGTTTTATTGCAAACACACAGAATTTGGCTACCCTTAACTTGATCTTAACGTGATGATGTGGGTGGTGCTGTGGGTTAAACCACAGAGCCTAGGACTTGCTGATCAGAAGGTCAGCGGTTCGAATCCCCACAACAGGGTGAGTTCCTGTTGCTCGGTCCCTGCTCCTGCCAACCTAGCAGTTCGAAAGCACGTCAAAGTGCAAGTAGATAAATAGGTACCTCTCCAGCAGGAAGGTAAACGGCATTTCCGTGCACTGCTCTGGTTCGCCAGAAGCGGCTTAGTCATGCTGGCCACATGACCCGGAAGCTGTACGCCGGCTCCCTCGGCCAGTAAAGCGAGATGAGTGCCGCCACCCCAGAGTCGGCCATGACTGGCCCTAACGGTCAGGGGTCCCTTTACCTTTTAATGTGATCTCAGGATCCTTGACCTCTACCAGGGATTTTAGACATTGAAGTTCGGATTCATCTGGATATTTTTGCATAGCAGGGGTAATAAATACCGAGCGTATATCCCCGTAGAAACGGCAGTGTAACAAGGCATGAGAGACAGTTTCTACCTCCATCAAGCCGCAGGGGCAGACTCGTTCCAAGGCCTCTAACATCTCCCCATTTGCCCCATTTTGTCATGGTACCAAAGACCCAACAGGTAGCAGGAAGCACTAGCACACTGTGATTACTAAGCATCAGCCCATTGAACTGTTATTCGTGGCTGAGGCAGCGTCTAATTCTGGGGATTCGGCCAGCAAAGAGGGAGATTCAGAGAGGTGGGGTGGAATCTTAGGAGGAAACTCAGAAGTTTGTAAAAATTACACATGGCATGTAGATAGTAGGCAGAGAAATGTTCTTCCTCTCCCCTAACACTAGAACCAATGGGCATCCAATGAAGCTGAGTGTTGGAAGATTCGGGAGAAATGAAAGGAAGTCCTTCTTCATGCAGGACTGTGGAACTCCCTGCCACAGGAGGCAGCAATGGCCACCAACTTAGACCCAGTAAGCAGTGGGAACCACCAGCATTTGGTGGCCACCAAGCAACAGGCAGTTGCACCTGCGATTCGTGGCTGGCGCTGCATCAAATTAAGGCAAGTCTGTTGTGATGCAAAGGAGGCAAAGGTTAGAAAGAAACTCAGAAATATCTGGAGGAGGTGGGAAAGAAGGAACAGTCACCTAACAGATTTAAACTATCTTTTAAATTCTCAAATAAAAGCATTCACTGTGAAAAGGGAACAGTTTAAGCTCCATGAATGGGAGGTTGAGGTTAAAAGTTCAAGGATTACCTAAGTAGATCTTCCCAACATTGGATAATCTGCTGTAGTGTCGAGGCAACTACTGTACCTCCTGATTCTGGTTCACTTTAGGATTCCCTTCCAGATTATCTGTCAAGGATTTCGCTTGCTCTTCTTCCGAGTCTGAGTCTCTTGAACCCTACGCTATTTCTGCTCTATATTTTCCATGGATTCTTATGCCTCCCTCCCACGGCCTTATACTCGCTTCCTTTGTCCTCCCAGGATGGTGCAAGCAGCAGCCCTGTGACACAAGCCGCTTGCTGATTGGCTGCCTGCCCTGCCCTGCCACCATTCACCATCACAAGCACACCTGTGGCTGAAAGGTAAGGCAGATTGTGATGGCGCTGCCCCTGTGAGGCAGCAGTCTTTGGCATCCCATGTCAAACCAAGTGGGGCAAGACCCTTGTGGCTAAAGAAGTGTCCTTCACTGGCTCTGTGAGCCTAGCTGTCTCCCACCTTCAGAATCTCCTAGAGGGAGTTTGCGACTCAGATGAAATTTGAAGCACTATTCCTAGAATGCCACTATTACTATCAGCCACTGTGTGGTTTTATTTTCATACATTAAGCTGTGTGTGTGTGTGTGTGTGTGTGTGTGTGTGTGTGTGTGTGTGTTGAAAGAGGAATACTTTCAAAACTTTTAGGAATAATGGGAATGCTTCTTGGTGACTACAGGGGCACTATCCAATCTGTCCTGTCCGCAGCTGCTGGACAGCTCTGAGCCAAGTTATTATTTATACCCCGCCCATCCGGCTGGGTTTCTCCAGCCACTCTGAGCGGCTCCCAACAAAATATTAAAAATACAATAAAGCAGCAAACATTAAAAACTTCCTTAAACAGGGCTGCCTTCAGATGTCTTCTAAAAGTCAGATAGTTGTTTATTTCCTTGACATATGATGAGAGAGTTTTCCATAGGGCGGGTGCCACTACCGAGAAGGCCACTACTGAGATTAATACTGACATGGCGTCATACCACTGAAGAACCACCTCCTACACTTTGGGTGAGGACTAAGACATACCAGGGCAGCAAACAAGGCCCAAGAAGCCATGGGCTACAGCATTTCTCATCTGGTATTTAAGCTCTGCAGTACTAGAGCTTTGTAACCTACAAAGTGATTCAGATTTCATACCCTCCAAGTGTCCCAGTTTTCCAGGGACAGTGCTGGAATTATGAAAGCTTTCCTGGCGTCTGGTTTGATCCTGGAATGTCCCTATTTTCCCTGCCAGTACTGCCGCCACTGAGCTCAGAGAGGAGGATGAGCTGGCACTTGTCCCAAGAGGTGGAGGCAAGGCAACATCCCATTGCCTCTCCATGACCTCTCCATGGCTGCTGCTGCCAGCCTCCTCTTTAGGCAGCTCATAGTGGCGGCTGAAGAGCAGGTGGGGAAGGAGAGGGGCTGCCACCAATGAGGCTCAGCACCGCATGACATGCTGGTTCTGAAGGGCAGGCAGAGGGCAGGGCCGCCCTGTTGGGATGCTGCCAGGGAGACGGGGGCATCAGGCAGGCCCCCAGCTGGCTCCAGCCACCGGCCGGCAGCCGGGCAATCTCCAGGTCAAGGAACAGCATCAATCAATCAGCGACTCGAGCCTCAGTAGCCTTCTGAAGCTACCGAGCACGCTAATTAGCAGAGTGAATAAATCTCCACAACAGAAGTGGCAGACAGAGTCATGTGTAAGCATATTTACAGCATTTATTCAGTATAGTTCAGGAACAAAGGAAAAAACATGTCTGCTTCCCTTCATGTCCAGCAAAACAGCAATGCAAAAGCAATATACAAAACGGAAGTTCCCGGCAGAACTGTGCTGGAATTATACAGGCATGTGACACACAACAGTCATGCCTGTTCCTTTTAAGGTGGAACGGAGAAAGGAGGAGTGAAACACTGTTACCCTACCAAGGGGGGTCTTGGTTTCACCGGTTCTTCAAGCCAAAAGAAGGCAGACAGCACGTGGAAATAATTAAACTTTATTCAGTAGTCCAGAGGATTTCTCCAAAAGCTGGGCTTAGAATACAACATTCAAGGCATCTTCATAACATTCTCTATAAATGATGACCTTGTGCACAGGCCTTCAAAATAATATGATTGGTTATCTGAACTCATGAACAGCTTATGGGCCCTTTCAATTGGATGTTCCAACTACAGAACTGTTTTTTTTTACCTTGGAACTCCCCTAGCTTACCCAGGTGTCATCACCCTAGAGCTGATTCCAGCCAGTCTTTTAATTGGCAAAATAAATAAGCGTTATCTAAGTTGGCTGTTATGAGGGTCTGCATGACATCTCTGCTTCTTGCTAAGGGTGTTGCTAGGAAAGGCTAGGCAGAAAATATGCAGAGATAAGCGCACACCTTGCGTCTGCAACTCATGGATAGCAGGAGGGAGGCAGAATTTCTGAGCAGAAAAGGAGACTAAGAGCCTATATTGTCAAAAGGGAGGGGCAGAGAAAAATGACAGAGCGCAAGGAGTCTTGATTTTTTTAAAAAAAAAAATTCAGTGTCCAATCTTGCCCCTTTCTAAAATGTATTTATTGGTGTGTGTTTTTCTTTTTGTAAATCTACCAAAGAATAAAATAAAATCAGAATTAAGGGTTTTCTCAGGACAGTGGAGGGCATTGTGCTGTGTCCCGTTGGTCTAGTGGTGGTAGAACTCACCCTTCTTGAGATAGGAAATGTTCTGAGGGAGAGGGACCAAAAATGGGGGGGAGGAGGCTCAGTTAGAAGGTTGACTGAGAACCCAGGGTGGGGGGCAGAAGCACAGGTGCCAAAGGGACAGCTGCAGGGCAGAAGAGAGATGGGAGGACACAGAGACTTAGATACCCATTTGCTCATCACATGGTCCCATCTTGGGAGGGGACGAGTGGGTGGGTGGAAGGGGTCTCACTCCCAGATGTATATGTTCATTTGCGTCCCCATTTCCTGTTGCACTGCTCATTTGCATCCCCCCATTGTAATTCAAGCCTTCCATTTCCAATTGCAGTGTTCTGAGGTGATATTTGGAGCTTATATTTGGTTCTTTTGTTTTTGCTACCTATTTTGCGTTTATTGTTTTGAGGCTTTCTCAGTTCATTTGTTTTTGTGACTGTGTGGATCCCAGTTCAGCTAATTGATTGATTGATTGATTGATTGATTGTGTGACTGTGGAAATGGATAAAAGCCTACCATCCAATCAATGACTATCATCAGTGCAGGTAAGAAAAAAATAATAATTTTAATTTTTATCATCTACAATACTGTCTTATTTATTTTATAGTACAGTACATTGATTATTGCTTTCATTTTATGGATCAATGGTCTCGTTAGATAGTAAAATTCATGTTAAATTGCTGTTTTAGGGGTTGTTTTTAAAAGTCTGGAATGAATTAATCTGTTTTGCATTACGCTCTATGGGAAAGCGCACCTTGGTTTTGGAACGCTTTGATTTTGGAACAGACTTCCGGAACAGATTAAGTTTGGTACCACTGTATACTTATGCCAGATACTTTTACTCTACCCTGTGAAAACAAGGAAGACCTGCATTGGTGAAGGGGGGTTCAGGCTGGGATGTGGACGGAGCCAGGGGCGGAGGCAATGGTGGGCTTCCCTCAGATCCGCCCCTGCCCATTTAAGCAGCCCACACCTGGGGCATGACCTGTTTGTTCCTGCGCCGGGTTTTCTCCCCATCCCACCCACCCACGGTTTACGCTGATAGGCAATGACTTTGCTGTGGCTACGGTGGTCACCGTTCTTACTGGGCCGGGTAGGAATTTGCCCACCAGGCTAACTGGCACTGACCCAGTGGTTTTGCCAACGTCATAGCAATTTGTCACAACTGGTTGAGCATTGGGGCAATCCCTTGTTTTGGATGGAGGGGAGGTTGTAGTCCCTGCCTGCCCCTCCAAATGCTGGGGTATCCCATTAAAGGGATCCAGGGGGAATGGCCATGTCTATGTACCCAAAGGGGTCAGGGCCAGACAGCGGTCCCTGTGGGGGTCACCCTATTTGATGTAAGTTTTAGGAAATTCCCACATGGATTGACCACACATCACTTCCAGCAGGCGGACCGGAAGTATTTTGATTGCCCCATGCCCAAGCCAAATCTCTTTCATCTGTTGTTGTTGTTGTTGTTGTTGTTATTGTTGTTATTATTATTATTATTAAAATTTTAATTTTTTACCAACACCCAAACACAAACAGTGAAACCCCCCCAGGCAGCTGATACATTGGGTATACATAATCAATAATAACATATTCAAATCAACCATATGTACAATTTTATATACGTTAACACTCCTCCATCCACAAGGTTTATTTAACTTTTAACATTTTAATTACCCCATGTTGTTCAAACCTACCCAAATCATTCAATATCTTCTCAAACTTCTTTCATCTGTATTCAATAAGGTTGTGCCCTGTTCTTACCCAAAACCCAGTCTGATTGGTATGGGAAGTCCGGTACCTTGTCCTGCAAATCCTCAGGAATATCACACCTTGACCTGCCTAAGCCACTATAACCCCACCTTATGTGTGACACATTTCTGATGTTTGCAAAAAGGGGTGTCCTTCTCCGTGGGGAAGCAAACCTTTTAAAAGAGGTTTTTTTTTTTCTTGGCTCTGGGTCCTTCTTCACAGCAGCGGGGGCCGGGGGGGGACTCTGTTGCAACAGATAATAAAAATCAGCCTTGCTTTCACAGGATTTCTGCCTCGACTCATTAATCTCTGACTGATAGCGAACTTGGGGAGTTGGGCCATCGAAAAGCAGGCCCTTATTTTCTGGTAACAGTTTCTGTATATCTTTTAAGTCATGTGTGCCACACCTTGTGTTCTCTTCAATTCTTATGGCGGTTGTTATGTACTGAGTTGAATAGGATCCAAAATGCAGCAGTCTGATTGGTCCTAGAACAATAGGATTCAGAATGCAGCAGTCTGATTTGTCCTAGAACAATGCAGCAGTATGATTGGTCTGCAGGAGCCACCCAATCCAGCTCCAGGTGGAAGTGAATCCGCAACCTGATTGGCCTACAGGAGAATCCCGGAAATGGCCAATCATGTGCAGCCCATTGTCTAAATAATGTATATAAAGCAGATATTTTGGGGAAACTTCCATTCCTCGCTACTATGAGCTGAATAAAGAGCATGAAATCCACACTCGACTCCGAGTATTTTTCGGTGGTACTCTCCACTTACCTGTCTTGTATCTCATGGCAAATATCCAGACAACCAGCGTTAGCATTTCTTCTTGCGAAAGTAACATTTCATCAGCCTTCATTTTGGTTTAGTTTTTATGTCTTAGTTATGTGAAGCTCTGTTTTGTTATTTGGGTTATATGGAATATATATTCAGAGGTTTTGTAGATTAATTTGATTTTCCCATATTTACATATTGGAGTGGAGTGGAGCTATTCCTGAAGCAAGAATAATATTTCTACCAGAGCATTCCTTTGACCGAGACGATTATATGCACAAAGATAGAAAGCTTCCTCATTACCAACTGTTAGGTATATGCCGGCGTGGTTGCTCGAGAGCGAACAGGCAAGACCCCCACTGGTCTTTTGAAGGCTTTATTATCTGTGCAAAAACATTCACAGTGCAGAACGACTCAATTCCATGTCTGCTCAGTCACTAGCAGAATCTGGAAGTGGGCGGTCCTTAAACTTTCCCCAGCAGAGCAGTCTCTTGACCCCCATCCTACGCCTCCCCTTCTGTGCGTAAACCGACTGTGTAAACCGACTGCACAGAGAGGGCGTGGGCAAAGGGGGACCTGCCTCCCCCCGCCCCCCGCTATGCTCAGGCTCAGTGTTGCGGCTCTCTCTACATCTTCCAAGCCCTGCATCCTTTCCCCACTGGAGGCGGGTGTTATGTACTGAAGTTCTCACCCTGGGCCAGCAGGGGGATACTGTAGATAGTTATGCAAATAAGGGATCGAAAGTGACGTTCAATGATTGGATAGTTTTAGAAAATTGTTACAGTTACGTTGTACTGGAGCTCTATATAAGCAGGCTGACTGAACCCTTCAGTTCAGTTCTGTCCTGGCCTGTGAATAAACAAGAGCTGTTTGAAGAATCGCTGTGTCGTCTGATATGTTCACCCACAACTTAACAGCGGGGCTTCCTTCTTCCCCGGAAGAAGAGCTGCTTCTCACGATCTTCGGAGGCTCCCTGTAACCCAACTGCCCTTCCACCTCTCGCCTCTGAGCTGATGGCAGTTCCAACAACCGAAGAATGGTTGCTAAAATTAACGGACTTAGCTGAGATGACAATATTGACAGAAAAAGGTCATTGTTAACATTGACTAAATATTGGAAACTCCCATAGACTATTTTTGTGAAAAAGAATATGAAATAATGACATTTGGATCTGGGGATTGAAGATACTGTTTATAGAAAGTGGTTTTGTTAGGTGTTCTATCGGAGTGGATGAAGTGATTATTATTTATTTATTTATAGCAGACGGATGAAGAATTGGAATTCTTTCATCTCTGAACTGTATTTTTTCTATTGCCTCTTAAAAACTCTTTTCAATCTCGTTTTTCTTCTCTCTCTTCCTTTTTTCCTTTTTTGCCATGTTTTTATCTTTCTCAGATTAATGTTGGACAAAAAAGATATTTGAGATTAAGTTTTGTATTTCTCTTTATAAACTCTAATAACATTTAGTTTAAAAAGAAAAGGGGGGGAAAGCTGCCTGTACTCAGCATTTAGTTGTTACAGTAAGGACCACACTTTTAATGGGGAGGGGGTGGGTTTTGCTGGTGCTGCGAATCCTTGAGTACCCCCAGGAAAGAATGTCTGATTTCCACTACAGTGGTACCCCGCTAGACGAATGCCCCGCTAAACGAAAAACGCGCAAGACGAAAGGGCTTTCCGACATTTTTCTGCTTCGCAAGACGTTTTTTTCTATGGGGCTTACTCGCAAAACGAATTTTTTTCCGTGGTCTCCCTTTTTTTTTTGCCTTTTCTGAAAGGCGCTAAGCTCCTTATCTCTAAATTGCCGCTTATCCGCTAATCCCCTAAGCGCTAAAAGCCCTAAAAGCCGCTTATCAGCTGTTTTACCGCTTATCAGCTGATCGGCTGATAGCGGAGCTCCGCAAGACGAAAATCCCTGCAAGACGAAGGCTCCCGCAGAACGGATTATTTTCGTCTTGCGGGGCACCACTGTATTTATTACACATGTGTGTCACAGCAAGCCTATCTTAAAATAGGCGTGCCAACCTGCATGCAATGGTTAAAAGAAAAGGAACACCATTCTTAAGACAAGCCTGCTATCTGCTGTTTTATTAACTGGGGCACTTTTATGAGTGTCTTAAATCTTTTTTCTTTCTTCCTTTTAATGTGTGCATCAGGGAAGTCACAATCAGAACAGACTGTCCCCCATGCACTTTCCTTTCTAAACCCGCTGATGCCTCTTCAGGAACAGTGGCAGAAGGTACGGTAAATGGGTGCTGGGCGCAGGCTATCCTGCAGTTGTCAGAAGGCTGTAATTTGGCTACTTCACGTCCTCCCCTCTCTTGGAAGAGATAACTGGCGGGCGCGATGAAAGAAATAAAAAGGCCTGTTTGCTAACCACAACAGAGCTGCCATCTTTAATTCAGGACATGAGTTTCCTTCCTTTAAGAGCTCTGCCAAGGCAGCTACTCCTATCCCAAGGATCTGCCTTGATAAGACAGCAGCCGTTATCAACCCTGCCCTGAAGGAAGATGGCAACTCTTCCTAGGCACCCATCACCTGGGACACAAATCTCTCTAACCAATTGATAATAGCAAACAACCTCTCAAACTCTCTTTGTTTCACGGAGCACAAAGAACAAGGCTTGGGTGGAATTGGATGTTTCTGTTCGTTCTGTGGCTAAGCAGACTTCTCCTGGAGTTGAATAATGGAATGAAAACCATTCTGCCTTCAGTAAGGTACTGGCCCAGTTTTCCCCAACTTTATGGTTCTTCAATGTCTATGTTCTCCTTACACACCCATTTATGTAGTTTGTGGCAGTAGTCGTCATTCCAGTTATATCCACCAGATGACGGCACAATGGATGTGCAGTCTTTCTCCAGCGCTCCCTCATGCTCTGAGTAGCTGGGGTTGCCGAGAGACCAATATCTGGGGGCAAAAGGAGGAAATACTTCTATTAATTATTATTGTGGTGGTGGTGTAGTGGTAAAGAGCGGTGGACTTGTAATCTAGTGAACCGGGTTTGATTCCGTTCTCCTCCACATGCAGCTGCTGGGTGACCTTGCGCTAGTCACACTTCTCTGAAGTCTCTCAGCCCCACTCACCTCAAAGTGTTTGTTGTGGTAGAGGAAGGGAAAGGAGAATGTTAGCTGCTTTGAGACTCCTTAGGGTAGTGATAAAGCGGGATATCAAATCCAAACTTCCCCAGCCAAGACCGGGCTCAGGGCGGCTAACGCTAGATATAAAACAATTGATTAAGAAACAACTTAAAAACAAGATTAAAATACAGCAGTAAAATGCAGCCTCATTTCAATAGAAACTCAAATCAAAAACTTTTGGGGGATGAAAACGTCAAATCTTCACCAAGGCCAACTATCCAGACTGGTCCTACGTGGGCCAGAAAAAAAGCCAAAGAAGTCCCCAAATAGGAGTTCCATCACAGAAGCAGAAAGGAAAGAGGGGGAAGGGATCAAGTGGATTCCAAGCCAAAGGCCAGGCGGAACAACTCTGTCCTACAGGCCCTGCAGAAGAAATCAGATCCCGCAGGGCCCTGGTCTCATGAGACAGAGCATTCCACCAGGCCGGGGCCAGTGTTGAAAAGGCCCTGGCTCTGGTTGAGGCTAATCTGACTTCCTTAGGGCCTGGGACCTTTAAGATGTTGCTATTTATGGACCTTAAGATCCTCCGCAGGGCATACCGGGAGAGGTGGTCCCGTAGGTACGAGGGTCCTAGGCCATTAAACTAGAAAGACAGAGAGAAGATAGGTCTACCAAAGCAGAAGAATGAGGGTCCTGCACCACTTTTGAACTTGAGCAAACTTTAGAAGACTCACTGTGCTTTAGTTCTGGATCCATCTGTCCATTTCCAGTTGCCTTCCTCGTTTTCATCTGTAAGGCCAATCCAGGTAGGATCACTGAGCTGAGAGGTGAGGTAGTTCTGCAGGAGGAAGGAACAACCTCACATGACAAAATGCCCAAACTCAGCTACTGAAGCATAAGTACCGTGTGGGCCCAAATATAAGTCGCACCCCCCCCCCAATTCCGACCGTGAAAAGTTAAAGTACGGCTTAAATTCACAACCTTACTAAAAATGGCTTTTATGATATCGCTGCTGAAACAGACATGCGGTAAAACGGAAAAGGTGTGACTGCCTGCGGAATTTTTTAGGGAGCGGCTGATATTTGGGTATTGCCTCTTTTTTCCCCCATCCATGAATTTTAAAGGTGCGGGTTATATTTGCTTGGGGCTTATATTTGGGCCAATACAGTATTGTGCATATTGGCAAAGCAATCGGAATTGCATAAATAACACACTTCAGGAATCACCTCAACCTCTCTTGCCAGGAACCTGTTTAGTTTCACCCTACGTTAAGTGGGAACATGCTGGAGAATTTGCCTGACGTTTTCTTGTGGTGACTCACTGCAAGAAATTTCAGTAGCGGTAGACAAGTGAATTTCACAAAAGCCTATTTTTCATCTTCCAACATCTTCCCATCTTAAGCTGCCGTGGAACTCCAAGGTTTTCGAGGACGCAGTTTGAAAGCCACTGCACAGATACTGCATTAATTCTGTCACCACCACCATTCATAGGGGAGAGAGAATAAGAACAGATCATCTACCCAGGTAGGAAGTGAGAGCAGTTTACCATCTGCTACCTCCCTGTCCTCCATTTGTGGTACTTCTCCAAGACATTTGAGCCTCCTACAGGGGGCAAGCCGCAAGCTGCACTCAGGAATTTTCAGCTAACAGGTCATGGACTTGCTTCAGCTTCCTGGAACAGCCTTAAAAGTAACATCTTCAGAAGTGCTATTGCCCCTTTGAGAACCATGAAGGTAAGGGAGGCCGTTTGGGTAACTGCTGTCTTAATTATGCAGTGGGGTAGAACTGGAAAAAAAAACAATCACATCTGGCAACCAATATATTCCTTTGGTTTCAGATAGTATATGGGTAAGGTAAAGGGACCCCTGACCATTAGGTCAAGTCGCCGACGACTCTGGGATTGCAGCGCTCATCTCGCTTTACTGGGTTAAACAGAGCCTAGGACTTGCCGATCAGAAGGTCAGCAGTTCGAATCCCCATGACGGGGTGAGCTCCCGTTGCTCGGTCCCTGCTCCTGCCCACCTAGCAGTTTGGAAGCATGTCAAGTGCAAGTAAATAAATAGGTACCGCTCCGGTAGGAAGGTAAACGGCATTTCCGTGTGCTGCTCTGGTTCGCCAGAAGTGGCTTAGTCAGGGGTACCTTTACCTTTACCTTATATATGTTGGAAGGTGCCCAGAGTGGCTGGGGCAACCCAGTCAGATGGGAGGCGTATGAATAGGAAAATTATCTTTATGGAATGGGACGTCCCTATTTTCATTGGAGAAATGGTGGCTTGGGGGACTCATTTACCAGAAGCAATGTAAAGGTAAAGGGACCCCTGACCATTAGGTCCAGTCATGACCGACTCTGGGGTTGCGGTGCTCATCTCGCTTTATTGGCCGAGGGAGCTGGCGTACAGCTTCCGGGTAATGTGGCCAGCATGACTAAGCCACTTCTGGCGAACCAGAGCAGCGCACAGAAACGGAGTGGTACCTATTTATCTACTTGCACTTTTGACGTGCTTTCAAACTGTTAGGTTGGCAGGAGCAGGGACCAAGCAATGGGAGCTCACCCCATCGTGGGGATTCGAACCGCTGACCTTCTGGTCAGCAACTCTGGAAGTGTAAAAACGATTCGGACCAAAGTAAGCCTCCTGATGTATGTTTTGCTCTGGGAGGCTGAGTTTGGTCAAAATCGAGTATACACATTTTAGCCTTTTAAGACTCATCTACTCTTGTACTATCCATAACCAAAGGGGCTCCTTGGTTGCCAGATGTGAAATACCTTGACCTTCCTGTTCTAGAGCATCACAAAGCGGCACGGGCCTGGAAGGGCAGCATGCTTGTTGTCGCTTTGCGATGTTCTAGGGCTGTGTGAGGAGGATGTAACACACATGCACCCGGAACAGGAAGGTCAAGGTATTGCCCTGGGGTGCTTGCCTGCCCAGTGGCAGAGCTAGCCGCTCAGGCACTCGGAGTGGCACACATGCCATGCACCTCTATTTTTTAACCTCTGGGGGTGTTCTGTTTTGTTTCTGAGCTTCTGGAGTGTGTGTGGTGTATTGTATTTATATACAGTGGTACCTCGGGTTACATACGCTTCAGGTTACATATGCTTCAGGTTACAGACTCTGCTAAACCAAAAATAGTGCTTCAGGTTAAGAACTTTGCTTCAGGATGAGAATAGAAATTGTGTTCCAGCGGCGCGGCAGCAGCGGGAGGCCCCATTAGCTAAAGTGGTGCTTCAGGTTAAGAACAGTTTCAGGTTAAGAACAGACCTCCGGAACGAATTAAGTACTTAACCCGAGGTACCACTGTAGATACATTTCTTTTTTTAATAGTTTCATGCAGTACTTTTTTCTGTTGGGGTACACATACCCCTAAACATTTTGTGAATCAAAGTTTGGCCTCATTGAGGGGCAGTATTTCAATATGAGTAGGAAAATGAGAATAACCCTAAACATTTTTAAAGGGGGGGAAAGCACTAGTTCCATGTCTTCCATCAAGCAAAAAATAACTGGAATATAAAGTAAGCTTTACGTTATGCGTTAGCGTTCAAGCATCATAAATAAAGCACAGATAATGCAAGGAGTTCACTTTGTGGGTCATGAAATATTTGCATGTGAAAGTAAGAAGAACAGGGGTGGACAGAACAATACACTTTGAATCCCAAATATCAAGGAAAGAAACATATAAGACCTGCTCTTCGTCACTTAGGATGGAGGCCAAGTGGGAGTCTCTAGTCAGGCAGAAGCTCTCAGCATCATGCCAGGTCTTTTCCTCATTAGAAATGTAGTAGAAACTCTTCCCAAAAAAATCCCAGCCACCAGCAGTCTTCGGTTTACCTTTCTTGAAGAGGTCTTCTGGGAGGAAAAGAAAAGCTTTTGAAATAGCAGGCATTGAATTGAGTATATGCTGGGAGGGCTTTTGAAATCTTGGTTGATTCATTCATAGAATCATAGAATTGTAGAGTTGGAAGGGACCCCGAGGGTCATCTAGTCCAACCCCCTGCAATGCAGGAATCTCACCTAAATAATCCATGACCGATGGCCAGTCAACCTCTGCTTTAAAACCTCAAAGGAAGGAGAATCCACCACCACCCAAGGGAGACTGTTCCACTTTCTAACAGCTCTTACTGTCAGAAAGTTCTTCCTCATGTTTAGCCAGGATCTCCTTTCTTGTAACTTGAAGCCCTGGGTTCAAGTCCTACCCTCCAGAGCATGCTCCCTCTTCCATGTGACAGACCTTCAGATATTTGAAGGTGGCCATCGTATCTCCTCTCAGTCCAGGGATAAAACAGACACAATGAGATAGGCTACTGGATAAGTTTCGTGGTTATTGTATTTTTGTTTGGGTTTAAAAACAAATTTAAAAAAATTGAGCAAGGGGTTGACATCCCTGCTCAGGCCTTATTCTGGGTTACCTGAGGTTATTCTCATATTCCTTTCTGTACTTCATGAGATTGTTGCAGGGACAAAATTTGGAATCTAATGCATGCTGTTCTGAGCTTCTTGGAGGAAGGAAAGAACCCCATTGAGAATAAACATTATATCAATAGTGTTTCCATTGCAAAGGATCAAGTGAGTAGATTTTGAGAAGCACTTCAGGGCTGTTTATCATCACCATATTAGGGTGGATAATGGAACTCTCTGCATTGGAAGAGGTTCTGTAGCCCAGGAAGGGTGCTGAGGTTGAAGTTGAATCCTGAGATTGAGGTTAATCCTGACCAGACAGAAGTACTGTTTTGGGGGGACAGGAGGAGGGCTGGTGTGGAGGACTCCCTGGTCCTGAATGGGGTAACTGTGCCCCTGAAGGACCAGGTGCGCAGCCTGGGAGTCATTCTGGGCTCCCAGCTGTCCATGGAGGCGCAGGTCAATTCTGTGTCCAAGGCAGCTGTCTCCCAGCTCCACCTGGTACACAGGATGAGACCCTCCCTGCCCGCAGACTGTCTTACCAGAGTGGTGCATGCCCTGGTTATCTCCTGCTTGGACTACTGCAATGCTCTCTAAGTGGGGCTACCTTTGAAGGTGACCCAGAAACTTCAACTAATCCAGAATGTGGCAGCTAAACTGGTGACTGGGAGCGGCTGCCGAGACCACATAAAGACCTACACTGGCTTCCAGTACGTTTCCGAGTACAATTCAAAGTGTTGGTGCTGACCTTTAAAGCCCTAAACAGCCTCAAAGGCCCAGTATACCTGAAGGAGCATCTCCACCCCCATCTCTCAGCCCGGACACCAAGGTCCAGCGCTGAGGGCCTTCGGGTGGTTCCCTTGCTGCGAGAAGCCAAGTTACAGGGAACCAGGCAGAGGGCCTTCTTGGTGGTGGCACCCGCCCTGTGGAACACCTTCCCACCAGATGTCAAAGAGAAAAATAACTACCAAACTTTTAGAAGACATCTGAAGGCAGCCCTGTTTAGAGAAGCTTTTAATGTTTAACAGACCACTATATTTTAATACTCTGTTGGAAGCCGCCCAGAGTGGCTGGGGAAGCCCAGCCAGATGGGCAGGGTATAAATAATAAATTCTATTCTTCTATTCTATTCTGAGATTGGTGAAGAATGTCTCCCTGGTGCTCTCAGGACAAGGCTTCTCAAACCGTGGGCCAGGGCCCACCAGTAGAACTTGGACCACTCTTAGGTGGACCTCTCTGCCACAGTCTGCCCAGTGCCTCCTCACTCACCTGCTCCACTCATTGTCTCCCTATCTCGCTGTGAAGGTGGCTGGGAGACAGAGACGTTCAAGGATGGAAAGAAGGTCTACCTCATCGGAGGGGAAAAGGCCAGAGGAAGTGTTGAAGGAAATTAGAAAGTGAGCTGAAAGTAGGCGCTGGTGGTATTAATACAGTGGTACCTTGGTTTACAACCATAATCCTTTCCGGAGGTCCGTTTGTAAACCAAAACAGGTTGTAACCCAAGGCATGCTTTCGCTAATGGGGCATCCCCCCAAAAAATTGTTTGTAATCCCCCCAAAAATGGGTTGTAATCCAAAAAAAGTTTGCAAACTGGGACACGCACTGTCGGACTTGCATTTGAACGAGCTCCTCCGATGTGATTAATGACTTGAGCCTTTGATGAGGCTCCAAGCACATTTCCCCATTACGCAGAGTATCCAGCACAGGGAAGGAGCCAAGATAGTATGAGCTACACGGCTAAAGAGCGTTTTATTCCTAACTACGCAGACAGAAAAGAAAGTACATCCTCTCTCTGTGAGAGCAGAGAGCAACCGAACAACAAAGGAACAGGAAACCAGTAACATCACATCCGTCTCCTGTCTTCCATGAGAATTCCAACAGCCTGGAATCTCTGGAATGCAAAACAGAGTCTTGTGACTCCAAGAGCACTGCACAGTGGCAACACACAGAAACTAACACGCACTTCCGGGTTTGACGTGTTTGTAATCCAAAACATGTGTAAACCAGACTGTTTGTAAACCAAGGTACCACGGGAGAGATATATACAACAAAGGTCCATATAGTTAAAGCTATGTTTTTCCCAGTAGTGATGTATGGAAGTGAGAGCTGGACCATAAAGAAGGCTGATCGCCAAATAATTGATGCTTTTGAATTCTGGTGCTGGAGGAGACTCTTGAGAGTCCCATGGACTGCAAGAAGATCAAACCTCTCCATTCTGAAGGAAATCAGTCCTGAGTGCTCACTGGAAGGACAGATCCTGAAGCTGAGGCTCCAATACTTTGGCCACCTCATGAGAAGAGAAGACTCCCTGGAAAAGACCCTGATGTTGGGAAAGATGGAGGGCACAAGGAGAAGGGGACGACGGAGGACGAGATGGTTGGACAGTGTTCTCGAAGCTACCAGCATGAGTTTGACCAAACTGCGGGAAGCAGTGGAAGACAGGAGGGCCTGGCGTGCTCTGGTCCATGGAGTCACGAAGAGTCGGGCATGACTAAACGTCTCAACAACAACAACCTGAGCATGAGGCTGAGGGGCTCGCAGCATTAGTTCTAAAACGGCTCAGGCTGTAGAGCATGAGACTCTTACTCTCAAGGTTGTGGGTTCGAGCCCCACATTGGGCAAAAGATTCCTACATTGACTAGACGACCATGTTGGTCCCTTCCACCTCTACAATTCTATTGTTCTAGTGCAAAATCTCTTGCCTCTTCTGCATCGCTAGCTTCTAGTCTGCTTTCTCCTCAGCTACACACAATACGCTGTTGTTCTCTCCACCTGACAGTTGGGGAGGGGAAAACCAACCCATTAATGGGGGGCAGTTGCACTTAGCTGTAGCTCTGGCAGCATAGCCCATTCTTTTGGGATGCTGATAAGGACACTTAAGTGGCCAGGTAAGGCCAATGTCTAACCCATTCAACAAACTCCTCTTGTCATATTCTAACCTCACTGGCTGCAACACCCCAAGTATCGGAAGAAACTTGGCATAATTCAGACTCACACACACACACAAACACACACACACACAACCATGCAACAAAAAATAAACAGATGAGGCCTTGGAACAGTTCCTCTCCTGAACATCCTAGAAGGCCCATGGGGGAGAAAAATATCACTGTGAACTGGACTTAAGATTATACAGGGCTGTTTCAAATCTTCTAGTTATTAATCCCCAATAGAGTTTGGTTCCTGAGTCCACCGTAAACTCTGATTATCAGCATTTAACTTTCATGTAAGGTATTCTTTGATTTTGGTGACAGTTAACGGGCTGCCATTCTCCCATGCATGTGACAGACAAACTTCAACTCACATATATTTGCTCGCCCTTGTATTTTCAAGATGTGTCAGATTTAGACATTTATTTGTTAAATTATAATTTTCATTTTACAACAAACAAAAGTGAAATCCCTTAAAAAGCAACTTATTACATGTGTCCTATTTTGACACCCCTCCCCCTCTTTCTGCGGTTCCTTATGTTTATGATATTTTTACCGCATTTCCGAATTAAACCTATTTATTATTTATCCAATATATCCAATGTATGTTTTATATCACTGCACGTTTTTACATTAATCCTGCTAATGTCTTGATCTGTTTACAATAATCTTGTAAAATATTCAAAAAACTATTTCCATTCTTTATTTTAAAAAAACTTCATCATCTTGGTTTCTTATTCTTCCAGTAAGTTTTTCCATTTCTGCATAGTCCAGTAGTTTCTGTTTCCATTCCTCTTTAGTCAGAACATTTTCTTCTTTCCATCTTTGGGCACATATCATTCGAGCGGCCGTGGTCACATACATAAATACATTTTTATATTATTTAGGTAACACTAGTCCCATAATTCCCAAAAGTAAGGCCTCTGGGTTCTTAATAAAAGTTATCTTAAAGATCTTTTTCAATTCATTCGTATTTAGACATTTAGATACTTACTGTACTTTCCTTTCCGTGCTTGGAAGGTCTTTTCCGATTGTTCTATTTTTGCTGGCAACTTTGCCACTTCTTCTGCTAAAGCTATGGCTAAAAACATTCTTAGAGTTAGGAGTTTATTTTTTGCTATCACCAACCTATATACACTGATGCATTTGCTAGTTTATTTAAATAACCTGTCTTCCTATCTCACAATGTAGGGTGCCCAAGGAAGTCAACAAGTCAGGTATAAAACAAAACACCATATTTTCCCCGGAAAAACAACCACAATGCACAACCCTCCCCCCTCCTCATGAAACTAAAACCATTAAGCACTAAAATTAAAAAAAAAATCCAGTAGCACCTTAGAGACCAACTAAGTTTGTTCTGGGTATAAGCTTTCGTGTGCATGCACACTTCTTCAGATACACTTCAGTGCATGCACACGAAAGCTTATACCCAGAACAAACTTAGTTGGTCTCTAAGGTGCTACTGGA
>JAXCMG010000015.1:3578265-3687244 GCA_034642415.1 Podarcis siculus
ATAGATATAGATATAGATATAGATATAGATATAGATATAGATATAGATATAGATATAGATATAGATATAGATAACAGAACCCACCCAGCCTTCCTCTGCATGTGACCAGAGGTGGGCGTGGCCTCACCTGCGCAGATAATGACAAAAGCACAGGGCAGAGCAGCCATCTCTCTTTCTTTCACCACATGCATCAAAGAAGCAACATCTGCTTAGCCAAAGCTGCTCTCTTGGCCTCCAGCCAAAAGAGGACAAAGGGACTGTCTCCTTACGAGATAGTTTAGCTTACTTTTCCAAGCTAAGTCTGCCTTCTGGGATCCCATTGTGAACAGAATGTGCGTAAACTCTTTTTATACTTTTATAGAAGACTGTGTTGCATCTTATCTTTTATGAGGGAATAAGGGGGAAATACCAGAACAGTTATTATAGAGGCTTTAGCGAGCCTGAGCAAACGCATCCACTGCAAGTTTAAAAAGGGGAATGTTACTCTGCTAAATTGTGAACTTGTTTACACAAGTTGGAAAGGCTATAATCAAACAATATATCCTCTCCTGCATCCCTGAACATTCCCACATTGTGGACCTTACTCCCTGTGAACACACACAAGATGGATAACTCTTAGGCTCTTCACTTTGCTTATCAGGCTCTAGAAGCCTCTCCTGCTGTCTCTGGAGGCTCTCATGAGATCTCAGAGGGCCATGAGAGATCTCAAAAGAGACTCTAGAGCACATGGGAGAAGATGCCCAGAGCCCAGTAAGCAAAGTAGAGAGGTTAAAAGCTATTCTTGTGCCAGGAAAACTCAGTGCAAAAAGAGTTTTTAAGCCTTACATGCATTCAATTCATGTAATTTCAACTGACTGGCCACCCAGCACATAAATTTGAAATCTTGCAAGTTAAATGCGTGTAAGTTGCAAGTTACTTGCATACCTGGGGTACACAGAAGTGGTGACATTTTCCGCAAAGCCTGACCAAAAGTCTACATCTGTGTCTTATCTGCAATGCCTTCAAGGCAGTCCTTCATATTTGCTTCAGTGGAATGGAAGCAGCCCCCATCCCCTTTTAAAACCCAGTCAGGAACAAACCATCCTTGCTTTTCCACTTACCATTTTCGGAATTGATCTTAGGACGGTTTAGTGAGGCAGCCATTGTGCTCCTCAGCGTGATCAATGGGTCTGTGCGAGGATCTTTAGGTGCTTTTTTCAGCTTGCGATCTAAAGTTATAAAGACAAGGATGAGTGCTAAGATTTGCAGGTGCCCAATTTCTGCCCCAATCTGCTTCATTTGATACCTAGGAGTCTATAAAGGACTTTTCACTTCCAGGAGGCAAAGGAGAATACCCTGCCGAGGACCTGTTGCCCCACCCAAAGCGGCTGGGACAACCCAGTCAGGTGGGAATATTATTATTATTGTTATTATTGTTATTGTTATTATTATTATTATTATTATTATTATTATTATTATTATTATTATTTACATCATCTTCATTTCAATACCCTCCATTTTTCTAATCTTAAATGCAACGCTCCATCTCTCTGAAGCATTTTCCACTTATTATTATTATTATTATTATTATTATTATTATTATTATTAAAGATTCATGAAAATTCTTCAGCTTTCTCCTGTGAATTGCTTCTAATAAGCACATTTGTGTATGCGGTTTTGAGCAACGTACACACATTTTTCTCCTACTATCTTACACATTCCTCCTATAATGACTTTTAAATGTGACATTCATTTTTATGCACATTTCCTGTGTTCTATACATTTTCATAAATGCTGGCATCGAAAAATTCAGAGATGTGCTAATTTCTGAGAGCGGTTGTATGTTGGTGCAGATAGATTCAGTGTCAAATGTTACCCGGACTGAGTTTCTCCCCCATCGCTAGACCCGCCAAAGAATATTTGTATTACTGGTTGGGTTTTAAACCCAGCACGAGGTCTTAAATGAAGTTCTCTTGGTACGTTGCATGTGTGAAGAAGTTCTACAGCTTGAAGGAAAACATTGTCTGCCACTCACCCCTTCCAGCGGTTGTGACTCTCACTGCCCCTGTCCCCTCCCCATGTCCACCTGTTTAGCACTGAAGTCTGCAAAGTGATGGCTCCACGGCTCTCATCTGCCGTTGATCCATGCATAGGGTTGCCATATTTCAAAAAGTGGAAATCTGGATACAAAAGGTTGGTGTGTTTTGTTTGCAAAATCTCAAATCGCTTTTAGTTTTGCCGACTATGTCCAGGAAATTCCAGACTTATGGCAACTCTCTCCATGCAACATCAGGCGTAGAGGCCAGCAGTGGCAACTTGGGTTTGAACTCCTCAAAGTGCAAAGGGCTTGAGGGGGCCACTTGGGAAAGCCTCATCCCTTGTACAGGAAGAACACCCAGCTCTTCTGGCCACATGACCAGGGATCCTGCCAACCATCCCTTCTCATGTTCACCAAGGGCACAGCCAACAGATGCATTCTAGATGTGGGGTGACCTTCAGGCCCAACCCTGCTCCCTTGCTCACTAGGGCTAAGAGATATATTGATATACTGTCCAAAACCAGTTTGAAGTCCATATCGTGATATCGGTTTCATAATTTTTGACCTTGTTAGGATTCCTGCTCCGTGTTTGCAGTCATGGGATTGTTGTCTATCACATGACGGTGTATGTTTTCATTCCACAGTGTGGGAAGTGACGGGGACAGGATGTTAATGTTACTGTGTTCCGTGAAGTGGGACTATTGTCCTTTGTCCTTTCTCTCTTTGCTGTCTGATGAGAAAGAGGAAGGAACTAAGTCAGAATGCTCCGAGTGTATTATATGTAAATAAATGTAGATTAGCCAAAATGCTATGCTACTGAGGTCTGTTACGGAAACTGTGAATACTCTGCGGATCCCTAAGCGTGCTGATGCTTCTTGGTATCAGTCGCTGTGATGTTCAGGCTGAAGAAAGCTTTTGAAGCTTCCGAACGATCAACCAGGAGGGAGAGAACATGCCAGTCAGGCATGCCAGTCTCTGCCAGGGTTCTACACGATGGTAGGACGGTCCTAACATATATCGCGAACCATGACAAAAATCACAATGTCAGGGAAACCATGAAGCCAGCCAATGCTCCATCTTTATTTCAGACATTGTGATATATTGGTATATCGAAATGCTTAGCTAGTGATATACAGTATCACAATGTTGGAAACCAGACATTGCCCAGCCCTAGGTAACAGTCTGGCCTATATACTCATAGTGACTGTAGAGTTGGAAAGGACCCAAAGGGTCCATAGCTGTCAACTTTTCCCTTTTCTTGCGAGGAATCCTATTCAGAATAAGGGAATTTCCCTTTAAAAAAGGGAAACGTTGACAGCTATGAAAGGGTCATCGAGCCCCAAACGCTGCAATGAGAATCTAGTCCCCCTTCAGCAGGAAAACCCAAGTAGGACAATTTATTCAGGATTGTTCAGGGGGGTGCATGATCAGGGAGAGCTGAACTTACAGGAAACACCCATCCCGATTGCCACGCCAATTAAGGTTATTATAGCGATAGTGATGACAGTCCACACGACTTTCACGCGGGTTTCATTCATGAGAAGAACAATAGGTTTTCGTGGCGGCGATCCTGTGGCCGGTGTGGGTGCTTTTTTCTTTGGAGGGGCTTTTGCTTTTGGCTTTGCTTTCGGTTTAGGCGCCATAGCTTGAATGACAAGAAGAAATTAAACCCAAAAAAATGAACGTGAAGATGACTCATCGAGGGAAAGATGTACCATCAGGTTCACTTTTGCCTATCTGGGGTTTATTTACTTATTTACAAACATTTTTTTGAATAAAAAAACCCATAGCAAATGTAAAGTGTTGCCTTCTGCGGCAAACGCATGTACAGATGTTAAGCCTTGTAATCACTGAGCTGTACAGTGAAGTCTAAGCGGTATACAATCAATAGTTTGGAAATATAGGCAGATCGGCCCAAATGCATATCTTTCAAGGGAAGAACAGAAAGAGGCTCTCCAGCCTGTGGGTGGCGCTGTGGGTTAAACCACAGAGCCTAGGGCTTGCCGATCGGAAGGTCGGCGGTTCAAATCCCCATGACAGGGTGAGCTCCCATTGCTCGATTCCAGCTCCTACCAACTTAGCAGTTCGAAAGCACGTCAAAGTGCAAGTAGATAAATAGGTACCGCTCTGGCAGGAAGGTAAATGGAGTTTCTGTGCGCTGCTCTGGTTCGCCAGAAGTGACTTAGTCATGCTGGCCACATGACCCAGAAGCTGTACGCCGGCTCCCTCGGCCAATAAAGCGAGATGAGCGCCACAACCCCAGAGTCGGCCACGACTGGACCTAATGGTCAGGGGTCCCTTTACTAGCCTTGTTAGGAAGGCTGACAGATAGAAGGCCAGAGACTTCATTTCATACTCGAAACTGGACTGAGTTGGAAAGGAGTTTTCTTAACCGGGAACTCTGTAAAAGGACGACTACAGACTTTGGTGTTCTGGAGCAGTGCATACTCCGCTGATCGCACTGGTCAAAGGATGGTGTGGTATCAACAACCAACAGTGGGCCCAAGGCTAACATTTTCTGGGGCAGTTGGCTTCTACAAGTCATGGCACACGCTTCCGCTTGTTCCCTGATTTCTAGATGCAGGTCTGAGTGGTTTTCCCTTTGCCCTACTGCTTTCCGATTTAACACTGAATCAGAACAAACGGCACCCTGTGAGGAACCTGGTTGCTGCTGGTTCTGATTCAGAGGTAAACCATGGTTTGCCCAGGGGGGAAGGTGCAGGGGAAACAGAAGTATGAATGAGAGAGATTACTGTATCACTGTTACTAAACGATATAAATCTAGACCCTAGGAAGACAAAGCCATCTTTCTTTGTTATTCTTGTTATCACCCGCCGACGGTCAGTTCAGCGTTCCGTAAGTGCTATATTCCACATACACTGGGTCCAAGTTTCGGTGGTGCTTTTCTCCCCCAGTTGGAAGCAACTATTTGTGTCGCTGCTGTCATAAGAAAGAAGATCAACTCTTTACGCTTAACATTTGGATTGATATGGTTTTCCACTGACTGCACGGCTAACACGGGGTCGGGGAAAAGACGCTGTCCTGTAACAACGGGGAAATTGGCACTGTGCACAACACCCAATCAGCAGTGGGAACTGTGTCAACATTGGGTGGTCACTCACTAAGCAGTGGCCGGTTGCATGTGCAAAGGTGATTATGATGATGATTTGAATTCATATAGCGCCCTGTACCCAGGGGTCTCAGGGTGGTTCACGGGATCTTAGAAGGGAAACATCTTTAAGCTGCAGAAGGCTGGAAAAGAGCAGCTGCTTTTAGCAATTTAAAAAGTTATCTGATGGAATTGTTCTCTCTGCAAAGGGCCAGAAAGAAACTGTCTAAACTCTAGTAACTGGAGGCTGAAGTGAAATACTCTTGGGGCCACATACTGTACCTTCTCCTTTATCTTAGGATTCCCTGCCAGGATACCATTAAAGGCTATCACTTGTTCTTCCTCCAAGTTCGATGCAACTGATTCCTGCAATACTTCTCATCCGCATTGCCCATCACCACTCCCTCCTCCTGCCTTACTAACTTCCTTTGTTTTCTCAATGTGGTGCATGCGACTGCCCCGGGAGTCCAGCTGCTTGCTGATTGGCTGCCTGCTCTCCCCTCCCACCATTCACAATCTCACCTGTAGCTTAAAGGTAAGGTGAATTGTGATGGCATTTGGGGGTGGGGGCAGGGTGAGGCAGCAGTCTTTGGCATCCCATGTCAAAGAAAGTGGAGCAAGACCATCCCCGCCCATCGTGGGCAAAGGTATCAACAAGCTCCTCACCTGCTTGGTGAGACTAGCCGTCTCCCATCTTCCTAGTCCCCGGAAATATTTTGGGGCTGAGGTGAGGTTTCGGGCAGTATGAGACAGTTGGGGAGCAGTCATTGGGGATCTGAAGCAAAGTTTCATCTGTATGCTTTTTTTTATATATATATAATATTTTTTATTGCTTTGTTTTCCAAGGTCAAAGTACATCGTCAATACACCGTCAATAACACAACAAAAGCTATTTTACAAAAAGAAAGAAAAATTAAACAAAAGTAAATTCATTTTTCCAAATCTTTTTTTCATCATCAACTGGACTTCCCCACATCCTCCATCCCTGCGTTCTTTACAATAAAAATAAACAGCAAATTAATACCTTGTTTCATGTGTTTTTGTGTTATCATCTAATTATTTACTCTGAAAATTAAACTTTTCTCAGTCGTAACTTAGTTTCAATCATTTCCGAATCTCAATACTGAAGCATGTTTTTCTCAAAACTTAGCAAACTCTCAACATTCATATAACTTATAATGTTTTTGTAAATAATCCTTAAATTTTTTCCAGTCCTCTTCCACTGCATCTTCTCCCAGGTCTCGGATTCTGCCAGTCATTTCAGCCAGTTCCATGTAGTCCATCAGTTGCGTGTGCCACTCTTCCAGTGTGGGTAACTCCTGTGCCTTCCAATATTTGGCTATAAGAATTCTTGCTGCTGTAGTTGCATATAGAAAGAAAGTTCTATCTTTCTTTAGCACTCTCTGGCCTACAATGCCCAGGAGGAAGGCCTCTGGTTTCTTATAAAAGGTATACTTAAATACCTTTTTCAACTCGTTATAAATCATTTCCCAAAAAGCCTTCACCCTCGGGCATGTCCACCAAAGGTGAAAGAATGTTCTTTCAGCCTCCTTACATTTCCAACATTTATTGTCAGACAAATGATATATCTTTGCGAGTTTGACTGGGGTCATGTACCACCTGTACATCATTTTCATAATGTTTTCTTTTAAGGCACTACATGCCGTGAATTTCATACCGGTGGTCCATAACCTTTCCCAGTCTTCAAACATAATGTTGTACCCAATATCTTGTGCCCATTTTATCATGGCTGATTTAACTGTCTCGTCTTGAGTATTCCATTTAAGCAACAAGTTATACATTCTTGAAAGCACTTTCGTCTTAGATTCAAGTAGTTCTGACTCTAATTTTGATTTTTCCACCTGGAAACCAATTTTTTTGTCCTTTTTAAAGATCTCTAAAATTTGGGCATAATGAAACCAGTCTCGCACCTTTCCTTTCAATTTTTCAAAACTCTGCAACCTCCAAGTGTCACCCACTTTTTCTATTATTTCACAGTATTTTGCCCAGCCACCCCCCATATTAAGTATTTTTGTGGCCTTAGCCTCCATCGGTGACAGCCACCTCGGAGTCTTGTTTTCGAGTAAGTCCTTGTATTTAATCCAGACAGTAAACAAAGATTTCCTGACAATATGGTTTTTAAATAACTTATGAGACTTTACCTTGTCGTACCACAGATATGCATGCCACCCAAAAGCATTGTTAAACCCTTCCAGATCTAGGACATCAGTGTTTTCTAACAAAAACCAATCTTTCATCCAGCAGAAGGATGCAGCTTCATAGTACAACCTTAAGTCCGGCAGGGCAAATCCCCCTCTTTCCTTCGCATCTGTTAATATTTTAAATTTTATTCGGGGCTTTTTGCCCTGCCAGACAAACTTCATAATATCCCTCTGCCACTTTCCAAAGCACTCCACCCTGTCCACGATCTGCAGGGCCTGAAACAGAAACAACATTCTTGACAATACATTCATCTTAACTGCTGCAATTCTTCCCAACAAGGAAAGTTTCAATCTTGACCAGATTTCTAAGTCCTTTTTAACTTCAGACCAACATTTTTCATAATTATCTTTAAACAAATTCAAATTTTTCCCAGTCAAGTTAACCCCCAGGTATTTCACTTTTTTAACCACATTTAGTTCTGTTTCCTTCTGGAACCCCTCTATTTCTAAAGGTGTCAAGTTTTTTACCAGAACCTTAGTTTTTTGTTTATTTAACTTGAATCCCGCCACCCGACCAAACTCAGAGATTAGTTCTAAAGCTCTTTTTGTGCTGGGTTCTGGCTCCTGTAATGTCAAAACCAAATCATCTGCAAAGGCCTTCAGTTTATATTGTTTTCCTCCGACCTGTATTCCTTCCACCCGCTGGTCCTTCCTAATCAAGTTCAGCAAAACCTCCAGGACAGAAATAAATAGCAAGGGTGATAAGGGGCACCCCTGTCGTGTTCCTTTTTCAATTTTGAACTCCTCTGTCACCACGTTGTTTACTATCAATTTAGCTTTTTGTTCTGAATAGATTGCTTCGATACCATTTTGGAACGCCCTTCCCACTCCCATCCCTTCCAAATTTTTCTTCATAAATTTCCAAGATATGTTATCAAAGGCCTTCTCCGCGTCTATAAATATCAAAACTGCTTTCGTATTCAAATTTGTCTGTAGTAGTTCCAGGACATCCACAATGTTCCTAGTGTTATCAGACAAATGCCTACCAGGGAGAAAGCCTGCTTGGCAAAGTTTCATCTGTATGCTGATGACACGCTGCTCTTTCTTTGTACCATCTAAATTGGAAGTGGAAGTGAAGTTGGTTGGTTCTGCATTGATACCTGAGAGCAGTGGTGGACCGGATGGAGGTCAATCAACTGGTTTTAATTTTTTAAAATGATTTTTATTGCCATTTAAAAACTTTACAGATCTTACAACCTCTTTGCTCTTTACAATTACATCCATAATCTATTTTTCTTTCCTTACATATTCATATTCAACAAACTGGTTTTAAATCCTGGCTCTGTGAGTGCATGGCTCCTGTGTCCTGGAGATTGTTAGGATATTCCGTTCCACCTTAAGTACAGGCATGACTGTTGTGTGTCACATGCCTGTTTACACTCCAGCACAGCTTGCTGGGAACTTCCCTTTGTGTAGAGCTTTTGCTTATGCTGCTTGCTTTTGGACACAAAGGAGAGAAGACATGTTTCCTTTTGTCCTGCTGTACGCTGAATAAACTGCTTGTAAATATGCTCACACAGCCGTCTCCTGCCACATCTGTTGTGCAGCGTTATTTACTCTGCTGAGTGTGCATGCCCAGCTTCTGAAGGCTTCTGAAGCTCAGGTTGCAGTTTCATGCTGATCCAAGGACTGGAGATCGCCCGGCACACTGGCAGGTGGGCTGGGGCCTGCTGGGGGCCTGCCAATTGCCCCCAATTCCTTGGCTGCATCCCACAGAGATAGGTTAGTTACCTTTTTTGGACAGGGTTGAACTGCTTCAGAAGGGAGAAGCATGTAGTCTGCAAGTACTTCTAGACCCAAATCTGTCACTTGAGGGACATAGAACCATAGAATTGTAGAGTAGGATGGGGCCCTGAGAATCATCTGGTCCAATGCAGGAATTGTCGGAGGTTCCGTACGACCGAGCTGTAATGGCTCTCCTCCTCGTCGTATCTTCGAAATCCATCCAGGCTCTCCTCCAACAATGATTAATGACCTAAGCCTTTGATGGGTCTCAGGCACGCTCCCCCATTACGCAGAGTATCCAAACAGCAGAAGGAGCCGAGAAATGTGCTCCATTGCTACATTTATTCCTAACTACGCAGGATAGAAAAGAATATACATCTGCTCTCTGTGAGCTGTCAGAGACAGTGAACAACTGGAACAAAGGAACAGGAAACCAGTAACATCAACATCCGTCTCCCGTGTGACTTCCAGCAGTCTGGAATGTCAATAGAGTCTTGTGACTCCAAAAACTGCACAGTGGCATAACAGAAATCTAACAGGAATATGCAGCTGCCCCTTATGAGAATCGCACCTGCAACCTCGGCTTTGTCAACACCATAGTCTAACCAACTATCAGTAGCTGGGAGTGCCTTCTTCCAGCTTCAGTTCCTAGGGCACTTATGGACTAAGACAGCTTGGCCATGGTAGCTTGAACTTTTTAAGTATTTTACTGCTGGCATCCCATCAGTCTTGGGGCACAACAGAAGAGCACGACTTCAATGGTGAAGTCAAACCATTGGAGAGTTACAGCGCCTGTTGTGGCTAACTTCTGGTATATTTTGCTTCACTGTAAAACTTTGTGGTATATTTATGAAACAAACAAACAATAAATAAATAAATATAATGAACCTGGCACTGGTAACTTCCAGAGTGGATTACTACCTTGCAGTCTTTGTGGAACTTCCCTTGGTCTAGAAGTTGCAAGTGGTCAGCTACAGTTCTGCCCCAATAAGCATCATGGAATTTTGCCTAAAATTACCACCATAACGACAACAGCATATTAATATTGTTGTGAGTTGGGGAGGGGTGTCCTGCATGGTGCCTGAGTTCCTCCCAGTCCCTGAGGTCCTGGATCCAGCAAGGGTTAAAACCTAATAGAGGATCCCACTGTTGAACGAGCCGGGCAGGTTTCTCGGTGAGATTATGGCCCTAAGTGCCGTCATTAGTATAACAAAGGAAGTTGCTCTGTGCCAGAGGACAAATGGGTGAGCCCCCTCCCTCCCCTGGCAAGTACCGAGAAGGGCAACCGTGAGTGCAGGGTTGTGAGATGGCTGGAAGAAGGCTGCAGGCAGAAGCCAGGGTGTGAGAGCTATGCTTGCTTTCTGTGGGATTCCAAGGCTGTGACTAGGGGGGAAGCAAGTGTTGGCATGCAACCAAGGAAACAGGGGCAATTGGCAGGCCCCCAGCTGGCTCCAGCCAGTGTGCCGGGCGATCTCCAGTCCTTGGTGCAGCATCAGTGACCCGAGCTTCAGATGCAAGGGCACGCTACACAGCAGAGTAAACACTACACAACAAAAGTGGCAGGAGAAGTTGTGTGAGCATATTTACAAGCAGTTTATTCAGCATAGGTAAGGCAAAGGGACCCCTGACCATTAGGTCCAGTTGTGGCTGACTCTGGGGTTGTGGCGCTCATCTCGCTTTATTGGCTAAGGGAGCCAGCGTACAGCTTCCAGGTCATGTGGCCAGCATGACAAAGCCACTTCTGGCGAACCAGAGCAGCGCAAGGAAATGCCGTTTACCTTCCCACCGGAGCGGTACCTATTTATCTACTTGCACTTGGGTGTGCTTTCAAACTGCTAGGTTGGCAGGAGCTGGAACAGAGCAACAGGAGCTCACCCCATTGCGGGGATTCGAACCGCTAACCAACCTTCTGATCAGCAAGTCCTAGGCTCTGTGGTTTAACCCACAGCGCCACCCGCATCCCTTTGATTCAGCATACATCAGGACAAAAGGAAACATGTCTGATCTCCTTCGTGTCCAAAGCAAGCAGCTAAAAGCAAAAGCTATACACAAACGGAAGTTCCCAGCAAGCTGTGCTGGAGTGTAAACAGACATGTGACACACAACAATTCCATACGTCCCTAAGGTGGAACGGAATATCCCAACAAAAAGATCTTTTGAGGTATTGATGCTGTGAGCCCCTCCATCCTAGGCTCAGACTGTGTATATGTGTAAATAAACCACATAACATAAAGACACCACAGTCTCAGCTGTTGCTCATTCTAAGGAATCTGGACCCTGGATGAGAGCCTAGAACCCCTGGGATCTTGCACCGCTCTGAGATTAGAGTGGCATGCGGAAAATGTTAGAACTGTATGTTGAAATGCGTCCAAGGGAATGGGGGCAATTGGCAGGCCCCCAGCAGGCTGCAGCCCACCGGCAGGCAGCTGGTCGAACTCCGGTCCTCGGTTCTGCATCAAAACTGTGACTCAGAGCTTCACAAGTATTTCCAAAACTGAGCACGCAAGCCAGCAGAGATAACAAACTCCTCGCAACGGAAGGGCGGACAGAGCATATTTACAAGCAGTTTATTCAGCATAGATCAGGTCAAAGAACACATGTCTGCTCTCCTTCGTGTCCAAGAGCAAGAAACATGAGCAAAAGCTATACACACAATGGAAGTTCCCAGTAAGCTGTGCTGGACTGTAAACAGACATGTGACACACAACAACTCCACACATCTGTTAAGATGGAAGGGAACATCAATATCCTAACACTTTAATGTGAGCAGCAAAAGCAATTAAGCTGGTGAAATAAAAGGGAGTTGAGAATGTACTTTTGCTATATGCCATATAGAATCATAGAATTGTAGAGTTGGAACCCCAAGGGTCCTCTGGTCCAATCCTGTGCAATGTGGGAATCTCTGCTAAAGCATCCATGATAGATACAGAAGGGATAAGTATTCTTGGGGAGCCAGAAGTCTACTTGACCAGGTGCCCCTCAGATCAATACTTTGAGCACATCTATTTCTGCCATTTCCTGGTAGGCAATGGAATTTCATGCTGGATCCTGTGCACTGATTAGCTCAGCAAAGCATTGGAAAGGGAAGCAATCCTGTGGGACTAGCAGCAGAAATAGAATGAAACAGAACCCTTTGCCGTTCCAAAGTGCTCCTCTCTGGGGACAAATTATTAGGAATCTCGGGGTCACTTCCTAGGAGGTGACTTTGTAGAGGTTTAAAATGGTCACTTCACAATGGACACTGCCAGCACATTATCTTGGAGTGGCCCCCAGAATTTATTTTTATTGTGCGTTCTGCTGAAGATTCGTATTTATATACTGTGCAGACATAAGGAGTCTGGTACGAGTGCTGGATGAAAGAATGAAGAAACTTAAGTTTTATTATTCCTGGCAGACAAAGCCATTCTGAGAACAGGCTTGGCATATGGCCAGTAGGACCAGGCAATATCTGGTTTTCATCATCGTGGTATATCACCAGCTAAGCATTGCAGTATACCGATATATCACAGCTTCTGGAGTAAGGATAGAGCGATGTAGAGGCATTGCCTGGCTTCACAGTTTTTCCTGCATTGTGATTTTTGCCGGTGTCAGTTCTAGGGATTCGCTGCCCCCCTGCAGAAGGCAGGGAGAGCTGAACCAGCAGAGTTCACAGGGGCTGCAGGAACTGAGAGAAACATTGGCTGGCTTCACAGTTTTCCCCACATTGTGATTTTCGCATGGCACACACGTCATGTTTCGCGATTTGCCAGGCCAAAAACCAATGCCACAATATGGACTTCAAACCAGTTTTGGACGATATATCTGTTGAATGGTCTCTTTAAATTTGAAGGTTCATTATTGTTCCACAAGATGTGTATTTCTTTAAGGGCCAGAGCAAATAATGTGACCTAGTTTTACAGCTGTGAAGCAGTATAGTAGGTGCTGTTAAGTTATGTTAATTAAGCTGTTTGGTATAGTATATAAAGAGCAGCACCTAGCTCTCTCAGTACCCTGGGGGTAGGGTTGGTGGATGGGTCATGCTTATTGATATATTATAATTAATGTAAAAGGAGTTTTTGTTATTAAAACCTAGCTAAAGTTATTCTGCGTTCCTTGTAATGTGTGGTCTCCCCAGCACGCCTTCTGCAGTGCAACTAGTCTGCAAATAGCCAACAATATCGCCCAGCCCTAATGGCCAATATGGAGTGAAGAGGTTAACACATGCTCAGACACCCTTGAACTAGCTAAGCAGGAGAAGAAGAAGCAGAGAAGCGAAGCTTGAAATGAATTGATACAGCATACCAACAAAAAGTTACTAAATGATAAGGAATCATTGAGGAGGAATGACAGGTCCACTCTTGGTCAGAGAAATAAAACAGAGATGACAACCAGGTAAAAAAAAGCAAGACAGGCTCTTTAAGATTCATCTTTATTGATCTGCTGCAACAAAGTCACTCCCCGCCCCCAACAAAAGGAAGAGAAAGAGCCCTCAACAAAGCCAGGAACAACTTTTAAAATTGCAGAAAGTGCCCAGCGCCATTTGAGGATTGAACATGCTTGTTTATAAAAAGTGGCTTTGTTGGGTGTTATATTTGATTGGATGAAGCAAATATTGGTTTTATATAGTGGACATATGAGGAATCAAAAACCCTTTATTTTTGCCATTTGTTTCTATCTTTATCTTTTAACCTCTTTTCCACTCTTTGTTTATTTATTTCTTTTTCTATTGCTTTCTCCTCTCCAAAGAGAGGGGTTTGCTCTCCCAGACCTGAAATTGTATTACGAGGCGGCATGTTTGTGTTGGATGAAGGAATGGGTGGAACTAAAAAATGCAAACAATGCAGACCTAGAGGGGTTCAACCTATCTTTTGGATGGCATGCTTACCTTTACTATGGAAAAACCAAGCTGCATAAGGGATTCCTAAACCACATAATAATAATATAGTAACCACATAAGGAAGAACTTATGTAGTGTTTTGGCAAGACACAAAGACCTTCTAGAAAGGAAGACCCTTGATTGGATATCCCCTACTGGGGCTGTGGCAGTGAAAAAAGTAAATTTGGATAAGAATTGTGGTACTTATAAGGATCTCCTTAATTTTAAGACATTTTAAAAAATAAAATAAGGAAGGGATTCCAAATTAGATTACAGATTGGTTTCAATATTTTCAACTAAGTGAGGTCTTTAAAAAGGATAAAGAAAGAGGAGGCTAAGAATTTGGGGCAGGAATGATATTAGGGAACAACAAATAATAACCATAATTTTTAAGTGGGGGGGGGGAGGACTTCAGGCCGGCTCGTTTACATCGCGTGGTCCAGCACGCGCTCGGCACTGCACGTAAGTAAGAGGCGCCCAGATCGCAGCCCAGATGGCCTCCCACGAAGCCTCCCTCTAAGCGCCCGGTGCCCTTTATCTGCCCCCATCTGGGGAAGTCTGCGCCACAGGAGTGCCAGCAAGCAGATCAGGTGGCTTGCAGGCTGTGCCATCCTCTCTTGGCACCAGGATCGCACAGGGCGCTTCCCTGCTCCCCTCGCAGACTCTGCAGGGAGGCACGCAGGCAGCGACGTGGCCAGAAAGGGGCGCCCCATGACCGCCCCCAATTGTGCCCATCAGGCACCCAGGCAGCCCCGGCAAGAGGGGATGTGAAGGGGCTTCCCTGAGCGGGTAAGGGAGCGAGCCCTGACTCTCCTTCCTGGACACTCAGCCTGTGGTGCCCTCCAAAATCTGGCGCCCTGGCGCCCTGCGCCACTAACGTCTATGAGTAAGACGCCCCTGAAACAACCTCTCCACTCTCTTGGTTTCAGGGAGCACAAAGAACAAGGCTTGCGTGGAATAGTATATTTCTGTTCATTCTTTCTAAGCAGACGTCTCCTGAAGTTGAACCATGGGATGGAACCCATTCTGTCTTCAGTCACGCGTTGGCCCAGGTTTTGCCAACTTAAATTTCTACGCTCTCCTTACAAACCCAGTTCCGTAGTTCGTGGCAATAGGTATCGCGCCAATTGTTTCCAGCCAGCGAAGGCACTATGGATGTGCAGTCCTTCTCCAGTCTTCTCTTACTTTCTGAGAAGTAAGTGTTTTCCTCGTGCCAGTACCTGGGACCAGACAGGAAAGACTTCCATTAAATTAGACATACAGAGAGGCTGGGTCTACCAAGGCAACAGAATGAGGAGGATGTGAGAGGTGACAAGACCTGTTGAGGCGAAATGGGCTGCGACACTGTTATGTACTGAGCGTGAATCCTAGAACAATAGGCAGGTAGGATCCTAGAAGGCAGCCACCTGATTGGTCTGCAGGAGCCGCCCAATCCAGCTCCAGGAGGAAGTGAATCAGCAACCAGATTGGCCTGCAGGAGCAGTCCAATCAGGCTCCAGGAGGGGAGTTGAATCAGCCAATCACGCGGGACCCATTGTGTAAATCAGGGGTCAGCTGGCCTGGTTAGTTTGGGGGTGCATCACATATACATGTAAATTATGTTGTAGATTAGATTATGTTGTAAAGATGACTTAACTTCCTTACATGCCCAAGAACAGTTCCCTAACACCTCTTGAAATACCCCCCCTTTTTTTTTAGACTTACTGTTTTGTTACTCTGGAGCCATCTGTCCATTCCCATTTGCCTTCCTCCTTTTCATCTGTAAAACCAATCCAGGCGGGATCTTTGAGCTGAGAAGTGATGTAATTCTGCGGAAAGAAGGAACAACCTCAGCTGACAAAATGCCCCGATTCAGCTACCTAAGCCTGAGCAATGTGGCAGTAAGGAACTGCACATTGAATGCTGTGACGATGGCAAGGTGTGCTTCAAGGGAGATAATGGGATGCGGAGGCATCAAATTCCTTGGTGATTGGGGGGGGAGCATAGGCAGAAAAGAGAATACTTGTATCTGGTGCCTATATCAGCCCTGTGGCACCACTGGGTGCCCAAGATTTTGTTGGTGATGTTTACTTATTTTATTTATTTATTCCTTTCATCACCAGAATGCATATTTCCTGTGGTGGGTTCACTTGAGATCTGATACTCCCTACAAGTGGTTTTCTACAAATGCTTTGGCATATAGTAAGTACAGATGCAAAATGTGCCAACTTTGCAAAGAGGCTTTAGGCACATCTCCTGCTATTAAGAATTCACTGTGCAGTTAACTTACAGTATGATAATCTGTCTACCTACTCAAAAGTAAATGCCTCTGTTTTTAATGAGGTTTCCTCCCAGGTAAGTGGGTGCAGGATTGCAGCCTTGGCTTCCTTGTGTGGAAAGAGTGGAAAAGGTTCAGAACTTAAATATGGGCAGTCCACTGTGTTTAACGCTATTTTATTAAAAAGGAGTATTAAATCACATAATCTGAGCACAATTAAATTATGATTAATATTATTTTTAAAAATGCATTTTAAAATCCTGTTAATTATCTCAGTGCTTTTGCTGTTGGGGAAGAACACTGGAAGATGACATTTGGCAGGACTGTGTGAGGGGAGAAAATAATGTTTGGAATACTTATAAAAATGGCATGGAACATCTCCGGAGTTAATTCTTTCACTTGCCTCCTCATTGAGGGACTGGACTTTGAAGACTTGCGGGGGCGTCTGGCAGGGCACCAGATCATTCTTCTACTAATAATTATAACTAATTAATTACAAAGAGAGAGACCTTTCCAGAGTAACTCCGAGTCATCAAAGGAGATCAGGAACTAATTAATATGGACATAATATTTGATAAAGGAACAATTGATGAAAGTTAAAACCTCACACAGGAAGAAGAAAGGAGAACTTCACTTGCGAATTTACAAATTATTATATGTGTTAATACAAACTGAAGTTAATCATTGTAGCTGTGGTATAAGGAATTTTATCAAGAATGGATTATATTTGGTTTGAGCAATAGTCTGGAGGCAGAATTAAAGAGAACCAGACCCTGAAGTACAGCACGTGGGAAGCCATACAAAATTCATAAATGGCTATGTAATTGATTTGTATCTGAATTGGTATTGCTATTTGGTGTTAATATAATTTGACGCATACTGGATTTTTGTAATTGAAAATGAATAGAAATTATTGAAAACAGAAACAAAAAACGAGGCCGCCATGGCAATAACTGCAAGAAATCATAACATATTTGCAAGCGAGGGCAAGAACAACGAAGGTTGACAGAAGGATTGGGCACTAGAGAGGTTGACCACTTTGTGGAAGAGAGAAAGAAAAATATATATAACCTGTTCTTCATCACTTAAGACGGAGGCCAGGTGGGAATCTCTAGACACACAGAAGTTCTCCGCATCATACCAGGTCTTTCTTCCTTTTGAAACATAGTAGAGATTCCTCCCAAAAGTATCCCAGGTACCAGCAGATCTGGCTTTAGTATCTTTCTTGTAGAGATTTTCTATGAGTGAGAGAGAGGGATGCTGCTATTGCATGGTACATGGACTGCGAGCAGTTGTGTTCAAAACCCTGTCCATCCCATGTGTGATGTGAGGCGCCTCATTCACTCTTGCAGCCTAGCCTACCTAGAGGAAGAAGGGGCAGAGACCTCTAAGCTTCCTTGTGTTACATAATCACAGGACTGGGAATGCCACGCAAGACCTGGAGACTGGGGTAGGGCCATCCACAAAATGATGGTGGGGTTGTGCCAGAGCACAAGAATTCTGGGCAACGGTATTCAGAGAAATTGACAAGACCTTAAACTGCCGCATTATCCCAACTTCTCCATTAGCACTTTTAGCTATGCTACAAAAATAAAGTTGTTGTTTATTTCCTTGACATCTGGTGGGAGGGTGTTCCACAGGACAGGCACCACCACCGAGAAGGCCCTCTGCCTGGTTCCCTGTAACTTCGCTTCTTGCAGTGAGGGAATCACCAGAAGGCCCTTGGAACTGGACCTCAATGAGATGAGATGGGGCAACGGGCAGGGCCGCAGCTAGGGGGTGGTGCAAAATCAGCTTTAAAAAAATGTCCATAAATATAAATATTGATTATTGCCTCATAAGAAATGGTTTTAAATAGAGGGTGAATTGAATGGCTGGAGGGGAGGCAGAAAGAAGAGCTAATTTGTCCGTGGCTAGGGGGCACAATCTGCATGGTTCTGCCAGGGGCGGAAGATCACCTTGCTACGGTTCTGTTGATGGGCCTAAGGGGTGAGGGACCTTTTTCGGCTCCACAAACCAGATCCTTTATCAGCCTCATGCACAAGTTTTGACAAGTGGCTAGGACTGGCTCTTGACTGGAGAAATCATATGCATCAGGCACAAAGAGGTGGTTTGAGGTTAGCCAAAAACAAAAAACCACCAGAATGCCTATTACTCAAATCCAATTGAAAAAACACGTCAACGTAATAGGCCGTATAGTAACAATTACAAAGTTATTTAGTAGAAACTACTTCTCAAAAATCAGATACAGCTTCTTACAATGTCAAAATCAACATCGCAACGTAATATATTAAAATGTAGCTTTCCAGTTGACCACAAAGTTCAGTATGTACAAAATACAAGTCCTATATTGTCAGTGCCATGCTACATTCTACATTCTAATTTCTCCATCTTCTCTTGTATTTTTCTATCTGTCGTATTCCTTAGAAGAGTGGTGTGAAATAATCTTCTAAGTGTCTAATGAAGATGATAGGGTTGGCAGACAAAATAATAATAATAATAATAATAATAATAAATAACAATTATTTATATTCCGCCCTCCCCAGCCAAAGCCAGGCTCAGAGCGGCTAACAACAATAAAAGTAACACAGCATTCTAAAATCAATTCATTTTAAAATCAATTCAAAATCAAATTACTGTATTTTTTGCTCTTATAAGACTCACTTTTTCCCTCCTAAAAAGTAAGGGGAAATGCGTGTGCGTCTTATAGAGCAAATGCAGAAGCCAGAACAGCAAAAGGGATTGCTGCTTTCACTGTGCAGCGATCCCTCTTGCTATTCTGGCTTCTGAGATTCAGAATATTTTTTTTCTTGTTTTCCTCCTCCAAAAACTAGGTGCGTCTTGTGGTCTGGTGCATCTTATAGAGCGAAAAATACGGTAAATTAATGGCACTGATGGATGCTGGCCCAGGCAGACAAGACAAGTATTCCTGGATTCCCTGTTTCGCCCAAAGATTATTTCCCTGCAACGCTTGGGTTTTTCTGCTGCCCTGTGGCTCCACAAGCAGTTGCTTCAGTGGAGGAGGGGAGTTGATTTAAAGGCAAACCTGCCCAATTTGCCCTCTCCGAAACGACCTGAAACACAACCACTCCTCAAAAGTTACACTCCTCGGGGTTTTGAAATGCAGTTACCCAGGCAAGGAACTTTGGAAAAAGGCATAGACCAGGGTGAAGGGAGTGTTGAAATGCCTATGTTTGTGATGACAACGGGGGAGGAGGGCGGGGACCACATCCTCTTAAGAGGAAATTACTTTGCAAAAAATAAAAATTGCATCTGAAGCAAAACTGCAAGCAAAACTGGGCATATTGAGGAGAAACGTGCGCTGAAATGCTCGTGCATTTTCATGACAACCTGTTTTAAATAATTGCAAACTGCTGTGGAAATGTGGGAAACTGAGAAGCTGAAGAAAGAAACCAAAACTGGCAGATCAGGGCCTGGGTAAACGCAAGAGAAAGCTGCCCAATGGCTGAGATTGAACACTGATATGTCCCAGCTCCTTCCCTTAGCTGGTGCTCTGTTCCAGCATTTAATGTTCATTCGGGGTGGCCTTTAATTTTTGTGGAAGCTAAGGGTGTGCCCCCCGCCCTTTTGCAATTTCAGCATTCCACCCTTTCAGTTTCTGGCTCACCGCCATATCTATTTGCCCCCTTGCGTTCTCAAAGTGTGCCCCGTATTTTGACATGCAGGTACTTACGGTAGTTTTTCTTCTGCTCTGCATATTCATGCTGGTTGCTTTTCAATGTGTCCATCAACGTCAAAGCAAAATCTGATACCTTTATGGCTGAAAGTATTCCCAAAATTAGAATGAGAGTTTCTTCAGCACCAGCCCAACCCAGACCCAGACACGTTTGCTTCTTCATTTGAACATGTTATAGGGTTCCCATATTATAAAAAGGTAAAGGGTAAAGGGGACCCCTGACCATTAGGTCCAGTTGTGACCAACTCTGGGGTTGCGACACTCATCTCGCTTTATTGACCAAGGGAGCCGGCGTACAGCTTCCGGGTCATGTGGCCAGCATGACTAAGCCGCTTCTGGCAAACCAGAGAAGTGCACAGAAACGCTGTTTACCTTCCCGCCGGAGCGGTACCTATTTATCTACTTGCACTTTGACATACTTTCGAACTGCTAGGTTGGCAGGAGCAGGGACCGAGCAACAGGAGCTCACCCCATCGCGGGGATTTGAACCGCCGACCTTCTGATCGGCAAGTCCTAGGCTCTGTGGTTTAACCCACAGTGCCACCCACGTCCCATTATAAAAAGGAGGACACCCTAAAACGTCAAGAAAAACCCACAATTTTTTAATTGATTTGCCTAAGTTCTAAAGTGCTGCCTTTCGGAAATTCCCTCCCCCCCCAACTGAAATCCCAATAAGGGGATGAGGACAAGGCAGGGATGCCCCCTGTCTCCACTGTTGTTAATCCCAACATTGGAAGTGTTAAGTAGAGAAATACGGGGAAATGATGAAATAACAGGAATTAAGGTTGGGCTGAGAGAGTCCGAAGTCAAAGCCTTGTGGACAACGTTGCGTTGACGTTGGAAAATCTGATAGAAAGTGTCCCAAGGACAATAGAAACAATAACAAAATTTGGCAACTTAGCAGGATTCTATATAAATAAGGGGAAGGGGGGAATGATAGTTAAAAATCTAGACTCACAGGCAAAAGAAAGACTCAAGAATATTACGAGAATTAAAACAGGGGGGTTTAATATTTGGGAAAATGGATGTCACCAAAGAACTTAAACCTTTTCCAGGATAACTACGTATGTTACAATTGTGGGATGTAATCAAATGCAACATTCCTTCCTTAGAAGGTTGTTTTAAACTGTTATTAAGAAGTTTCAGTTGTGCTAGCATTGTCAATAAATATTAGTGCTGGCATGTTCGCTGCTCTGACCTCCTTTGGAGGAATTTGGGCGGGGTCTATATCTAAATAATAAGAATAAGTTCTATTTTTCTAGGAAAAGGGTTACCGGAACTCACCATCAACTTTCCCCTTGTTCTCTTAGAATGGCAATGGTGCCCACCTGAGAGGTGCCGGAACTCAGTTCTAGTGAGTTCCAGCTAGGGGGGAAGCCCTGGGAACATCCTATCATGATTTGATATTATGGTGAGTATTGCTATATACACAGAACCCACAAACTTCCTATAAAGGCTAGCCAAAATTCCACATCTGTATCTTCAGGAGTTGCCAACAAAGGCCCATAGAGTTAAAGCTATGGTTTTCCCAGTAGTGATGTATGGAAGTGAGAGCTGGACCATAAAGAAGGCTGATCGCCGAAGAATTGATGCTTTTGAATTCTGGTGCTGGAGGAGACACTTGGACTGCAAGAAGATCAAACCTCTCCATTCTTAAGGAAATCAGCCCTGAGTGCTCACTGGAAGGACAGATCCTGAAGCTGAGGCTCCAAGACTTTGGCCACCTCATGAGAAGAGAAGACTCCCTGGAAAAGACCCTGATGTTAGGAAAGATGGAGGGCACAAGGAGAAGGGGACGACAGAGGACGAGATGGTGGGACAGTGTTCTCGAAGCTACTAGCATGAGTCTGACCAAACTGCAGGAAGCAGTGGAAGACAGGAGTGCCTGGTGTGCTCTGGTCCATGGGGTCACGAAGAGTAGGACACAACTAAATGACTAAACAACAAACAACAATCTTCAGGAGATTTCCGCCTTTTCTTTTCAGTCCTCAGTGCTATGGAAACTGTGCTGCGCCCCGCATTTCGAAACCGGAATTGGAAATAAACAGTTATTCCTATCCCACTTACCATTTCCGTAATTGAGCTTAGGGCGTCTGTACGAAGCGGCCATTGAGCTTCTGAGTCTGTTCAAGGACGGTTCGAGGTGATGGGGTGGTTCCGCTAGCATATTGCTATCTAAAGGTATTAAGACAAGGACGGGAACTCAGATTTCCAGCTGCCAAACAACTGCCCCCCCCCATAGCCCCATAATAAGCACATGAAACTGCCATATTCAGAGGTTGAGCCGTGTTCCACCAAGCCTTGGACTGTCTTCTCAACAGGTAGTAGCTCTTCAGAGACTCCTGCAAAGCCCTCTACCAGCTACCCAGCCTTAGATCACAGAATCATAGAGTTGGAAGGGACCCCAATGGCCATCTACTCCAACCCCCTGCATTGCAGGAATCTCAGCTAAAGCATCCATGACAGGTGGCTATCCGACCTCTGCTTTAAAACCTCCAAGGAAGGAGAGTCCAGGCGAACTTCCCTGGGGAGAGCATTCCATAGACAGGGAGCCACTGCAGAGAAGGCCCCGTTTTCATGTTGCCACACTCTGTATCTCTCGAGGAGGAGGCACATGAATGAGGGCCTCAGAAGATGATCTCAGGGTCCAGGTAGGTTCATATGGAAAGAGGCGGTCCTTGAAGTATTGCAGACCTGAGCCATTTAAGGCTTCATAGGTCAAAACCAGCACTTTGAATTGGGCTCAGAAACTAATCGGTAGCCAGTGTAGTCAGACCAGGATCGGTGTAATATGTTCAAACCGCCTTGCTCCGGTGAGCAACCTGGCCGCTGAATTCTGCAGCAGCTGGAACCGTCTTCAGAGGCAGCCTGACATATAACGCATTACAGTACAGCAGTACCTCAGGTTACAGACGCTTCAGGTTACAGACTCCGCTAACCCAGAAATAGTACCTCAAGTTAAGAACTTTGCTTCGGGATGAGAACAGAAATCGTGTGGTGGCGGCGTGGCGGCAGCGGGAGGCCCCATTAGCTAAAGTGGTACCTCAGGTTAAGAACAGTTCAGGTTAAGAACGGACCTCCGGAACAAATTAAGTTCTTAACCCGAGGTACCACTGTAATCTAACCTTGAGGTTACCAGAGCTTAGACAACAGTAGTTACGCTATCCCTGTCCAGATAGGAGCGTAGCTGGGCCACCAGCCAAAGCTGATGGAAGGCTGTATAGTTACTTATCTCCTTGGCTTGGGGGGTCACAAAACGGCACACCCTCCAACATTTCTCCAATGAAAATAAAGACGTCCTAAGGGAAAATGGGACATTCCAGGATCAAATCAGAAATCGGGACGGCTTCTGTAAATCTGTGATTGTCCCCGTGATTGATATACACTCATGGTTTATAAAAATAGGAAGAATTAAGGAATGCTTTTCATAACATAAATGGACACATTACGTGTTGCTTGTAATGTTAACAATGTGTTATTAAAATTTGATGCCAGAGGTTTCTGCAGAGCAACCAGGAACCAGGCAATAGGCAAACTGCATTGTTACCAACAAAAAACAGGTAAGGGATGTTATTTAATGTACAGTGGTGACTCTGGATAAGAACGGGATTCATTCCAGAGCCCTGTTCGCATCCTGAAGTAAACGTAAGACGCGACTGCGCATCTGCGCGTGCGCGGGTAGCGTTTCACCACTTCCACGCATGCGCATGACATCATTTTGAGAGTCTGCGCATGCGCAAGCGGCGAAACCCGGAAGTAACGCGCTCCATTACTTCCGGGTCACCGCGGAGCTACTTCAACCCGAGGTATGACTGTACCAGTATGTCCTGTGACGTTTTAGAACAAAGTATCTAATATCGTTCTAATAACGTTTAAAAGTTCAGCGTAGATCCAGCCCTGGAAAACAAGGGTGCTTGGAGTGTCTGTACATGCTAAGGGCCCCTTCAACAAGCCTGCCGCCGGGTGTGGGGTGCCAACAGGCGCATCTTAGCTGTGCCCAGCCCTCCTCCCCTATTCACTGGGCGAGGGGGCCTTGTTCCACCCTCTGTCCTTCAGCAGGAGAAACCAAGCGGCACCGTTTGTTCAGGAGCAGCTTGGGGAAGGTGTGCATCAGCAGACAGAGTTGAACTTACAGAGATAGCCCATCACTGCAGCTATGGTACCGAAGACCAATACCGTCCCACCAATGCACATCCATATCATCTTTAAACGTTGCGGTGTCATGCCAGCATGCTCTGGTGCTGGTGGTGGTGCCGCCGCCGCCGGCGCCTTTGCTGGTGCTGGTGGTTTCTTGGGGGCCATGGCTGCAATGACAAGAAGGAAGAAAGACCCATGAAGACAACAAATTGAGGGGCAAGTTCATCATCAGGCCCTCTGCCTTTTGCCTATTCAGGGATTTGGGTGCTGCACTCAGGACACAATAGGCAGAGGGACCCCCTAGCATTTGGTGGTAGCTGAGTGACAGGCAGTCGCACCTGCAATTCATGGCTGATACTGCATTTCAAATTCAAACAAATCCGTCGCGATGCAATGGAGACCACGGGGGTCTCAAAGGAGGCAAATCTTAGGGTGGGGGGCTCAGAAACATCTGGAGAAGGTGGGGAAGGAGGGGCAGTTGCCTAACAGATTTTAACTGTTCTTTTAAGTTCTCAAATAATGACATTCACTGCAGAAAGGGAACAGTTTAAGCTCCAGTAATGGGGTAAAGGTAAAGGTGCCCCTGACCGTCAGGTCCAGTCGCGGACGACTCTGGGGTTGCATGCTCATCTCTTTCTATAGGCCGAGGGAGCCGGCATTTGTCTGCAGACAGCTTCTGGGTCATGTGGCCAGCATGACTAAGCCGCTTCTGGCGAACCAGAGCAGCGCATGGAAACGCCGTTTACGTTTCCACCGGAGCGGGACCTCTTTATCTACTTGCACTTTGACATGCTTTCAAACTGCTAGGTTGGCAGGAGCAGGGACCGAGCAACGGGAGCTCACCCCGTTGCGGGGATTCGAACTGCTGACCTTCCAATCGGCAAGCTCTAGGCTCAGTGGTTTACACCACAGCACCACCCGCGTCCCTCCAGTAATGGAGAGCTGAGGTTAAAAAAAATCAGGGATTGCCTAAATTAGGGTTGCCATATTTCAAAAAGTGAACATCCGTACACAAAGGTTGTTGAGCTTTTTGGGCAAAATTGACACCCCCACCCCAAAAAAGAGAGAGGAAAATAGCCGAAAAAACACTAGTTACATAGGTTGCCATATGATCGGATTTTTCCAGACGTTTTTTTGCGATTCTTTGCCCGGACATTGCTTCCGACTGCGGTATTCCGGCTATGTCCGGAAAATTCTGGACGGATGGCAACCCTGGCCTAAGAAGCTCTTCCCAACATTGGATAATCTGCTGTAGTGTTGAGGGTTACCTTCTGCTTGTGGTTCACCTTAGGATTCCCTTCCAGAGTATTTTTCAAGGATTTCCCTTGCTCTTCTTCCGAGTCTGATTCTCTTGAATCCTACGCTATTTCTGCTCTATATTTCCCATGGATTCTTATGCCTCCCTCCCACGGCCTTATGCTCGCTTCCTTTGTCCTCCCAGGATGGTGCAAGCAGCAGCCCTGTGACACAAGCCGCTTGCTGATTGGCTGCCTGCCCTGCCCTGCCACCATTCACCATCACAAGCACACCTGTGGCTGAAAGGTAAGGCAGATTGTGATGGCGCTGCACCTGTGAGGCAGCAGTCTTTGGCATCCAAGTGGGTGAAGGTACCAGGAAACTCCTCATCAACTTTCTGACCCCAGCTGTGACCCTCTGCTCGGTCCCCTAGGCGGAACTGGTGGTGTGATGAGATTCAAACCACGACTATTCCTAAAGCACCACTCATTCGGTTCGTCTTTCCTCATGTCGTTTATGTCCATACATTTGCTGGTTTATTCGTGTTTTGTTTTTGAAGAGAAATGCTTTCAAGACTTTGAGGAATTCTGGAAAGGTGACATGGGGACTTCATTTAGCCAGCCAGCACTGGCCATATCTGAGCCGAGTCCTGTTTTCTTCTGAAATAAAAAATTTAAGGTCTTATATATAATAAATGTTCATAAATGCACGAACCAAGCACGTACATCGATATATAAAAGATATGTCTGAAATCCCACAAAAAGTCCTGAAACCATTTTGTCCCTCCCAAATTGACCTCAAACATTTCTCTGCAAGGTCGAAGGAAAATGGAAAAGCCTCCCCATTGTCTTTTCCTTCACAAATCTTGTCTTAAGGGTATGCCTGGGTATGAATAGGGTGAGCCTGTGACCTGGCTCAGGAACTAAAAGTATTTATCATTAAAAAAGACTGGCCAGGCTCCCCAGGGTATCCAATCAAAAAGCTATGGTTTTCCCAGAAGTGATGTATGGAAGTGAAAGCTGGACCATAAAGAAGGCTGATCGCCGAAGAATTGATGCTTTTGAATTATGGTGCTGGAGGAGACTCTTGAGAGTCCCATGGACTGCAAGAAGATCAAACCTCTCCATTCCGAAGGAAATCAGCCCTGAGTGCTCACTGGAAGGACAGATCCTGAAGCTGAGGCTCCAAAACTTTGGCCACCTCATAAAAAGAGAAGACTCCCTGGAAAAGACCGTGATGTTGGGAAAGATGGAGGGCGCAAGGAGAAGGGGATGACAGAGGACGAGATGGCGGGACAGTGTTCTCGAAGCTACCAGCATGAGTTTGACCAAACTGTGGGAGGCGGTGGAAGACACGAGGGCCTGGTGTGCTCTGGTCCATGGGGTCATGAAGAGGCGGACACGACTAAACGACTAAACAACAACAACAACAGGTCTGCCAGACAGGAGATAAACAACACACTCAGATTTCTGTTGTAGACCATCCTTTCTGTGATGTATCTGGGGGGGGGTCTTGAACTACACCCCTTCTGTGATGTATGTATGGTGTTTCTGGGGGTGGTCTTGAGCTCCAGGGCAGACAATTTAAAATGTCTATATAAGGGCAGGCACACCTTTGTTCTGGGTTCCTCCTCCTTTCCTGCGTGTGAGGGGAGCACCCTGTTGCAACAGATTAATAAAGATCAGGCTTACTAGCTGCTTTGCTTCTCAATATTTTCTGGTTGGCCTCTGTTATTTTCTCCGACCGATGGAGAACCTACAAAGGACTCTATAAGGGCCCTTGTGTCTCCCATAAGGGAATAAGGGCAGATTTTCGTTTATTACACTTCATAGCTAGTCTCTTTTAACATTTCCAGAGCACATACAAACAAGGATCTTAACCACAAACAAGGATCCCACTCTTTGAGGTCAGGACAGGCACGAGGGCAGAAAACGAGGGATGAAAAATGGCTTGGAATAAAGCACCTGACCTCTCACCTGAACATTTCCGCTCACAGTGGGTTCATGCAGACTTCCTTCTGTGTTGTGTTTCCAGACACAGGTCCATGCTTCAGCACCGTTCCTCATGACTGAGGCAGAATTAGACAATTCTGGAGATTGGGACAGCAAAGAGGGAGATTCAAAGGGGGGGAAATCTTAGGAGGAAACTGCTGCAGGTCTGGAGGGAGGCAACAAAAATATTTTTATGTTTTGAACCACCCTGTGGATGATATACAAATATTATTATTATTATTATTATTATTATTATTATTATTATTATTATTATTATTAATATCTGTGTTGTTTTCTGAAAATGCCATGAGTTAAGGCTGGGGTAGGCTGTTTGCCTGAGCACGCTTCTAATTCCTGGATCTCTCATGAATTCAGTTCCAGGAATAGCCAAGCTAGCGTCCTGGTGAGATGATGGCCCTCTAAGTATGGGCCGTTAAGGTAACAAAAATAGTGGCTCTGTGCCAGATATCAAATAAATGAGCCCTCCTTTCTCAACTCGCTGATAGAATCACAGAATTGTAGAGTTGGAAAGGACCCTGAGGGTCATCTAGTCCCACCCCCTGCAATGTAGGAATTTTAGCTTATGCTTAAGATGGCCATCCAACCTCTGCTTCAAAACTTCCAAGGAAGGAGAGTCCACCGCCTCCTGAAGGAGACATGCACTGTCAAACAGCTCTTGTTCCTCCAAATGTTTAGTCCTTTCTCATAACTTGAAGCCATGAGTTCAAGTCCTACCCTCTAGAGCAGGAGAAAAGAAGCTTTCTCCATCTTCCAGCCCTTGATATATTTGAAGATAGCCCTCATATCGCTTCTCAGTCTCCTCTTCTCCAGGCGAAACATACCCAACTCCTTCAACTGTTCTTCATAAGGCTTGGTTTCCAGACCCTTGATCATCTTGGTTGCTCTCCTCTGCAGACCTTCCAGCTAGTCAACATTCTTCTTAAATTGTGGCACCCAGAACTGGACACTGGACTCCAGTTGTGGTCTGACCAAGGCAGACTAGAGTGCGACTATGACTTCCCATGATCTGGACACTAGAATTCTGTTGATACAGCCTGGAATAGCATTAGCTTTTTTTGCTGCTGCATCACACTGTGTGGACTCGTGTTCAGCTTGTGATCCACCAAGACCCCTAGATCCTTTTCATACATACTGCTAATAAGCCAGGTGTCCCTGGGTGCTACTTCCAGCCTTGTGCCAAGTGAGCAGAGCTGGCAAGGGAAACCCCAGCATAATAATAATAATGTATTATTTATACCCCGCCCATCTGGCTGGGTTCCCCAGCCACTCTGGGCGGCTTCCAACTGAATATTAAAAACAATACAGCAAAGTTGCAAAGTCACTGTGTTTTTAACCACAAAGCCCACAAGCCTCTCTCTGGCAGCATGACAGTTGTGAGTCAAGGACCCGCCACCCGCTTGAGGATAAGAAAGACACAAGGACTCAGTATATTAGGTTAATGGGCTAAAAAAGGCCACGACTTTATTGATCACAGCATGTGAGTGGTATTGGTATTGGCTTAGGCATTGGATAAAACAAAAGAGCGTGACTCTACCCCCTCGGGAAGGGGTGAGTCTATCAAGGGTTAACCGCCAGTAGAAGGAGCCTGTTGATGCAAATACAACAAGGGTGCCGGACAGGATCCATGACTGCCCGATTCCTTTAACAGAATACCCAAAAAGTGGAGGGGTAGTCAATGGCCACACCCTGCCCTCCAATACACAAACATATTCCAGTGCCTGACCGCCAATACCCGAAAAGTTGTGACGATTTGCTACGAGGTAGGTGAAAAACCGGGACGCAGGTGGCGCTGTGGGTTAAACCACAGAGCCTAGGGGTTGCCAATCAGAAGGTCGGCACTTCGAATCCCCGCGGCGGGGTGAGCTCTCGTTGCTCGGTCCCTGCTCCTGCCAACCTAGCAGTTCGAAAGCACGTCAAAGTGCAAGTAGATAAATAGGTACCACTCTGGCGGGAAGGTAAATGGCGTTTCCGTGTGCTGCTCTGGTCCGCCAGAAGCGGCTTAGTCATGCAGGCCACATGACCCGGAAGCTGTACGCCGGCTTCCTCGGCCAATAAAGTGAGATGAGCACCACAACCCCAGAGTCGGCCACGACTGGACCTAATGGTCAGGGGTCCCTTTACCTTTACCTTTTAGGCGAAAAACCAAGTGGCCAGTGCCAATTTGCCAGTTCCTACCAGGCCCCTTGGACAACCAAGGCGACCAACCGCAGGTCCATAGCAAGGTCAAAAACATAGCAATGAACTAAAGGGAGGGGGGGTGATCCGACGAAACCCAGCAGCGCAATGAGAGGGCAGTGCTGCCGCTGCTGCATTTGAGCAGCTAAACCCCGCCCCCAAGCCTCCGCCCGATTGGTTGGCTGCCAGGGGACGTGGCAGCCGGGACAGCTGAACAGGAGGCCGGAACGAAAAGCTTAATAGAAAGGCGTTTGTTTGTCTTAGAGGGAGCAGCTAGAGAAGAACAGGCAAGGCTGGTAGCACCCAGAGAAGGATGGCGCAAGAGATCATCTATGCGAATACAACGAAGTTTGAAGTCAGTGGTAAGGGCACACTTTAATGACAGGCTCCCTTCCCTTTTAAGAAATGTCTCACATTTTGAATCGGGGCTTGGTCTGGGGGAGGAAAGGCATTCCAGCAGCAGATTAGATCATTTAATGGAGAAGAAGGCTGTCAAACACAATTGCATCCCCTCCAGCTTTTCTCCAGTGAAAATAAGGATGTCCAGTACTATTTTTCTAGGGGGAAAAGGGGGCTGAAACTCATGGACCCCTCTCTTGTTCTCTTTGAATGGCAATGGTGCCCATCTGAGAGGTGCCAGAATTCAGTTCCAGCGAGTTCCAGCTGCAGGAAAAATCCTTGGGGACATCCTATTCCATGCCCTCCAACATTTCTCTGACGAAAATAGGGACGTCCTAAGGGACGTGGGTGGTGCTGTGGGTTAAACCACAGAGCCTAGGACTTGCCGGTCAGAAGGCCGGCGGTTCAAATGCTCGCAACGGGGGTGAGCTACCGTTGCTCAGTCCCTGCTCCTGCCAACCTAGCAGTTCGAAAGCACGTCAAAGTGCAAGTAGATCAATAGGTAACACTCCGGCGGGAAGGTAAAAGGCGTTTCCGTGCGCTGCTCTGGTTCGCCAGAAGTGGCTTAGTCATGCTGGCCACATGACCCGGAAGCTGTACGCCAGCTCCCTCGGCCTATAAAGTGAGATGAGCGCCACAACCCCAGAGTCGGCCATGACTGGACCTAATGGTCAGGGGTCCCTTTACCTTTTTTTAAGAAAAAGCAGGACATTCTGGGATCAAATCAGAAATGTGGAAGGCTTCTGTAAATCTGACATGGTCTCTTGAAAACAGGGACACTTAGAGGGTCTGCAATGGCCATGTTATCACTGCGCTCTGGGGCGCAGTAGTGCTTCCGAATAGCACCAGTTTCTGGGGAGTGTTGCTGTTGCTCCCAGGTCCCTTTGGGGCGTTGTGAGACCAGGATGAATGGGAGCCCTCTGGCCTGATCCTGCAGGAATCATAATGCACCTTTGTCCAAACACAGCGGGGAGTGAATATCGAAGTGGGGGATATTGGGGAGGAGGTCTCTCTGCTCCTCTTTGCCCCTTGCAGTGTTTGAAATTCCCCAGGCAGCAGAATATCAGAAGACCCTGCTGGATCAGGCCATCCATCTGGTAAATTTGAAAGGAGTGGCTTTCCTTGTGGAGGACAATTGCCTTGCCTGAGCAATTGTTCTTACCTGTGGCAACACTATCCTGAGTGCCAGTCCTGGGTCCGGTGCTTGGAATGTAAAAAGTCGTAAGGTCGATTGCCGGTGCCCGGTGCGAAGTCTGGTGCAAGGCATCTTTTGCAAGAATGGGCTTGTCAACATCCTGCTTCCTCTCTGCTTATCAGTGCCCCAGAGTCTGCAGTGGCATCCTGTTGCCTGAAGGTTGAATTTAAGGTTGAATTTAATCCAGAATATGGGGCTGGGGGGGGGCCACACACACACCTACAGTCCTCCTGCGGGATGCAGTTGCTGGACTCTCATCCTCCTCTGCAAAGATGGCCGGAAGGGATGGGGTGGAGCTCAACATCTGCAATAAAGCTCTTGAGAAACTGAAGAGCTTGCAGAGTTTCACAGATGAAAATAAATATGCTCTTAAGAAACATCCCTCCCGCCTGATTCCCACACCAACTCTTGTACCCCACCCAAACCAGGCAGCAAGGGAGACACACTGCAGAACACACCTGCAAATGGACCAGAGACAAAATGTAAAAAATAAGACATTTATATTATGTTATATTTTTGACATTTTTTGTCTTTGGGAAGTTCTATATAATTGCCTGCAGAGTTGTGTGAGCTGTGCTTCTTTATCTCTCTGTATTCCTTTGTGTTGTGTTTTGCAAAGGCACCAGAGCAGTTTTTTTTCTTTCTTTCTTAGTGGGGAATTTATTATTTGTTTCTATTCAAAAATATACAGTGGTACCTCGGGTTAAGTACTTAATTCGTTCTGGAGGTCCGTACTTAACCTGCAACTGTTCTTAACCTGAAGCACCACTTCAGCCAATGGGGCCTCCTGCTGCTGCTGCTGCGCCGCCGGAGCACGATTTCTGTTCTCAACCTGAAGCAAAGTTCTTAACCTGAAGCACTATTTCTGGGTTAGCAGAGTCGGTAACCTGAAGCGTATGTAACCTGAAGCATATGTAACCCGAAGTACCACTGTATACTTATAGACTGCCGATTTGCATAGCGCATGACACTGTAAAAGCAGAACGAAGTGGAATCCCACAATGGACCAGAGCAACTCCGTCTCAAACGCATCACATAAGAGCACATAAGGAGAGCCCTGCAGGATTAGGCCCAAGGGGGGTCGCCCGCCCCCCAGCCTAGCATCCTGTCCTCACAGCAGACAAGCAGCTGCCCGTGGGAAACCTGCAAGCAGGATCTGAGCCCAAGAACAGCCTTCCCTCCTTTCACTTCTCATATTGCTTTGGGAAGTGCAAATTATATGGGGGGGTAAATTGGCTTTAAATGTGAACTAGAATCATAGAATCATAGAATTATGACTGTCTGGAGAGGATGGATGGCGGCTAATAGATTGAGGTTGAATCCTGACAAGACAGAAGTACTGTTCTTGGGGGACAGGAGGCGGGCAGATGTGGAGGACTCCCTGATCCTGAATGGAGTAACTGTGCCCCTGAAGGACCAGGTGTGCAGCCTGGGAGTCATTTTGGACTCACAGCTGTCCATGGAGACGCAGGTCAATTCTGTGTCCGGGACATCTGTCTACCAGCTCCATCTGGTACGCAGGATGAGACCCTCCCTGCCCACAGACTGTCTCACCAGAGTGGTGCATGCTCTAGTTATCTCCCGCTTGGACTACTGCAATGTGCTCTACATGGGGCTACCTTTGAAGGTGACCCGGAAACTGCAACTAATCCAGAATGCGGCAGCTAGACTGGTGACTGGGAGCAGCAACCAAGACCATATAACACAGGTCTTGAAAGACCTACACTGGCTCCCAGTATGTTTCCGAGCACAATTCAAAGTGTTGGTGCTGACCTTTAAAGCCCTAAATGGCCTCAGTCCAGCATACCTGAAGGAGTGTCTCCACCCCCATCGTTCTACCAGGACACTGAAGTCTAGCTCCGAAGGCCTTCTGGCGGTTCCCTCATTGTGAGAAGTGAGGTTACAGGGAACCAGGCAGAGGGCCTTCTCGGTAGTGGCGCCCTCCCTGTGGAACGCCCTCCCACCAGATGCCAAAGAGATAAACAAATACCTGACATTTAGAAGACATCTGAAGGCAGCCCAGTTCAGGGAAGTTTTTAATGTGTGACATTTTAATGTATTTTTAATCTTTGTTGGAAGCCGCCCAGAGTGGCTAGGGAAACCCAGTCAGATGGGCGGAGTAGAAATAATAAATTATGATTATGGTTATGGTTGTTATTATTATTATTATAGAATTGTAGAGTTGGAAGGGACCCTGACAGTCGTCTAGTCCAACCCCCTGCAATGGAGGAATCTCAACAAGACCATACATGGATTACTCTCTCCCTGCCCCAATCCCTATTCTTCACTGGGGCACCGCTCAGTGCTACTCAGCCCCTCAGGTTTTTTTCCATCGAGTTTTATGTAAACTGCTTTGCTTGTTTTTAATGGTATGGTTCTAACCTCCCCTGCCCGGGACCTGCTGATGGAGGGCAGGCAAGAAACAATGCTGTCCAGGGTTGTAAAGACTGCGGAGAGAATAATTGGGTGCACTCTTCCCACCTTGGATCAAATCTATGCTTCCAGGTGCCATAAGAAAGCTGCAGAGATAGCGCAGGATAGTGCGCACCCCGGAAATGATCTCTTTCAGCTTCTGCCCTCTGCAAGAAGGTAGAAGAATTTGAATTTGATATCCCGCTTTATCACGCCCCTTAAGGAGTCTCAATGCGGCTCACAATCTCCTTCCCCTCCCTCCCTCTGTGAGGTGAGTGGGGCTGAGAGACTTCAGAGAAGTGTGACTGGCCCAAGGTCACCCAGCAGCTGCATGTGGAGGAGCGGGGAAGTGAAGCCGGTTCCCCAGATTACAAATCTACCGCTCTTAACCGCTACACCACACTGGCTCAGGGTTATAAAGACTAGGACTGGCCGCCTGAGAAACAGTTTCTACCCAAATGTGCTTTGGTTTTAAATGCAGTTTAAGGAGTCTCTATGGGAATATATTATATTTTAAAATGGGGGTATCAGAGTTTTTAGGGGGCTAACCAGGTTGGGAAAGCTGGGATAGCAGGCTTGTTGGTTTTGAATGTCTTATGTAGATTCCCCCCCCCCCAATTTCGTTGTTCTGCATGAGACAATGACAATAAAGAGTATCGTATCGTATCGTATCGTATCGTAAAACCTTACCTGCCTCAGTGGGGTCGTGGTCCCCTGGAGCCTCACGTTTAAGAGAAAGCAGGGGGTGGAATGAAATTTTAATCTTTCCCACCATTCTCTGCCTCTCTCAGCTTCCTCTCCATCTCGCAAGAGAGACATCTCCACCACCATCATCGTGATGCTCCTGACCCTGCTGCTGCTACTGCTGGCCACCTCCCTCATTGCAATGGCCCTTCTCTGTAAGTACAACTACGCGTTTCCACTCTGCCTGATCTCCATGGCTCTGGCCCCTTATCCAGAGCCTGACCATTGGTGCATCCAGCTCCATATTATCTGCGCTGACTGACAGCAGCTGCCCAGGGTTTCAAGCACAGGTCTCTCTTTCTCTCAGCCCAACCTGGAGGGGCATGCAAAGCCCTTCGTCGGTAAGAACATCCTACTTTGATCTCAATTACATCTATCCAGGCCCCAATGGGTAGCGAGAGTGCCTCTGAGGACGTGCAGAATGACACAACCATTTTCCTGCTTTGGGCGATCACACACAGGCTTCCATTATGTAATAAAAAAGTTAAGGTCTTTTATATATATAATAAATGCTCATAAATGTACCAACCAAGCATGTACATAGATATGTGGACCACATGTCTGGAGCAGCACAGGAAGACCGCCCTGAAACCATTTTGACTCCCAAACTGACCAAATGTTTTCTCTGCAAGGAGGGAGGGGGTGAGGGAACCTTCCCATTATCTCAGGAATTGGGTAATCACCATCTCAAAGGAATGGCCAGACTACCATCTGATAAGGCATTATCAGATTACCTGCCAAACAGGAGATAAACAACGCACTCAGATTTCTGTTGTAGACCGCCCTTTCTGTGATGTAGCTATGATGTATCGGGAGGGGGGTCTGGAGCTACACCCCTTCTGTGATGTATATATGATGTTTCTGGGGGTGGTCTTGGACTCCAAGGCGGGCAATTTAAAATGTCTATATAAAGGCAGGCACACCTTAGTTCTGGGTTCCTCCTCCTTTCCTGCGTGTGAGGGAAGCACCGTGTTGCAACAGATCAATAAAGATCAGGCTTACGAGCTGCTTTGCTTCTCAAAATTATTATTATTATTATTATTATTATTATTATTATTAATTTATACATACATACATACCCCGCCCATCTGGCTGGGTTTCCCCAGCCACTCTGGGCAGCTTCCAACAAAATATTAAAATACAATAGTCTGTCAAACATTAAAAGCTTCCCTAAACAGGGCTGCCTTCAGGTGTCTTCTAAAAGTCTGGTAGTTGTTGTTCTCTTTGACATCTGGTGGGAGGGCGTTCCACAGGGCGGGTGCCACCATGGAGAAGGCCCTATGCCTGGCTCCCTGTAACTTGGCTTCTCGCAGCGAGGGAACCGCCAGAAGGCCCTTGCACTGGACCTCAGTGTCCAGGCAGAACACTGGGGGTGGAGATGCTCCTTTAGGTATACTGGACCGAGGCCGTTTAGGGCTTTCTCTGGTTGGCCTCTGTTATTGTCTCCTACCGATGGAGAACCTACAAAGGACTCTATATGGGCTCTTGTGTCCCCCATAAGAGAATAAGGGCAGATTTTGTTTACGGCAATTAAAAGCTAATTGCTGATCACTGCTCACCTCCAAAAATACCCCGCAAAAATGAGAGAATAAGAGCAAAGGTGAGGTTTTTCCAAGTGGGAGGGAAATTAGCCTTGAATGAGATGGTGGGGAAAGAAGGGATTTGATCTAAATAGGGAAGAGTTGGCTGGCCTGCAGAAAATGCCACCAGCCCCTGGCTGCCAGGAAGACTAACAGAAGGAAATCTTGGAAGGGCCAAAGTGCCATTGGTATTCAAGAGGCATGCTCAAGGATGGGCTGTAACATCCCAGAAGATACTGCACGGCTCCCTAAATCAGGCATAGGCAAACGCTGGCCCTCCAGATGTTTGGGACTACAATTCCCATCATCCCTGACCACAGGTCCTGTTAGCTAGGGATGGTGGGAATTGTAGTCCCAAACATCTGGAGGGCCGGAGTTTGTCTATGCCTGCCCCAGATGTACATGGGAATTTGCAGGAGAACATGAATGATAGGTCCCTGCCCCATGGAGCTTACAATCTAGAATTTGGCAGGGCAGGTCGAAAACAGCAGGAAGGAGAGGCAAGGATACTCAAATGGATTGTGGGCCGACGCAGTTCCGTTTGTGCCTCCGCTGCAGTTGGGAGGAGAACAAAAAAAGTTCCAACCCTGTTAAAAAGAAAAGGGGTAGTAGTGAAATCTGTTAAGCGTTTTCAGATTTTTGGATTTCCTACTTTGAGCCAGTCACACTTCTTGCCTTCACCGGCACTTTTATTTGGAAGTTAATCCTGCATGTCTGCCATGTCAGGGCAGATAAAAGAAAGTCCTTCTTCACGCAGCACACAGATAACCTGTGGAACTCCCTGCCACAGGAAAGGGTGATGGCCACCAATTTGGATGGCTTTTAAAAAGGATTATTAGACAAATAATTGTCTAATAATATTAGACAAACCACAACAAGGGGGAGTGCTGCTCTTGTGTTCGAATCCTGCTTGTGGCTTTCCCACAGGTCAGCCATTGGCTCGATCCAGCATGCTCTTATCATGTTCATATGGTTTGTAGATTCCCAGAAGGAGAAGAAACTCCAGGAAATCGAAGGAGCGATGGAGAAGATCAGAACCTCCCTGTTTCTCAGCAATATCTCTCTTTCACCAGCGGAAGCATCTGAGAGTAAGTTGCAAAACACAGAAATGAGGACAACCCTCAGAGTATGTGGGGATGAGAAGGGTTCCTATATTTAATCGTTTCCCTTCCTTTCCTCCAGATGATTTGTGCTCTTCGTCATTTAATTTGCATAATGAAAAGTGTTTGTCCTCACAGCCAAGCTAGGAAAGTACAGTAGGTTATTGTTGTGCCCTTTTTACAGTTGGGAAACTGAGGCTGTGATAATAGGCCACACAATGCGTCTATTGCATAAGAAGAGGAGCTTGTAGGATCAGGCCAATGGCCCACCTAGTCCAGCATCCTCTTCTCACAGTGGCCAACCAGATGCCACTATGGGAAAGCAGCAAGCAGGATCCGACCACAAGAGTAACACTCTCCTCTCCTGTAGTTTCCAGCAACTGGCAGATTTTAAATACCTCCTTCAGGGATAGGGAGCACCTGTTTCTCTGATGAGAGTACCCTGTGCCTTTAAACAGAAACTCAACAGGTGCAGCTGCCCCAATCACTGCATCTCAGTGATTTTCTTAGCCAGAGAGAAGTTTATGAAAACGTTACTTTTTGTTAGAATTCCTGCTCTGTGATTGCAGTCATGGGATTGTTGTCTATCACATGACAGTATATGTTTTGACTCCACAGAGTGGGAAGTGACGGAGACAGGATGTTTGTTTGACTGTGTTCTGTGAAGTGGGACGGTTGTCCTTTGTTCTTTTTCTCTTTACTGTCTGATGCTAGAGAGAGAGGGAGCCATGTTGCAGTGCTCCATATGTGTTTATATGTAAATAAAGTAGATTAGCCAAAATGCTGAGTTGCTGAGGTCTGTTACGCAAGCTGCAAAGACTCTGTGGATCCCTAAGTGTGCTGGTATCTCTTCGCATCAGTTGCTGTGATGTTTGGGCTGAAGAAAGCTTTTGAAGCTCCCGAACGATCGGCCAGGAGGGAGAGAACATGCCAGTCGGGCATGTGTCTCTGCCAGGGTCCTACTCAAGTGTAGGACGAGCTCCTGACACTTTTCTCCTAGTCTCCCATTTCACAAAGCTCACTTTGGTCTGACACTACACTGAACTCTGCCCTTCCAGGTGTTCAGCTGCTCCAAAACATCTCTGAGGCTTTCTACAAGATCCAAACCCGCCTGGGGAATGTCAGTGCGTCAAAAACCGCTATCCAGAATCGTCACAGTAAGTAGGGGTCAAAATCAGTGACGAAAACCTCTTCCAATCCCACCTTTCCTTCAAGGGGAGTCAGCATCCCAGACCATCTCCGGGGCAAAACCAAGTCCCCACCCCAACTTGAGTTATGGCAATCCTCCTGGCCAGACCTGGGGCAACCACCTCCCAAGGGAGTCTGTTCCTCTGTTGAACAGATCTTAACATCAGAAAGTTCTTTCTGATGTTTAGTCAAAATCTCCTTCTTGTAACCAGTACATTTCCGAGCACAATTCAAAGTGTTGGCGCTGACCTTTAAAGCCCTAAATGGCCTCGGTTCAGTATACCTGAAGGAGCGTCTCCATCCCCATCATTCTGCCCCGACACTGAGGTCCAGCTCCGAGGGCCTTCTGGCGGTTCCCTCATTGCGAGAAATGAGGTTACAGGGAACCAGACAGAGGGCCTTCTCGGTAGTGGCGCCCACCCTGTGGAACGCCCTCCCTCAGATGTCAAGGAAATAAGCAGCTATCTTATATTTAAAAGCCATCAAAGTAGATAAATAGGTACCGCTCCAGCGGGAAGGTAAACAGCATTTCCGTGCGCTGCTCTGGTTCGCCAGAAGCGGCTTAGTCCTGCTGGCCACATGACCCGGAAGCTGTACGCCGGCTCCCTCGGCCAATAAAGCGAGATGAGCACTGCAACCCCAGAGTCAGCCATGACTGGACCTAATGGTCAGGGGTCCCTTTACCCTTTACCTTTAAGGTATGTATGTTCAAATATTTCTCACTGTCCGATTTCCGTGACCATTCACCGAACTTTCCGGTCACACATTCTACATGTAATGAACAAGTAAGAATGTTCAAGAACTGTGGTTTTTCATACCTCTGCATGACAAGCTTCTTCTTGAACTGAATTGGGGGGAAAGTTGGGTATAAATGCAATACATAAATAATATTTATGCACACACACCATGCTTGAGCCCCCATCTCTTCTCTAGCACACATCCATTCCCTTTTTTGAGACACCCATGCTTCATCCTCGAACAGACGATGCTCAGATCCAACCCCTCCAATCAGCCTTTCCCGCAGTTCAGGGTTCCTGAGACCCGCTCCCTTTTTTTCTCCCAAAGGGGAACTCCTGGCATTGCTCTCCACAGGCTGGAAGTTTTACAACGGCAGCGTCTATTTCCTTTCCCAAAAGGCAAAGCCCTGGCAGGAAGCTGAGGACACCTGTAGAGCCCAGGGGGCACACCTGGTCTCCATCACGTCAAAGGAAGAGATGGTGAGCACACACGCAGGGCCGTCTTACCCATAGGCGCTAGGGGTGCGGGGTGTTAGTTTCTGTTTGCCACTGAGCAGCTGCTTAGAGTCAAAGGCTCTGTTTACATACCAGAGACCTTCCAGGCTGTTGGAAGTCTCACGGAGGCAGGAGACGGATGTGATGTTTACTGGTTTCCTGTTCCTTTGTTCCTTTGTTCCAGTTGCTCTCTGCTTTCATAGAGAGAGGGTGTATTTTTCTTTGCTGTCTGTGTAGTAAGAAATAAAGCATAGCGATGTAACCATAAATCTCATCACTTCCCTGGGCTGGAAACTCTGCTGAATGGGAATGTGCCTGAGGCCTCCTCAAAGGCTCAGATCGTTAATTATTCGTCGGAGGTGATTCCGAAGGACTCGGCCGGAGGAAGATGAGCTTTATCAGCTTGGCTGAGCAGAGATGCCGACATGGGGCACCCGGGCACCAGGCTGAGAGTCCGGGATCCGAGAGTTGAGTCCAGGGAAGAGCCTGTCCGTTGGTTGGAGTGCCGCAGTGGGCTCTTCTGCTGCGGGCGGCTCTGCGCCACAAGTTTGGGGACAACCAAGCCAGCAAGACGCTGAGGTGGCCGGCCGGCTCTGCCCTCCTGCACACCTGGGACTGAGCAACCTGGGGGAGACGCTGGGTGGATCTTTGCACCCCGGAGCCACATATGCTTAAGACAGCCCTGCACACACACTTCAAAACACCTGGATTTACCTGCTCAGCTAACAAAAACACCAACACCTGGGCTGGCCCGAAACATTTTCCTGGCCCAAGCAGCTGCCTCAAGACTGCACTGCCACCTTCTTTGCTGGCCTCTGCTCCTGCGCCTTTGCCAGCAACTTAGCCTGCCAATATTACCAGGCCAGTCCCCTTCCTAGGAAAAGCAGCTGCTGCTGCTCTCTGCACATCAAGCAGAGACACAAGGGTTTGTTTTCTTGGTCAGTTGGCATTCCTAGAGTTGAGGGTCCTTTGCACAGAAGGGGTTAGGCACAACTCGCTGATTCCTGAAGTCCCAGCCTGCCTCTGGGAACTGGGTGGGGCTTACTTCTGAGTAAATGTGCACAGGATCAAGCTGCCCAGCTGCAAATCCAAAGGCCATTTGCTGCTGAGCCAGGATTTGAGAATGGTATCCCGTCCCTGACCCTAGTTTGTTCTCTCTCTCTTTCTTTCTCTCTCTCTCTCTCTCTCTGCAACCCTGGACCACTGTGGTTTGAAACTGTTTTGCAGGAATACCTTGTCAGGGAAGCCAGAAATCAGCACTTTTGGATCGGACTCTCTGACCAAAATACAGAAGGCGTTTGGACCTGGGTGGACGGCACAAAGTACAACGAAAAGCTTAGGTGGGTCTGATCAGCTCTTTAAAAAAGAAGAAAACACAGTGTGTGGCTTTCTGTATTCTTTCACTTCAGGTGCCTCTACAAAACAGACTTTTTCATATAGTCTTCTCCTCCGTCCCAGGGGACCCCTGGAAAAGTGCTACTCTGTGATTTCCTAAAACAAAACAAATTCAGGAAGGATAATCCCTGACCAATAGGGATCTTTGACTAATAGGGACCCTGAGTAATAGGAACACATCATGCTTCTTCCACTGGGATAGTTTGACCACCTTTGGTCGCACTCAGCTCTCACCTGTGGCTCCTAGAATGTGTTAGCATGCGACAGAGGCCACACCCCAGGAATGGCTTTGACTGGCCGGCTAAACAAGGAGAGGGGAGCTGATGGGTCTCCAGCCCTCAGTGAGTTAGGGACTTCCCCTGCATGCAAAGCCAGGCTCTGGGAATTGAGCAGACGAGACTAATAGTGGGTCCAACTGTCAAAAAGGCGATTTCTGCATATGCTGTAGAGCATGGGTAGGCAAACTAAGACCGGGGGGCCGGATCCAGCCCAATTGTCTTCTAAATCCAGCCCACAGACGGTCTGGGAATCAGCGTGTTTTTACATGAGTAGAATGTGTGCTTTTATTAAAAGGCATATCTGGGTTATTTGGGGGGCATAGGAATTCGTTCATATTTTCCCCCCCAAATATAGTCTGGCCCCCCACAAGGTCTGAGGAACAGTGGACCGGCCCCCTGCTGAAAAAGTTTGCTGACCCCTGCTGTAGAGGGAGGAGAGGGGCAGATGGGGCTCATCCACCTGGGAATGCAGCCCATCTAAGAGAAGGAAAACTCTGATTCTAAACTTCTGGTGCCTTGCGGGACATCTTCCAGAGAAGAAAAGGCCAAGGAGTAAACTCTACACAAATCTGAAGTGGAGTCCCTAAGACGGTTGGCTGGCGCCTTGCACGCCTCCTTCCAGCAAATGCTACAGCCAAGCGGGTGCCAAAAGCATTGCTCTGCTTTCCTTTGGACCCCATCAGCAGGACCGAGAGAGGGTCTTGTTGTCTGGGCAGCCTAGGACCTCCAGACACGCGGCCCAGGCTTGCATCCTGGGGGGTCACTCTGGTGCTGCTAACATAGCGGTTTGACTTGACCCGCAGAGGTTCACTCCATTGTCTCTCAAGACAGATGGAGGCCAACAAGGGATCTGTTGCTCTGCATGCATAAATGTAAAGGAACCCCTGACCATTAGGTCCATTTGTGACCGACTCTGGGGTTGCGGCGCTCATCTCACTTTACTGGCCGAGGGAGCCGGCGTACAGCTTCCGGGTCATGTGGCCAGCAGGACTAAGCCGCTTCTGGCGAACCAGAGCAGTGCACGGAAATGCCATTTACCTTCCCGCCGGAGTGGTACCTATTTATCTACTTGCACTTTCACATGCTTTCAAACTGCTAGGTTGGCAGGAGCAGGGACTGAGCAACGGCAGCTCACCCCGTCGCGGGGATTCAAACCACCAACCTTCTGATCGGCAAGTCCTAGGCTCTGTGGTTTAACCCACAACGCCACCTGCGTCCCTAAGATATACCGTATTTTTTGCTCTATAAGACTCACTTTTTCCCTCCTAAAAAATAAGGGGAAATGTGTGTGCGCCTTGTGGAGCGAATGCAGGCTGCGCGGCTATCCCAGAAGCCAGAATAGCAAGAGGGATTGCTGCTTTCACTGCGCAGCGATCCCTCTTGCTGTTCTGGCTTCTGAGATTCAGAATATTTTTTTTCTTGTTTTCCTCCTCCAAAAACTAGGTGCGTCTTGTGGTTTGGTGCGTCTTATAGAGCAAAAAATACGGTATGTTTTTTAAAAAAGCATGCCAGCTATATAATCACAGCCTCTCGCCTTCTTTTCCAGTTTCTGGGGACAAGGACAACCAGACAACTGGCATGGAGCACCACAACACGAGGAAGACTGTGTTCACTTCACAAAGCACTGGAACGACGTCAGCTGCACGTACAACTATAAATGGTTCTGTAAGAAGGTCTTCTCCTGAGCAGATGCCCCACTGCCTTTCCAGGACAGGACTAAGGGGCCACCGAACCCAGTGTTCTGGATCCAGCAGAGGACAGCAAAAGGTCTCCAGAAGCTCATAAGCAGCTGTCACTCCAGGAGAGGCCCAGCCCCATGACTGCCGGATTTTCTTAATCGATAGGAACGCTGCAGGAAAACCCTCCACCCTCTTCCTTTTCCCTAATCTGCATGTCAGAATTTTAAAGGCCTGGAGGAGGCAAGGCTGCCTTTGATGGACTTTTGCCAGATGGAAAAAGCAGGTCGAGCAATCAATTTGAGAGTTGCCTTTGTACCAAAGTCCCAAACTTTTAGTGCCCACTGAGCCCCCTACCCCATAAAAAGGATTATTCAGAAGAGCACTTTGCACAGCCCACCAAGGAAGACAATAACGCAACAGAATTCAATACAGCGGCAATTTATCCGGAACCCAAATAAAGCTATTTAGTTTGATTAATTCAACAAACGTGATCCAGGGAGACCAGCTTTATAAAGTCTGATTTACAGCTCCCGCACCCACCTGCTACCTTATTGCCCCCCTAAATGGCCTTGGTCCAGTATACCTGAAGGAGCATCTCCACCCCCATCGTTCAGCCTGGACACTGAGGTCCAGCTCTGAGGGCCTTCTGGAGATTCCCTCATTGCGAGAAGTGAGGTTACAGGGAACCAGGCAGAGGGGCTTATCGGTAGTGGCGCCCGCTCTGTGGAATACCCTCCCTTCAGATGTGAAGGAAATAAATAGCTATCTTATCTTTAAAAGACATCTGAAGTCAGCCCTGTTTAGGGAAGTTTTTAATATTTAATGCTGTATTGTTTTTAACACTCAATTGGAAGCCGCCCAGAGTAGCTGGGGAAACTCAGCCAGATGGGCGGGGTAAAGATAATAAATTATTATTATTATTATTATTATTATTATTATTATTATTATTATTATTATTAGATAACCCCTCCTGCCCAGGGGGGCGGTGCCAACCACTTTGCAAACCACCAGTCTAGTTTCTTCTCACACACATGGCCATCTGTCCAGGATGCTTTAGCTGAGATTCCTGCATTGCAGGGGGTTGGACTAGATGACCCTTGCTGGGGTCCCAATTCTACGATTCTACCTCTCTGTCCTCCAGGCAGGCAACCAAGCACCATGATCAGAGCTCAAGGGCCAGTTGCAGCCAGGCAAAATCCCTCAAGGAGGCACGAAGCAGGGCTGGAGATGGGTGTGGCAGAGTCTTGAGGGCCAGGCAGAAAGGCTTGGAGGGCCGCATTTCTGATGGTTCTCCATCCCTGATTTATGCCATATGCTTTGAACACTGAAAAACCACAGCTATGTTTTATTATTCGAGGCAATTACAACAGCAACTCTCCTAACAATTCCCCCAGTCGGGGCCTGTTTCAAGGGAGCAGAGGGGAAATCAGAACTCGAGTTTTGTCATATAATGTTTTATTGGACTGGGAATTGATGGAGGAAGAAGTGAAAGAAACGATGATTGAATGGTCTCAGGATCCCGGACATACTATCCATCTAGAGCACGGGTGTCAAACACAAGGCCCGCGGGCCGAATCCGGCCCGTCAGACCTCGTCATGTGGCCCGTGTAGCCGCCGCCGGCCGACAGCCTTCACCTTTTATTCTCGCTTTTTGGGGGGGTTTTTTGACACAAGAAAGCCGCCTCTTCAGCGCATGCGCGGCAGCCTACAAGCCAGAGAATGTCTGCCCTCTAGCGGCGCTGGCCATTCTACACAGGAAACCTCCACTTTACATGCATTCAGGAACATACAACCGGCCCTTTGAGGGTGACCAAACTGCTGATGCGGCCCCTGATGAATTTGAGTTTGACACCCCTGATCTAGAGCAATGGGAGAAACTCTGGCGAGAGGATATACGATTTACTGCCTCATATACAATTAAAGAAAATTTTGTAAAGATGTTCTATAGGTGGTACTTAACGCCAGTTAAGTTGGCAAAGATATACAAATTGAAATCCAACCTCTGTTGGAGATGTGGTGGAGAAATAGGAACAACAATACATATGTGGTGGAGGTGGGAGGAAATTAAGAAATTTTGGATAGTAGTACATGAAGAACTAAAGAAGATGTTGAAAATATCAATAACAAAGAAACCAGAGACATATCTCCTTGGATTAATAGATGAAGAGATACCATGGGGTGGAAAAAGAATTTTTCTATATGTAAGTACAGCTGCTAGAATAGTGATTGCTGCTAGGTGGAAGTCACAAACTATACCCACAAAGGAGGAATGGATTTGTAAACTAAATGAATATTTAAGTTTGGCAAAATTAACTGCTATAATAAGAAATCAGTCGAATCAAAAATTAAAAAAGGAGTGGAAATGTTTTGATGAATATATGGCAAAATATTGCTCAAAAAAAATATGCTAATATGCCTAGATTAAAACGTGAAGTACTGGATGGAAGAAAAATTAGTAAGGAAAGATAATAAGAATATGTAGATGATTTGAGAAGGTTGTAGAATGCAAAGATTATTATAAATGGTATAATGTGGAAGAAATCGAGTGGGGGCAGTGGAAGGAAGGAGAAAAGAATAATATGATGGATTGAGGAAATAGAAATGTAATGGGGAGGAATTGGTGTTGGTTTTGGTACATCTGTATTGTAATGTCATATGTGAAAACCAATTTAAAAAGGGGGGGAAAGAACTCGAGTTTTTTGGCAGAAAAGCGGTAATAAGTCTCTGAAGCCCCATCTCCTCCTCCTCCTCCTGTTTCTTCTCCATCATGCAGTGTGCCATGTGACGTTGCTGTCGCACAGAGCACATTTCACCCACCTGCAGCCCCTCTGGGTGCTTGGGACTACAAACCCCATCGTCCAGTGCTGGCTGTGGACGATGGGAATTGTAGTCCCAAGCGCTCGGAGGGGCTGCAGGCAGGTCCAGGCTGGCATATGCAGCATGCAGCAAACCAGCTGACCCATCCACAGCTGCCCACGGCCGTTCAAGCCTCCATCCCTTTGGAGATCCTTCATTTGCCAAGCGCCGCGCTCGCCTCTCTCTCCAGGCCCAGCGCGAACTGGTCGTTCAGGAAGAGCAGCTGCCCGTGGGGCAGGAACTTGTGGAGAAGGACCTCTGTCCTGTCGGCCTTGAGGACGACGTCGCTCCCTGAGCTCAGCAGCTTGAGGTGGTCGACGAGGGTCTTGGCAAGGTGCTTCAAGGTGCTCTCGGCCAGCAGCAGGTTCTCGTGGGGGTCACAGACCAGAGCGAAGCCCAGGCACTGGATGCCCAGCCACAGAACAGTCTTGTCCTCAGAAAAGGGGTCCCCCATGGGGAGGCGGAAGACCCCCGACGGGGCATCCTGGAGAGAAACGGGTTCGTCAGGGAGCTGGGCTAGGTGCTCGGACTGAGGCTTCCCGGAGGCTTGTTGGTGGAGTTTGCAGGCTGACTCCACTTGCCTGCGAATGGAGAGGAAGCGGAGTTTTGAAGTTTATCGGCAGGAGCTTACGAAGGTGGCAGCAGGGAGAGAGAGAGACACAATAAAATAGTGTGCATAAAAAGAGCAGCGCTGGATCAGGCCAATGGCCCACCTTGTCCAGCATCCTGTTCTCACAGGGGCTGACCTGTGGGAAACCAACAAACCACTACAGTGGTACCCTGGTTCTCAGACTTAATCCGTTCCGGAAGTCCGTTCCAAAACCAAGGCAAGCTTTCCCATAGAAAGTAATGCAAAACGGATTAATGCGTTCCAGACTTTTAAAAAGAACCCCTAAAACAGCGTTAACATGAATTTTACTATCTAATGAGACCACTGATCCATAAACTGAAAGGAATAATCAATGTACTGTACAATAAAATAAATAAGACAGAACACTGGTACCTCTGGATGCGAACGGGATCCGTTCCGGAGCCCTGTTCGCATCTTGAAGTGAACGCAACCCGCGTCCGCGCGTCTGCACGTGCGTGGGTTGTGATTCTCTGCTTCCGCACATGTGCGTGATGTCATTTTGAGTGTCTGCGCATGCACAAGCGGTGAAACCTGGAAGTAACATGCTCCGTTACTTCCGGGTCGCCACGGAGCGCAATCCAAAAATGCTTAACCCGAAGCTACTTCAACCCGAGGTATGACTGTATTGTAAATTATAATAATAAAAAAATTCTTTCCTGCGCTGATGATAGCCATTGTTTGGATGGGGGGCTTTTATCCATTTCCACAGTCACACAATCAATCAATCAATCAGTAGCTGAACTGGGTTCCACACAGTCACAAAAACAAATGAACCGAAAAAGCCTCAAAAACAAAAGCGCAAAATAAATAGCAAAACCAAAAACGCCAAACTTAATCCATTCTGGAAGTCTGTTTGACTTCTGAAATGTTCGAAAACCAAGGCGCAGCTTCTGATTGGTGCAGGCGCCTCGGAAACAATAGCCGACAGCCGCGTCAAACGTTCGGCTTCCGAAAAACATTAAAAAACTGGAACGCTTACTTCTGGATTTTCGGAGTTTAGGAACCAAGGCGTTTGAGAACCAAGGCACCACTGTAGATGGTGGGATGGGAGAGCTGCGGTAGGGATTCACACCTCTTCAACCAATGTGCCCTTTGGTTCCAGACAGTACATGTGTAGACAAGTCTTAAAAGCCCATGACACAAATTTTCATGGCCCTCTAGCAGCTATGGTGGCTCATTCACCAGAAGTGACGTATTTTACATTAATTCTAGAAGTTTATATTCCGTTCTGACCAAACTAAGCCTCCTGGTGTACATTTTCCCCTAGGAGGCTGAGTTTGGTCAGAATCACATACACACTTCCAGAGCACAGCATGCAGGTTGCGTTACCTGGCGACGGCCAGGATCTGCTCCTTCTTGCGCAGTCGCTCCTTCACGCGATCCTGGGGACCAGCATGTTCCAACCCTTCAGGGCCAAAGACCCTGGAATAGAGCACTCGGCAGCAGCCGGCCTCTTCCCCGGGTCGGCAGCGTAACGTCTGGATGAAGAAGGCGTGGACCATGGCGGGAGGCTGGGCGCTGAGCGGGAGAGAACATGGGATAGCTCAGTCGGTAAAGCAGGAGACTCTTTTTCCAATAATTTTGTTTTCTTTACATATGCTTTCTTACCATACATTAAAAGACGCCTGCTTATTGGGAGAAAAGCAATGACAAACCTAGACAGGATCTTAAAAAGCAGAGACATCACCTTACCAACAAAGGTCCGTATAGTTAAAGCTATGGTTTTCCCAGTATGATGTAAGGAAGTGAGAGCTGGACCATAAAGAAGGCTGATCGCCGAAGAATTGATGCTTTTGAATTATGGTGCTGGAGGAGACTCTTGAGAGTCCCATGGACTGCAAGAAGATCCAACCTCTCCATTCTTAAGGAAATCAGCCCTGAGTGCTCACTGGAAGGACAGATCCTGAAGCTGAGACTCCAAGACTTTGGCCACCTCATGAGAAGAGAAGACTCCCTGGAAAAGACCCTGATGTTGGGAAAGATGGAGGGCACAAGGAGAAGGGGGCGACAGAGGATGAGATGGTGGGACAGTGTTCTCGAAGCTACCAGCATGAGTTTCACCAAACTGCGGGAGGCAGTGGAAGACAGGAGTGCCTGGCATGCTCTGGTCCAGGGGGTCACGAAGAGGCGGACACGACTAAACGACTAAACAACAACCACCATACATTCTTCAACATATAGACTTTTTTGCTCTGCAGAGTTCGTGACTTCCCTCCCTCCCTTCAGTTGGTATCCTTTATCAGGTCCATTCACATATTTTACAATTTCACATCTTATCTATTTTACATTGCAAGAGTTACTTCAATCCTGCTGGTCTTTTTAAATTTTTACAACTGTCCTTCCAATATTCAACAAATTTACTCCAATTGTCCTGGAATCTCTGATCATCCTGATCCTGAATCCTTCCGGTCAGTTTGGCTAGCTCTGCATAGTCTCTCATTTTCGACTGCCACTCTGCAATAGTAGGAACTTCTTGTGATTTCCAATTTTGGGCCAGCAAAGTCCTTGCCGCATCTGCGGCATACATGAATAACCTTTGATCTTTTATCTTGATCTCCTTTCCCATCAGGCCGAGCAAAAAAGCCTCTGGCTTTTTGGGGAAGGTATATTCTAATATTTTCTTAAGTTCATTATAAATCGACTCCCAAAATTTATTCACTTTATCACACGTCCACCCCATATGATAATATTCCCCATCCTCCTCTTCACACTTCCAACATTTTTTATCCCTTGTCCTATACATTTTTGCCAACTTTGTCGGCGTCAAATGCCATCTATAGATCATTTTCATTGAATTTTCTTTCAGAGCCGTACATGCTGTAAATTTCACAATTCCACAATTTTATCCATGCACCCAATTCAATGTTATGCCCAAAATCTACAGCCCATTTTATCATAGCTTCTTTCACTTCCTCATCTTTCGTAAACCATTCTAACAGCAAATCAGACATTCTGGATAGTGTTCTACCTCTGCTTTCTAGTAATTCAATTTTGGGTGAAGAAGGCGTGGACCATGGCGGGAGGCTGGGCACTGCACAGGGCGGGAGAGAAAACAGGATAGCTCAGTCGGTGGAACTCTTAATCTCTGGGTTGTGGGTTCGCGTCCCTAGTTGGGGGGAAAGATTTCTGCATGGCAGGGGGTTGGACTAGATGACCCTCGGGCTCCTTCCAACTCTATGATTCCAGTCACAGCCCTATGCTCCATTAATTTGCCTCTGAACTAGGAGGTTTCTTGCAGCAACCTTGGCTAAATATCCACTGACAGGCCCCTTTTCCTCTCCAGGTTCAGAGGCAGAGACTGGGTGGGAATTCCTTAGCTGAGATCCCTTCACTGCAGAACTAGATCTGATCCCCCCCCCCAGCAGCACTGTGAAGTGGGAGGTGCAGGGGCTGACCCCGCTGCCTCCCAGCTCTAACCACTGAGCAGCACTGCCTCTCCTGCGAAGAGCCGCCCGCGGAACTTTCTGCCACTGGAGCATTGCAAGCTCCCCCCCCCCCCAGCCCCCCTCTACGCCCCCACTCACCCGTCTCCCCGGCGGCAGCGGCCAGAGGCTCCCGGATCCTCCGAAAAGCGAAGGCGAAGCTGCAAAACAGCTGCTTCTAAGGGGAGGAATCGGGAAAACTACGTTTCCCAGCATGCCGCGCGGGTTAAAAGTGGGCTCAGCTGTCCGCTGGGACGTTCCGCTATGCACTCTGGGAGATGTAGTTTCGTGGCACAAAGCTCGCCGCCCGCTTCCTTTCGCCACGTGCGCATGCGTCTTCCTGTTATTCTCACTATGATTGGCTAAAGGGCTAAAGGAGGCGCGGCTTCACAATTTCCGGCTTCATAGAGCGGTGGGCGTCTCCCAACTGCGAGTGGCAGGCACTCGGCCAATAGGAGAAAAGGGGAGGCTTTGGGGGCGGGAGTGGGGGAAGTGTCCCAGAGGGAGCAGGCGCTGATTGGACCGCGGTTCTGATAGACAAGGCTGTACCCTCCGACGATTGGCTAGTCCTTCAGAATGCAAATTTAGGCTGGATTTTGAAGCACTCTGCCCCTTTGATGGGTTTGAGCCCTTTGATCCGGCATAGGCAACCTCGGCCCTCCAGATGTTTTGGGACTACAGCTCCCATCATCCCCAGCTAACAGGTCCAGTGGTCAGGGATTATGGAAATTGTAGTCCCAAAACAGCTGGAAGGCAGTTTTTGCCTTTGATCTTTTCCTTTTCAAAGCTTTGGGTGGGTTTTGGATGCATTTTAAAGTAAATTCCTCCCCAAAATGAATTCCTGCAAGGGAATAGGTCTGCAGGAGCAGCAGGAGACCCTCCCCTGACCCAGATGGCTCAGAATCACCCAAATCCCAGCCTTTCCCTCTCTCTCCTGCTTTAATCACACACCATGTTACACAAGCATTAATAGATCCTTTTAATTTCCCCTTCATCACTATGGCCTATGAAATATACTCAGAGTCAAGAGTGGATTTCATGCTCTTTATTCAGCTCATAGTAGTGAGGAGGAATGAAAGTTTCCCCAAAATATCTGCTTTATATACATTATTTACACAATGGGCTGCACGTGATTGGCTAATTTATCTACAAATTCCAGTGCAAAATAAACTGATCCACATTTTCTGGACTACTGGGTTAATGGGAACTTCGTTAGCCACTAGCTCTCACATTTCCTGCATCTTCCAGTGCAGAACTTGGTAAAAAAAAATATTGTGCTTTAATCAAAATTTACCTGTCGGGGAGGGGGGGGAATCTGATAAATAATAATTTTTTAAAAAAAAAAAGTTCTGCTCCCAACAACTTGTTTGTGATATCTAAATGACCCACAGCACCCAGCAATAAAACGGCTAGCACGTTTGCAAATCTAAGCAGGGTCCTGTATGGTTTCAACGTGGATGGGAGACCGTGTGTTAAGATTCCTGCATGGCAGGGGGTTGGCCTAGATGACCCTCAGGGTCCCTTCCAACTCTACGATTCTATTATTCTAACTCATTTGTGAGATCTAAGTGACCCGGGTCACATCCACACACACCACACATTGAACACACATAAAGCACATGATGTTGTTGTTATTTAGTCGTTTAGTCATGTCTGACTCTTCGTGACCCCCTGGACCAGAGCATGCCAGGCACTTCTGTCTTCCACTGCCTCCCACAGTTTGGTCAAACTCATGCTGTTAGCTTCGAGAACAGTGTCCCACCATCTCGTCCTCCGTCGTCCCCTTCTCCTTGTGCCCTCCATCTTTCCCAACATCAGGGACTTTTCCAGGCCAGGGAGTCTTCTCTTCTCACGAGGTGGTCAAAGTATTGGAGCCTCAGCTTCAGGATCTGTCCTTCCAGTGAGCACTCAGGGCTGATTTCCTTCAGAATGGAGAGGTTTGATCTTCTTGCAGTCCATGGGACTCTCAAGAGTCTCCTCCAGCACCAGAACTCAAAAGCATCAATTCTTCAGCGATCAGCCTTCTTTATGGTCCAGCTCTCACTTCCATACATCACTTCCGGGTAAAACCAGAGCTTTAACTATACGGATCTTTGTTGGCAAGGTGATATACATAGCTTCTCCCAAAGAGGCCTGGGAACTGCAGTTTGCCCTTCAGAGAGCCACAATTCCCAGCACCCTTAGCAAACTACAGTTCCCAGTATCTTTTGGGTAGAAACCATGTGCTTTAAAGCTTTGGTGTGGATGTGACCCTATTTGCAAAAGGACAGAACAATATTGTCAGTTGTCAGCCAGCAGGGGGAGCTCCAAGATTGGGTTTGCAATCTGCCACAGTCTTAAATCCAATAAACACACAAGATGTAACCCACTGTACGTTTGAAAAAATAATATCTACTATTCATTGTATTGAATTGTAGATTTCAACAGAAATAACTCATAAAGTTCAATGAAAAAAGTAGAAGACCCTTCTACTATGTTATAAGATCCACTGTCCTGTGATATCATATATGAGTTTGTACTACTGATGAAGCCTAGGATGGTGAAAAAAGGCTAATATTCCGGAAATCCTTGTCTTAGACTCTGTGAAAGGATTCTGTGGAACTACAACAACCTCTCATGTGGATTGTTGGACTCTATGAACAGACAGGTGGAATAGACACTTTCACATACATGGACCTTATGCATAAACTGATTAGAGAATGAACTGATCCACTGGATCTGATGCAGCACACACACACAAAAGCAACTTTTTCTTAGTAATTGTAATAATAATACGATATACGATATCTTTATTGTCATTGTCCCTTGCGGAACAATGAAATTGAAAAACTACATAAAACTACATAAAAACTACATAAAACTACCACGAAACTATATAAAACTACATAGAAACTACATAAAACATTCAAAAAACCCTAAAAACTCTAAAACCCCATTTTAAAGTACACTATACTACAAAGACCCCTTATGCTGCATTTAGAACCAGAATTGCATTAGCGTAGAAACTGTTTTTCAGGCGGCTAGTCCTGGCCTTTATAACCCTATACCTTCTTCCAGAAGGCAGAAGCTGAAAGAGATCATTTCCGGGGTGCGTACTATCATGTGCTATCTCTGCCGTACTATCATGTGCTATCTCTGTAATAACAACAACAACAATAATATATCCCCTGAATCTCCTATGCTATGATGGAAGCCTGCCTGTTTTGCACCACCATGTCCTGAAAGGTTGCGAAAATCAAAGCAGCGGAAAAGAAGAAATTGCAAGGGTTCTTTGAACTCATTCCCCTATCCAGCACAGGAGCAGTTTTAGAGGGTGGCCTTCCTTTACATTTGCCTGCTGTCAAAGTTTCCCACCCAAATAAATGCCTGTGTGTGTGTGTGTGTGTGTCTCGTGTGCCAATGCAGAAAAGCAAGACCAGGCTTGAAAGCTGTGCCTTTGGGAGAACTTTAGTGGAGGTTACGAATTTTCAGACACTCCCTCATTTCGCTTCCCACGCTTCTCCTTGCCTGGGGGCCAAGACTCCCAAGTCCAGCTCCTCCCCTTCAGATTAGGGAGCCAAACCAGGGAGGGTGCAGCTTCTTAACCCTTCTTGTGCTTCTCCGCTAACTCCTGGCGGCTTCCAGAGAGGTTTTTTTAAAGGACCGTGCAAAAGAGGACTTTGGTTTTCTCAAGGGGTCAGAAGTTACGCATCCTTGGCCACTATGAGAAAATCCTCAGGGGTGGGTGGGGACAGGAGGAAGCATGGTGTAGTGGTTAGAGTGTTGGACTGGGAGCCTGGGTTCCAATCCCCACTAACGCATGAAGCTGCTTTGCTTGACCCTGGGCTGCTCAGCATCTCCTGGCAGAGTCTACCTCGCAAGGTTGTTGTGAAGGAGAACCACCGTATGGTGCAAGAGGGAGGTGAAATGCACTTAATTATTGAGGTCGGAGGGAGAGAGTTGCTCTTTCTTTATTCCCCAAAATTTTGCAGGTAAGATGGGAGGGGATGGAGAAGGGAAGGCAACGTTCTGGCTGCTGAGTCAAGGTGTCCTGGAAAAGGTGAAGACGGCGAGAGATGAAGGCCAATCCTAGGCTGGTTTATCAAACGAGGTTCCCTCCAGTCCCCAGCTTAAGGAACAAATTCCGCTCAGAATTTCTGATCTGTTTCCCACCTACACAGACACACACACATGCTTCAGACGTCACATCAAGAAGATTGTAGCCCCTTTCAAGCCCATTTTGCAGGGTTGCCAACTGCTGGTGGCGAGGACAGATTTGTATTCAAAAAGAACAGAGTGGAGTTTTAAAAAAAAAGTTGGCAACCCTGTTTCTTTCTCTTGTTTATGCGTTCTTTCTACCTCTCTTAAATCAGAACCAGTGAAGGCGGTGAAAGTCCTTTGTGAGTGCCTGGAGGCGGTTGGAGGATGGATGGCAGCTAACAGATTGAGGCTGAATCCTGACAAGACAGAAGTACTGTTTTGGGGGGACAGGAGGCGGGCGGGTGTGGAGGACTCCCTGGTCCTGAATGGGGTGACTGTGCCCCTGAAGGACCAGGTGCGCAGCCTAGGAGTCATTCTGGACTCACAGCTGTCCATGGAGGCACAGGTCAATTCTGTGTCCAGGGTGGCTGTTTACCAGCTCCATCTGGTACGCAGGCTGAGACCCTCTCTGCCCACAGACTGTCTGGCCATAGTGGTGCATGCTCTGGTTATCTCCCGCTTGGACTACTGCAATGCGCTCTATGTGGGGCTACCTTTGAAGGTGACCCGGAAACTGCAATTAATCCAGAATGCAGCAGTTAGACTGGTGACTGGGAGTGGCCTCCGGGACCACATAACACCAGTCCTGAGAGATTTGCATTGGCTCCCAGTACGTTTCCAAGCACAATTCAAAGTGTTGGTGCTGACCTTTAAAGCCCTAAACGGCCCCAGCCCTGTATACCTGAAGGAGCGTCTCCACCCCCATCATTCTGCCCAGACACTGAGGTCCAGTGCTGAGGGCCTTCTGGCGGTTCCCTCATTGCGAGAAGTGAGGTTACAGGGAACCAGGCAGAGGGCCTTCTCAGTGGTGGCGCCAGCCCTGTGGAACACCCTCCCTTCAGATCTCAAGGAAATAAGCAGCTATCCTATCTTTAAAAGATATCTGAAGGCAGCCCTGTTTAGGGAAGTTTTTAATATTTGATGCTGTATTGTTTTTAACACTCAATTGGGAGCCGCCCAGAGTGGCAGGGTATAAATAAATGAGCAGGGTATAAATAAATTCTTATTCTTATTCTTAAACACCACCTACCATGTTCCCATCAGCCTTCTCTGTTGCCATTCCTTCACTGAAGTTTTATTCCCTCCACAGGCTTTCCCAGTTTAGAATTCTCCATTATTTGGGGGGCAGCGTTCTTTCCCAAGCCATGTGCTTGAAATCCTGGGGGGACTGAGTGTGGTTTGTGCCTCGGCAAAAAGTGAATAATAAACATTTTCTTTTCATTGCAGGCCTCAGGAGAAAGCAGAGACAAGCAACAACAAGTGCAGAAATAGTATTTCTCAAGCTTGTCCCTGTGTGTGTTTGCAAATGAATTAGGTCTCCACTGCAATAAACTTGACTCCAGTTAAATTACAGAACCCAAAGCATTGCTGATTCCTCTGCCACACACCTCCTAGCCTGTCGTGAAATAAAATTGTGCCAAGTGGCCAGGAGGAAAAAATACCAACCACAGGACAGAGAGATCCGAAGGCTTTGCAGGATGGGATTTGTGATTTTGGAAGGCGGAGGGGGTCCTGTTCTCCAGCGTGGGACGGAGGAAAGGGCCTCTCTCCAGTCACATGAAGGAAGGTCCCATGTGCGAGGTTTGAAGACCGAGTGCAAGACCGAGTGCGGTGGCTTAGCATAACAGTGATTCACAATTCCGGGAAGACTTGGCACAGAGTCCGGAAGCCCGAGATCTGAAGCTGAGCAGGAAGGGCCTGCCCTCCTCGCCGTACTTCTGCAAAAGTCAGCCAAATTCACATTGCAGGGCCACGTGAGAGGGTTTCCCTCAGCCTCACACGTGCCTCTCTGCCCTCCAAAAAAAGAGCCATTATTTAAACCCAAACATCCCCCCACTGCAAAGCAACATCCTTGTTATGTACGACCACGGTTGTCGCTGGGGTTCTTGGTTTTTGTATACTTCTCGTTGCTGTTTTGTGCATATGTATATACAGTGGTACCTCAGGTTAAGTACTTAATTCATTCTGGAGGTCTGTTCTTAACCTGAAACTGTTCTTAACCTGAAGCACCACTTTAGCTAATGGGGCCTCCTGCTGCCACCGCACCGCCGGAGCACGATTTCTGTTCTCATTCTGAAGCAAAGTTCTTAACCCGAGGTACTATTTCTGGGTTAGCGGAGTCTGTAACCTGAAGCGTATGTAACCCGAGGTACCACTGTATATAGACAGACAGATCACAAACACACACATTTATTATTTCCTAAAATGTATACGCCACTTGATTGTCAAAAGCAAACAAACCTCAAAACAGTTTACTACAACACAGTTATTTGTTTAAAAAAATCACCCCAAAACGATCAAAAAGATTTAAACCAGCCATAAACTAAGACACACACCAGCTTTCTAGCCAACTGGGTTGGCTTGCCCAGTGCTATTTTCATAGAAAAAGAGGTGCCAGGGCTCACCATGACCTCCTGCCCTCTTAGAATGGCCAGGGCACCTACCTGTGAGGGGCTGGAGCTGAGCTCTGGCTGGAGGGGAAAACCCTGGGTTTGTGTAAATAAAAATGTTTTCAAGGGTGTGGTGAAGGAGCCTGCCTGATCTCAAGTGGCAGGGAGTTCCAAAGTATAGGCACTGCCACACTCAGCAGCTGAGTTCTTACCAACGTGGAACGGGTATTTGGTGGCACCTGTAACAGTTCCTGTTCTGATGATCAAAGCAGCCAAGAGGTTGTATCTGGGGTAAGGTGATCTCACAGGTAAACTGGTCCCAAGTTGCTAAAGGCTTGTATACTAACAGTTGTAGAATCATAGAGTTGGAAGGGACCCTGAGGGCCATCTAGTCCAACCCCCTGCAATGCAGGAATACACAGCTGTCCCATATGGGGATCGAACCTGCAACCTTGGCGTTATCAACGCCATGCACTATCCCGCTGAACTATCCAGGCTTGTTGTTATGTTTATGCCCTGTCTTTTGCCCTAACCGGGACTCAAGGCGTCTTACAGATAAAATAATAACAGCTAAAAACACTTACACGGGAATAGAATTAAAACTATGGTTTTACACCATGAACCCTAAATACCCCCAGAATCACACTGCTATTATCTCCTTCTTCTTTAGGATGGGGACCAAATGCCTTAACTATGGCATGAGAATCTGTTCAAGAGGTCCAGCTTCCCCCATCACAGATTCTCTCCAATGGGAGCAGGCAGAAGGTATCCTATCTGAAATCCTATCTGAAATCTTGCAGAGCTGCTGCCAGCCCATGTTTACAAGACAGCAAAATGGACCAATAGTGTCACTCTGTATAAAGCAGCTTCCTAGGTATCTCTCACCTGTTGCCTTCCGGTGAAAGCACAAGTTGTCTGGCTACATTTCTCTGCCCCACGTCTGATCTCTAAGGCCCTATTCAATCACACACCCACATATTCATAATAATAATAATTTATTATTTATACCCCGCCCATCTGGCTGGGCTTCCCCAGCCACTCTGGGCGGCTTCCTACAAAATTTTAAAATACAATAAAACATCAGACATTAAAAACTTCCCTAAACAGGGCTGCCTTCAGATATCTTCTCAAAGTCACATAGTTGTTTATTTCCTTGACATCTGGTGGGGGGGCGTTCCACAGGGCAGGTGCCACTACGGAGAAGGCCCTCTGCCTGGTTCCCTGTAACCTCACATCTTGCAGCGAGGGAACCGCCAGAAGGCCCTCGGAGCTGGATCTCAGTGTCCGGGCTGAACAATGGGGGTGGAGACGCTCCTTCAGATATACTGGACCGAGGCCATTTAGGGCTTTCAAGGTCAGCACCAACACTTTGAATTGTGCTCGGAAACGTACTGGGAGCCAATGCAGATCTCTCAGGACCGGTGTTATATGGTCCCGGCGGACGCCCCCAGTCACCAGTCCAGCCGCTGCATTCTGGATTAGATGTAGTTTCCAGGTCACCTTCAAAGGTAGCCCCACATAGAGTGCATTGCAGTAGTCCAAGCAGGAGATAACTAGAGCATGCACCACTCTGGCAAGACAGTCCGCAGGCAGGTAGGGTCTCAGCCTGTGTACCAGATGGAGCTGGTAGACAGCTGCCCTGGACACAGAATTGACGTGCGCCTCCATGGACAGCTGTGAGTCCAAAATGACTCCCAGGTGCTACAGGGGCACAGTTACCCCATTCAGACCAGGGAGTGCTCCACACTCGCCCGCCCCCTGTCCCCCCAAAACAGTCCTTTTGTCAGGATTCAACCTCCATCTGTGAGCTGCCATTCACCTAGTTTCCAAAGTGTACCTTTAAAAATGCACACCTAGAGTCACATATATATTGTATGCCCTCACCTCCCCAGGAAGAAACCAGACTTCCATTTCCAAATCAAATCATTTCATGTGTGGGGGGCGGGGAAACAATGATTTCTTTGCATGTGGTGTGGAAACGTCTGCTGAGACAGGCTCATATACCAACCCATTTGGCTTGGGCAGGGCATAGACCACACAGGCATCTGGCTCCAAACCAGCGGGGGCGAAGTCGGTGGTGGGGCCTCCATTTAAGCCCAGAAGGCCCCACGCCCTTCTCTGTTGGTAGCTCCAGACACGCCTGCATTCCAGGCATAGTCCTCCCTTTCATGAATGGCAAAGCATCTCTTGTGTTAAAATGCAAACAGTCGGAGGAGAAGCAGCGTATTACTCATTCAGAGGTTGCACAAGTTGGCCGATTGTCACCTGGGGTGCCCTCCAAGTGTTTTGCCCTTCTGCAACTCACGCCAGGAGGGGGCCAGCTTGGGAGACGGTCAGATCGCATGTGCCACTGTTTGCGTGTTTATTTTCTTTGCAAATGGTGCAGGTTCGCAAAGGGTCTCTTGCCCCCTCCTGCGCCTCAGCCAGACAAAAGCGGTGAGTGAAACCCCTTGCTTAAGGCCTCCTCAATTTAGGTGCAGGGACCAATCTAACATTTTTAAGCAGAAGAAGCCTGGCAGGATCCTGACACATGCACCAGGTGCGTGCAAAAGGAGTGTCGGCTTTCAGAACCAGAGCGGGCGCCCGAGACATTTGGTGGCCTGAGGCAGAGAAGCCATCAGCATCTCCACCCTCCAGCAGTCAGATGCCCAAGGCCACTCAGGCTATTTTGGTGCCTGAGGCCAAGCAAAAAAACGAAAAAATACAGCAGCAGTACATTAAATAATAAAGCGATGTGGGTGGCGCTGTGGGTTAAACCATAGAGCTTAGGGCTTGTGGATCAGAAGATTGGCGGTTCGAATCCCCACAGCGGGGTGAGCTCCCCTTGCTTGGTCCCTGCTCCTGCCCACCTAGCAGTTCGAAAGCACATCAAAGTACAAGTAGATAAATAGGTACTGCTCTGGCGGGAAGGCAAACGGCGTTTCCGTGCGCTGCTCTGGTTCGCCAGAAGCGGCTTAGTCATGCTGGCCACATGACCCAGAAGCTGTATGCCGGCTCCCTTGGCCAATAAAGCGAGATGAGCGCCGCAATCGCAGAGTCGGTCCCGACTGGATCTAATGGTCAGGGGTCCCCTTTACCTTTACCTTACATTGAATAATGAGCAATTTGCTACTTTCTCCTGATACCCCAAGTCAGCTACTTCATTCCGCCTAATGGCAGGTCCAGGGCAGGAGACTTTTCTCAGTCTGAGGGCCACAGTTTCCTTCTGGGGAACTTTCCAAGGGTCTCATGCAGCAGTTTTGGGGGCCATCTGTTAGTGATTCTCCAGTTGCGGTTCCCGCGTTGCTGGGGGGTTAGACTAGATGTCCTTTGGGGGTCCCTACCAACTGCGCTATTCTACGGTTCACGCGAGAGAGGAGCAATGGATACAGCCCTTAATGGATACAGCGAGGCCATATTCCAGACAGACGGAAGCCACGAGGTTTACACCTGGGCAAGCAATTTCATTCTGACCGGCTTTGGGGAAGGCTGTGCTAGTGAGAGCAGCGAGAGAGGAGTTCCACTGCCTTGCCAAGGTTTATTTTAAACTTTCAACGTTGACGTGACCAAGGCTCCCTTCCAAGGCATGCGTTGGGACAGCTTCCCAACTTTTGCAGAGCTCACAGCGGATTTCCCCCCCAAATGCTGCCAGCGAATCGCGCAAGCGAAGGGTTTGGCTTTTTGAACTGTTCTGGATAAAGCAGCACGTGGTTCTGCTCTGGGTGGGTAGAAACATTTTGCTTCCCAAAAACGTGAGCCACGTGAACTTCTGCCCGTTTTGGCAGCTGTCGATTGTAGGTTAGGGAAGCGCATGCCAAGGAGGCCAGCAGTGGCAACGTGACACAAAGAGGCCGTTTAATTCCTGGTTTTAAAGTTTAAAAAGTTAACCGAGAGCTGCCAGTTGGGATCTGCTGCCAATGCAGTTTATTTTGAAGGCTGTTTGGAAAACAACAGGGCCTTTTCTAACCATCACGAATTCAGTGGGGCTTATTTATTGATTGACTTCATAGCTCACCCCCCCCCCCAAAAGAGCTCTGGGTAGTGTTGTCTCCCACAAAACCCGTGTGGAAGGAGCAGCCAAGGGGCAGTGGATTGGCCTGAGATCACTCAGTGAGCTTCATGGGTGAGTGGGGATTCGAACCCTCGTCCCCCAGGGCCTAGTGCTACACTCTAACCACTGCAGCACACTGCCTTTGGACAGGATAGCTTCTGCAAGCTATCCTTCTGTTTTTTGACTGAATAAAGTCTCCAGCTAGGCCAAGCTTGCATTTCAGGTGGTTTATGGCTTGCTAGCCTGTGCATTTAACATGGGAGAAAGCTCCACCGGGCTTGATTAGATTTACCTCCAAGTAAACATGCGCAAGGTCTGCTCTTAAAACCCACATTCCCACATTTATAGATTCAACCAAGGCAAAACATATTACTACTCCTCCAAGCTGATTTGAACCTGGCCACCCTCATTCATGTCTCTGAGGTCTCAGAACTGGACTAAAGAAATGTTATTTGCAGAGCTCTGCCTTAGAAGATTCAAATCCCACTGATGCCACGGTTACGGTTCCTAGTCCTCATGAAAGTTATTTCTAGGAGGAAAGCTAGGGTCCTACCTGCGCAGACTAAACAATATTGTGTGTGTGTGTTTCTACAGCTTTGAGGGATACCCCCCCCACAGTCATCCTATCCCTGCCAGCTATTTTTTGTGGGGGTGGCATTGAACATGGCAGTAGCAAAAATAGATGACACAGTTCCAAAGCCAAGTGCCTTGGGAGATGTGGAAGTGTGACAGGCCAGGCAGGAGACTGTCCTCCATAAACCCACATGGTCTACTCTAAGCAATGTGGGAAGTGCAAACAGCCCTTGAGCGTGTTAAGAAACCAGGACAGAAAATAAACCCGATGCCATGGCAAAATACCAAAAGAACTGCAATTTCTGGGCAGAGCAGACTTTTGGGACAGATCCAGTCAAGTCACATTCACACAACAGAGGGGGAAATCATGTGATTAGCTGTGATTCCTGCATTGCAGGGGGCTGGACTAGATGCCCTTGGGTTCCCCCCCAACTCTGTCGTTCTGCGATTCTGTGCATCTCCCGCTTCAAACAGGAGCAACCACTGCAGCTTGCCAGGAAAGCTCTGCACAAAGACCAGCATTGGAGACTTTTTCTGAAACAGCTTCGCAGTTTATTCACTCCCTGATTACATACGACAGCGTTAGGGGTGGGGCGAAGGGACAAAAAAAGAGCGTTTTTCCTTTTTCCAATGGAAGAAATGTCAAGGGGTGCAGAGAGCACACCCTGGGTGTACAAAGCGAACAATCATCCTTCTTGCAATATCCAGGAGCCCCTCTCCCCCCTCAGGTGAAAACACAAGTTTAATACGCACTTTGATGCCAAACCGGATTCAAGAGTTTTACAGATGGTCACCCCGACGCAGAGAAAACCCAAGTGTGGGCTTCAGGATCATGAACCATGAGCATAAATAGATATATATATACACACACACACATTCCTCTGCATCAGAGCAGGGTCTCCGTGGGAACTTCAAGCGCGAGGTGGAGGGCCCCAATTCCCCGGTTCCCTGCAACCCAGGAGTTGAGTCAGGGATGCAGGATTCACAGTAGAAGCGATGGCTCCTAACTTGCAGAGATTAAGCGCCACCGTGAAGAGGCGGGAGACACAGCAACCGGGTCCGAGCCGCGTCCAGAATTAGGTCGGTCAACCTTGGCAGTGGAACCGCGCGCCGTTCCAGGCGTTTGGGAATACAGTGCCCATCAGCCCCAGCCAGACAAGGTGCATGATGGGTGTTGTAGTCCCAAGGCATCTGGTTAGCAATGGCTGCAGGGCTTATCACAGTGATGTGGAGGTGGTTTATTAAGAGACAAGTGCAACACGCACACAAGTTGGAAGCCACCAACGGGCAGTAAACAGTTCAAAGTCTAGAGTCTCCAACAATTTGGTGGCTCGCACAAAACGCCACAGATCTAAGCCTGACCAGTGGGCAAAGGCCTGGCCTCTCACGCTACAAATCAGTTAACGGAAAGTCCTTTTTCTCTAGACGGAAACATACAGCATTCGGGTTCAGGGCTCTTCCCAATCCCAAAAACAGTTTCTTTAGGACATTTCTTCAGAGCTCTAGGGTTGGGTTTCCAGGGCAGGGAGATAGTTCCAAGTGCCAAGTACTGCTGAAATTCCTAATATTGAAGCCCTTTAGATACCTTGTCACCCAGATACTGGCAGGTTTTTGGGGGGGAACTGGGGGCTTTTCGTAGACGACAGTTCCCCAAATACTAAAACGCAATATTTTTTTCTTCAAAGTGTTTCCTTTCTGCTCAGAACTTCTGTGACATCTCTGCCCAGCATCCTATAAATAAACTACATCCAAATTTAAAAGGTACATCTCTGTTTTCCATGCATCTGCCACATGCGGTGGAAACCAAGAGGATTGGTAGAATGGGTTTGCGGTCAAAACAAAAAATTAAAAGCACTCCCCAATTTTTTAAAACGCACACACACAAAATCTACACTTCTTCTGTATCTGAATTAAACATAAAAAGGGGTTAAGAAGAGCCTGATAGGAGTGATATATCCCACATCTTCATCAAAATAAACAAACAGCAAGTCGTTCTACTTTCTGATTTCAACCTTGCAAAAACACAGAACGTGGGAATCTTTTGCAAACTAAGAGTTCCTTCTAAGTGCTTTCTCCCCACATCTGCCCCCTGGTCCTTTGCAGTGTGCAACTGGAAAGAAGCTTTCGTTATGGACAGAGCTGATAAACCTTTGCCCCCACACTTTGGGGTGGAAGAAGGAGAGGTGGGAAGTAGATTCCCCAGCCAGGAGCACAGGCTGCCTTACTGCGTTTCTTTTCAATGGTAGTCCTGGGGTAGGAGAGAGGAAAAGACTTGCTTCCCGGGTGCATTTTGTCCTCCGAAATCCTCGCCACCAAGTGGACAGGCCCTTCGATGGGGCTCATGCACAACACACCACGCACAACCTCAATGTCGCTTCCTATGCAGTTTGTGGGGCAAGATTCCTCGTTGCCCCTATAGTGGACGTTTCCCAATAGCTGCCTAGTTTCCCCCCTCCTCTTGAAGGGAGGCGGCGTCACAAGCCGGAGGGTGCAGGAGATTCTCCCTCAAGTTCTCCCGGAGAAAAGGTTCAGAAGCTGGTGATAGAAGCACATCTCCAGGGTCGGGGAGAGAGAAAAAGACCCAAACCGGCAGAGGGAGATTCACAGCATTTGAGGCAGGTTCCAGCCCGCTGGACCCAGAGGTATCGCTATTGCTGGAGTTGCTGTTTAGACAAGCAGTTGTGACTTCCCCCACCCTCCCCAAAAAGCAAATCCCAGAATCTGAAGTCTCCAAATGAGCACAGTCGGTGGGGGAAAAGAAACGTCAATTGTTTTTCCCGCGCTGCACAAGTCCACCCTGAATTAAGTGTGTGAGGAAAAAACGGCTGGCTCCTCAATTCCCACAGCAGCAGCCCCTCTCCCCAAATATCCCCCCCCCTTCCCAACCACTCCCTCCCCGCCTTAGAAGTTCTTGAGGCGGCTGTATAGCTCTCGCTTGCTTTTCTCCCCAGCCCAAGTGCGGCTCTTCAGGCGGAAATTGCGAAGGTCTTCTTTGAAGTCTTTGTGGTGCATCGGGCGGTAGTTCTGGGGTTCACAGTGCATCTGGTTTGTGGAGGGGGAGGACAAACAGTGCTTAGTTTATTTTGGGGGTTGCTACTGTTATAAGAATTTTTAGGTCTTATATATATGTAATAAATGTTCATAAATGTAGCAAGCAAACACATATATAAATATATAAATCACATGTCTAAAACCCACAGGAAAAGTCCTAAAGCCTTTTTGACTCTTTCGGTCAGCTCAAATATTTCTCTATAAGGTCGAAGGAAATGCAGAAAACCATTGTCCTCACAAATCCTGCCAGGCTCCCCAGGTAATCCAGTCAAGTGAGCATTAATAGGTAACCTGGCAGGCAGGGTAAAAACAACGCACTCAGATTTCTGTTGTAGACCGCCTTTTCTGTGATGTATGTATGATGTTTTTGGGGGTGGTCTTGGACAATTTAAAATGTCTATATAAAGGCTTGCACGCATAACTTGGGAGAGTATGAGGGGAGCACCCTATTGCAACAGTTAATAAAGATCAGCCTTACGAGCTGCTTTGCTTCTCAATATTCTCTGGTTGGCCTCTGTTATTTTCTCCTACCAATAGGGAACCTACAAAAGGACTCTATATGCGCTCTTGGGTACCCCATAAGGGAAAAGGAGTAGGTTTTTTTTACTTATATCACTACAGTCGTACCTCACCTCCCGAACACCTTGGGAGTAGAACATTCTGGACAATCGAAAACAGAAAGAGAGCATTCCGGTTTTTGAACGTTCTTTTAGAAGCCGAAGATCCAACGGGCTTACTGCAGCCAATCAGAAGCCATGCTTTGGAAGTCGAACGGAATTCCGGAACGGATTATGTCGACTTCCGAGGTACGACTGTATTTTGTTGATGTTGTACAAATTATAAAATGCTGCGTTGATTTGTTAATCTTACAATGTGACGTTTGGTTTAATGGTGATGTTTAGCTTATTTTCATAGAATTGTAGAGTTGGAAGGGACCTCAAGGGTCATCTAGTCCCACCCCCTGCAATGCAGGAATCTCAGCTAAATAATCCATGGCCATCCAAGCTCTGCTTAAAACCCCCCAAGGAAGGAGAGTCCACCACCTCCAAAACGAGACCATTCCACTGTCAAACAGCTCTTCCTGTCAGAAAGTTCTACCTGATGTTTCTGACTAAATCTCTCCTTCCTTGTAACTTGAAGCCATGGGTTTGAGTCCTACCCTCCAGAGCAGGAGAAAACAAGCCTGCTCCCTCTTTCATGTGGCAGCCCTTGAGATATTTGAAGGTGACCTTCATATCTCCTCTGAAGTCTCCTCTTTTCCAGGCTAAACATGCCCAGCTCCTTCAACCGTTCCTCATAAGGATCAGTTTCAAGAGCCTTTATCATTTTGGCTGCCCTCCTCTGCACACATTCCAGCTTGTCTAAGCCCATCGCAAAAAACTCACTTGATATTGCGGGAAGAATTCTTTATAGCCTCCTTTCAAGACGTACAGCTCAGGATAGTGCAGGGAAGGGTAATCGTTGCTGGCACGGTCTTTTTCCCTGACAAAACGGCACCTATGGAGGAGAGCACAAATTGTAACACGCATAATCTTAAATACGGAGATGCAGGTACACGCACAAACACACGGTTTTCTTGCTGTTCTGGGCAGCGGAGGACTAAATGTACAGGGTCAGGTTTAAGGTGCTGGTTTTGACCTTTAAAGTCCTATGAGACCTAGGACCCACGTACCTTCAGGACCACCTCTCCTGGTATGCCCCACGGAGGACCTTAAGGTCCACAAATAACAACACTTTGGAGGTCCCAAGCCTCAATGAGGTTAGATTGGCCTCAACCAGGGCCAGGGCCTTTTCAGCACTGGCCCCGACGTGGTGGGACGCTCTGTCCCAAGAGACTAGGGCCCTGCGGGACTTGACATCTTTCCGCAGGGCCTGCAAGACAGAGCTGCTCCGCCTGGCCTTTGGTTTGGACTCAGTCTGACCCTTATGTTTCCCTCCCCTTATGGTCTTGATTTATCGGCTACTTTTAAAATGAGGCTGTATTTTAAATTGCATTTTAACCTGTATTTTAAATTGGGTTTTTTCTTTTCTCCCCCCCCTATTATATTTTTACTGATTTTATTGGTGTTAGCCGCCCTGAGGGCTGGGTATGAAGAAGAAGAAGAAGAAGAAGAAGAAGAAGAAGAAGAAGAAGAAGAAGAAGAAGAAGAAGAGATTTCCACTTCAAGCCCCTAGTCCTGAAGGAAACGGAAATCTGAAAACACCTATTTCAGAAAAGCTGGGGGTGGCTGGGGTTCAGGAGAGGAGGCAGCAGAAACTACTCACGTTCTGGGTCCTCTCTCGGAGGAGAACTCGCAGTGGAAAACAATGATCACCCTCTTTGCCGGGTCACACGGCACGATGGGCTTCTTGAGAAGGAACTCCTCCACCTCCTTTTCCAGAGGAAGGTTCACAGCGCCCTGGAGAGAAAGGCAGGGTCAGGTCAGGATCCACCAAACAGAACCATAGCAAAAAGCATCACCAATTCCCTCCCTCCCACACCTGGTGCGCAAACACACTTTTAAGTGCAGGCATGCAACAAAATACAAATCTTGTATTTTGGGAATCGATCTTGAGTGAACAAAGATTTCTGTGGATGAGCAAGACTCAGACTTTCCGCCAAACACTCTCACTGCCACTTGATGCTAAGTCTCTAGTGTGATACTTTCTGATTTTGTAGAATCAGAATTGCAAGTGACCCCCAATGGCTATCCAGTCCAACCCCCAGGATAGGAAGATGTCAACAATCCCTTGGCTAGTCCAGGAATAGAGTTCTATAGGGTCATGGGTTTTGTGCTTTGCCAGGACTCTTGAACTTGAAATGAAATGAACTGAAGGCACGTCTCCACCCCCATCGTTCTGCCTGGACACTGAGGTCCAGCACCAAGGGCCTTCTGGCGGTTCCAACCCTGCAAGAAGCCAAGTTACAGGGAACCAGGCGGAGGGCCTTCTCGGTGGTGGCACCCGCCCTGTGGAACGCCCTCCCACCAGATGTCCAAGAGAACAACAACTACCAGACTTTTAGAAAACATCTGAAGGCAGCCCTGTTCAGGGAAGTTTTTAATGTGTGACATTTTAATCTATTTTTAATCTTTGTTGGAAGCTGCCCAGAGTGGCTGGGGAAACCCAGCCAGATGGGCGGGGTATGCATGCATGTGTGCATGTGTGCGTGTGTGTGTGTTAATAAATAAATAAATGTTGTTATTATTATTATTATTGAAATGCGGTCTAGTTTAAGTAAGCTAGCGGCTGAAGAGCTGGACATTGATCAGGGGGACAAGGGGTGATGAAAGGTCACCACTTCCCAGACTTCCTCTGGTAGCCTTGAAGGCAGGCTCTGCAGGCAACAGGAACAGCCTACCTCACGGGGGGGGGGGGTCGCTAGAGCAAAAGTAGGCCTTTTTGCACATCAAGAGTGCCAAACACAAGGCCAAATGCAAGGGCCACCACTGATTTTCATGTTTTTTTAAAAAAGCATCTATCAATATACAGTTTACAAAACACTGGGGATACAGGGAGGAAAACACAATTTGATAAAAGAGAAATGATGCAAGGTTTCGTTTTCCCTCCAAAGTCGGTTGTGGGGAGTGAAGGGGGTTGGAATAGATGACCCCTGGTGTCCCCTTCCAACTCCAAAATTCCACGAAGGGATGGGGCCACAAACATCAGGGGTCAGAAGTAATTTTCAGGAGGCTTACAGCAAAGCCAATGGCTTATTCCCTTTTTTCAAAACAAGCTTAGTTTCGCCTTTGGGGGTTTGCCCCCACCCCACAAACGCCCCCACTGGGAATAGCACCACGTATTGGCATTTCCAGAGATGAGGCGTCGTGTGGAAGGAGCAACCAGCTGCCATTGGCAGCACGACCCAACTAAAATACTACAAAAAGGTAGTCGCTGGTGCCCTGTGTCCAACCTGAGATGGACGTTGTTTTATTGGCACCTGGAGGGTCCCAAGCCAGGCAGGACTCTGGTAGGGTGATCCCCCAGCACTTTGAGCTGCACTTGGGACAGGGGAGGTTCCTCGAACCCAGGGGAGCTCAAGCAGCCAGAGGGCTCACCTTAATGTGGCCTCCTTCGTATTCATAGGGATATCTGCAGTCCACGATCACACAGGTCTCGATGAGGTTGCTGAACTGGCCCGTCAGCACAGCCGCCATCTGTGGGCAAAGGACAAGAGTAAAAAATTAGCCATATGCAGAATCACTTGTATTATTTTGCACCCGAGACATTAAGCACTGCTTGCTGCCATCCTGGGAGTGCAGCCTGGAAGAGGCCACTGGTGCCAGACTTTATTATTAAGTTTTTATTTATACTTTTCACGTTTGTACATTTCATTAGTTCTACAATCATTTTAACATTTCAAAGTTCGACTTCCTTCCCCCTCTTTCCTTAAATTTATCATCTTCTGCATATCCAAATTCATTTAATTTGCTCATTTAATTATCTACTTTAAATATATACTTATAATAATAATAATAATAATGCTAATAATAAATGTTCATTTATACCCCGCCCTTCCTGGTTCAGAAAACCGGGCTCAGGGCGGCTAATTGATGCTACAAAAAACAGCATAAAATACGGTATAAAACGTCAGTAACAATGAAATCAAAAATCAAATTGATAGGTAGGATTTGGTAGGAGTCTAAAAAGCCCTGGACACAAATTTTAATGGCTTTCTAGAGACTATGGTGGCTCACGTTCCAGAAGTAATGTATTTAGTGTTAACTCTGGAAGTGTAGACTCAATTCTGACCAAACTCCTGCTGTATATTTCGCTCCAGGAGACCAAGTTTGGTCAGAACTGGGGCGCATCGGTTTCTAGATGTGAATTTCTTCCCAGCTCTCCTTCCCCCACTATGGTATTTTTTGAGCAGTTGCATTGGGGCACAAGATCCATGGGTAACAAGATCCATTGGGGCACAAGATCCATGGGTAAAGCAAGGCTGTATGACCAGGTCTCCAAGGTGGTGGCCCCAACAGCTGCAGAAAGCAGAGCTACAGGTCCCTTGTGCAAAAGAGGAAGAAGCGGCCTGGAATATTGGATTCCAAACTTGCTCACCATTTCTGGAGAGATGTACTTGAGGTCCTGGTGCTTCCCTTCCACCGTTTGCAAAACGTAAGCCTGGCAGGGAAACAAGTGCATTTTAGTCCTTCTGAAAGGCTACAATTTCATTCGATTTTGCATTGTTTCGTGTTTGCACTGGTACTGTGAGCCAAAAGCATAGCATAACCTAACATGGTTTGCAGGGATGCAAACAGCGGGATTCTTGCCGGTACCTTTGAGAAGTCTCCGATCAGCTCCCGGTGGTCGTTGTCCAATATGTTTGCGATCTCGCTGGGGCAGCAGGAGCGAGAGCGAACCAGCCGAGGTTTCTAGGGAAAGCAGACAAGAAGGACTGTTAGGGGGGGGTCTGTGTGGCCACGTCCAGGGTGCCAAACCCAGTAACCATCCTGAGATCAGGAGCAGGGAACCATCGGCCCTGTACTGCAACTCCCATCAGCCCCAGCCAGCAAGCATGGCAAAGCATGGTGGGAGTTGTAGATCACTGACACCCAGAAGGCCAGAGGTGGGAACTTTCTCCCACTAAAACCAGCAGAGGCTCCTTCCTGGGCGCCAGCAATGGGCTCAAGCAAGCCATTTGGGGCAGAAGTGAATCTCCTCCCAGGTTGTTGCTTTTTAAATAACAACTGATAATTTTATCACTATATTCTGCTTTGAAACTTCTTCGTGGTTTCGTTGCAGTCAAGCGCTATACAAATCTTGCAAAATGAAATAAACAAACCCACAATAAGTGTCCCAAAAGCCGCCACACCCCTTTCTTCTGATGCAGCCCCCAGAAATTGAGCAAAACCTCACAAGAAATACGTGGCAACCCATTTTAAAAGACCGGACCAGAAAGAGCCCTTAGGACTTGGAAAGCTAAGGATCGACCAGCCTTCACACCAGCAGCCTGCCTCCCAATTATATTATTATTTAAATTCATTAGTTGCTCTTTTTTTGCCGCAGTAATTCAAAGCAACCTCCAACATCTTAAGCAAAACACACACGTTGAAAAGAAAAATTTAAACTACATTAAAATATCCCTGCAAAAAGGCCGCAGATGGTTCAATGCCAAAGGCCTGGTGAATGAAGAACGTTTTTGCCTGGCGCCTAAAGATATGCAACGATGGTGTCAGATGTGGAGAGCATTCCACAAGCAGGGAGCCACCCCTACAAAGGCCCTGTTCCCTTTATGGCTGCCTCCAACCCTCCCTCTTCCCACGTCCTTCTGAGGCATCCTTTGTTGCATGAATTACCGGCTCTTCTTCCTTCTCTTCGATGGCGCCGCCAGTCAGACTCTTCCGCCTCTTGTTTTTCACCGGCGTCTCTTTGTCCTGGGGCCGGTCCAGCCGCTTCAGGATGGGCCGGATGACAGCGCTGGGCATGGACGGGGAGCGGAAAAGACGGCGGCATTTGCCGGATCCCAGGGGGCTCTGCTCCAGTTTGGGGGAGAAAGAGGGAAATCGTGAGACTCCAATACTGCATGAAAGAGAGACAGACCTTGGCATGGTACTTTTTATTTACCGTATCTTTCACTCCATAAGACACACTTTTTTCCTCTTAAAATCTAAGGGGGAGTGTCTGTGTGTCTTATGGAGCGAATGTGTGGTCCCTGGAGCTAGGGGGGGGGGAGACCTGGGCTTCCCCTGCCACCCCCGACAAGCTCGCAGAGCAGCGTGAAGGCTGCGCGCAGCCTGTCCACTGCTCCCTGGCCTGCTCTTTGGGGCTGGTGGTGGGGGAGAGCCGGGCTTCCCCCCGCCAGCCCCAAAGAGCAGGTCGAAAGGAACCCGAAGCCTCCGGAGCGCAGCGGGAACTCCTTCTACGCTCCGGAGGCTTCGGGTTGCCTTCACTGAAGGCGACTGAACGCACCTTGTTTTAGAGGGGGAGAACAAGAAAAAATTATCCCCTTCTCTGCGCAGCGCCCCTTCAGCGAAGCGGCAGGAGAAATGGAAGGGGCTCCGTTTCTCCTGCCGCTTCGCTGAAGGGGCGCTGAGCAGAGAGGGGGAGAATTATTTTTTCTTGTTCTCCCCCTCTAAAACAAGGTGCGTCCTATGGCCGGGTGCATCCTATAAAGCGAAAAACACAGTATATACTTTTAAAAACGCAACAAAGACAAAGGCATTTCACATGACCTCGAAAAATATATTGTTTGTGGAAATATTGCGGGGTCAGGAGGAAAGGCCTGAAACAAAGCGTTTTCCTGCATTGCAGGGGGCTGGAATGGATGACCTTCAGGACCCTTCCGACACAACGATTCTAGAAATTCTCCACCGCTGTTTCTTAGCAAGAATCAAGTTCCACATTGAAAATTAATAAAAAAAGAATTGGGAAAAAAAGAATCAAGTTCCACATGGGGAAGGCTCGACTTTCCCCTCACAAAAGTGGGGCAAGGCTTTGCCAACCTGGCAACCTCCGGGAGGCTTCGAACTACAACTCCCATCAGCCCCTGCCAGGACATAGGAGTCACTGAAACAGGCTAACATGCGGACAGTTTCAATCTCAGCAAGTAGCTGGAAGGCCAGGCGGCCATCCGGCCCTAGCATATCCAGAGCAGTTTGCAAGAAGCTCCAGAAGTGAGCGGCCCGCTCCCAAACACCCCACTGCAATTAACTCTTTATTAGCCAAAAAACACACACACAATCTGCACAGGTGTCAGGCCTAATGAGGACAGCAACTCATCTCCGGTAGGTCTTCCCCCATGAAGCAGTTGTTGAGACTGAAGGTCCCTGACTCCCCATAGCTTCCTAAGTCTCCTCCTCTCCAGGATTTCCCCCAAGCAATCGGAGACTGTGCCTTTGTGAAGCCAACCTCTCCTCCGCCCTCTTCACGCCTCTCCTGGTTCTTGGAGATTCATCTCTACCTCTCTCCTGCTTCTGCCTCCAATTCTGGACTGCTCTCTTCCCCAGTCTCTCCCTGCTCACTGAGCCCTGTTGCCTCTTGATCTTCCAACCCATCTTCTTCCCAGTCCTCCCGCTTTAACCACTTACTGTCGTCCCACCACCACTCCCCACTGGGGAAGGAGATGGGGATCTCAGGAGAGGAAAGAACGAGGGAGAAGGAAGGCCTGCCCTCAAGCTGAGGTTTCTCTTTCTTGAAATGCCACAGCAACACCAGTACCAAGACCCTGGTCACCCACAGAATAAATTCTTTTTTGGAGGGGGGGACAGGGGACAAACAAAGGGTGTTAACACGGCACTGTCACGTACCAGGCTGGACTCATCTTCCTTCCTCACCAGAGGGGCCATTAGCAAGTTCTCCATACCCAACGGGAAATTTCCATCGCCCTGGAGGAGGGAAGGTAGGACCCATTTATTGAAGCGGGGCTGGCTCAGAAGACCCCCACCCCAGGCTGGTGGTTTGTGCAATAGGAAAGAGAGGGCAGGGGGACCCCAAAGAAAACCCAACAGCAATACGAAAGGAGCAAGGGGCTAAATCTAACAAGCAGGCAGCCTCAAAACACATCAGAAGAAAGACAGCCAAAGTAAAGGAATTTAAAAACAAAGCCAATAAATCAAAGCAGCCAATTTTAAAAACTTAGGAGAACAAAATATTCTGTGCTAGCTGATTTCTGGGCCATTTTTTGATGGCTGCCCCGCATACAACACAGGACAGTACTCTTAACTGTATATACAAATCTGCCATACATAGTGACGCTACTGGATCATGTTACAAGAGATCTGCCAAGGATTCTTTACTTGTGGTTTTAGAGCCTTGGAGACCAGGGTTCGAATCCTCTTAAGCCATGAAGCTCACCAGGGTGATTCTTTGGCCAGCTGACATCTCTCTGCCTAGCCTGCCTGACATGGTTGTTGCAAGGATGAAATGGAACTATGGATGCCACCATGACCTTCCTCAGAGGAAGGTTGGAATATGAATGTCATACAAAAAGGTGGTCCTTGCACAGACCCACAGCACTGTTCCCTTGGGACTTCTACAAAATTCTACAAAATCTTGTAGAAATTCTACAAAACTGCCTTCTGTTGAGTCCGAGCTGCAAGCAATGACAAGCTCCACACAGAATTCAGAGAAAATCTCAATTTTGATAGCATATTTTCTATCCAGGTCACAAAGACAAGTTCAAAAATCGGCCAGCTGTGTTGAGCACAGCTCTTCCCCCTTCTATACGCCTAACAAGCAGACAACTACAAGTCTAATTAATTTTGTGATTTTGGAGAAAACTCAACAAAAAACAGCAGTTCGCACACAGACATCAAAAAACAGCAGTGGAAATGGCGTCACAGGCTGAGGTTTGCAGAGTGAGCTGTGAAGGTTAAATTGCAACGCCAACCAGGTTTCTTTGGGAATTTTCACCACTGAAACCTACTCCCAAGTCAGCCTTGCTTGGGATTGCAGTTCAAGCAGACAGAATTTTGCTTTCTTTGACGCAAGATAGGATCTTAAAAGCCTTACCTTCAGGTCTTCTTCATCCAGGATTTCCAAAAACCCATCATCATCATTATCTTCATCAACCATGAAGGAGGTCAAGGACGAGCGGCGGAGGTAGACATGGCTATCAGACCCTGGGCTCCTGTTCTCTTTCTCTGGGCTCGAATACTGAAAGGGGCAAGGAACACAGAACCATCAAGACATTTTGCATTTATTAAAATCCTTTATGCCCTATGAGATGGCTCCCAGAGTGGCTTTTTAAAATAACAACAACAATCATAAATTCAGTAGCATTACTCTTGGGTTGGCAATCTTAAAAAGGCACGTCACAAGAGGAAAAAGGGACAGGAGGGAGAAGGAAAACATGCAACAGTGAAAGACATGGAGGGAGCTGAAAAAAAGCCACCGTTATGTATTTGTTTCAAAGCACCTTGCCCCTCCACCTTGTCTATTTTATTATGGGCATATCCTGTTCTTCATCAAACGTAGAACAATGGCAGCAGGATGTAACAGGAATCCCAGGAGATATCCCACCCGGGGTCTGTCTAGACTAAGACCTGCTTAAACCCAGCTATGTGACTTTAATTGGCAGTATCAATTGGCTGCAAAAGAAGGAAAAACCTGGGGGGTTTCTATGCTTGCCACTTCTGCAACAAAAGCTGTTCTCCCCCCCCCCCCCCGCCAATTCTTGAAGAAGAATTGAGTGCAATACTCAACATGTCAAATGTTCTTCCAAAACGCAGCAACTGCTGGGACTGTGCATGTCTGCATCTAACCTAAGCTAAGAGTCACAGGCACAGTTATCATCCGGCTGAGAACCAAAAATCCATCTTGGCTTTAACGCCAAGAATTAGGACCTGGGAAACGAGAGGCGACCAAAAACTACAGAAAAGCAAATAAATCAGAGAGTATTGCTTTTGCAAAAGAAGCACTCACCATGAGGTCTGGAGCAGAGTTTGGCCTCTGTGCAAAGGGGTCCTTCTTGCCAGCCCCACCACCGGAGGGGCACAACCTGCCCACAGGTCGCAGGGGCTTCTTGAAGACAGCGCCTTCCTGCAGGGGGAGCAAGCAGAGATGTGCTGCAACTTTCGGAAGGACGCAGTGGGCGGAGAGGGGGGTTAGGGGGCTGCACCAGGAAGGCACAGTTCTCACCACTTACATTTTCCCCGTTGCCTTGGAGGCCAGAGTCCGTCCCGGCTGCCGGTGGGCTGTTGAATTCCTTGCAGTTGGAAATGTTCCTCAGCGTGGGACTCGAACCCAGAAGCCGCAACTGTCAAGCCACAGAAGAAGGATGAGTTTTGCACTCAGGTTTAGATTCCGATGGGCAACCCACAGGACAAGCGTCTCCACCCTCCATCGTTCAGCCCGGACACTGAGGTCCAGCTCCAAGGGCCTTCTGGCAGTTCTCTCACTCTGAAGTTACAGGGAACCAGGCAGAGGGCCTTCTCGGTGGTGGCACCCGCCCTGTGGAATGCCTTCCCATCAGATGTCTAGGAAATAAACAACTATCTGACTTTTAGAAGACATCGGAAGGCACCCCTGTTTATTGAAGTTTTTAACGTTTAATGCTGTATTATGTTTTTAATATTCTGTTGGGAGCCGCCCAGAGTGGCTGGGGAAGCCCAGCCAGAAGGGCGGGGTATAAATTTATTTATTTAATTATATTATTATTATTATTATTATTATTATTATTATTATTATTATTTTGAAAGATTAGGGCTCAGCCTAGCTGCACAAAGACTCCCTTGCTCCTGAGCATGTACAGAATATTTCTGTCCCCACTTCTCAAGATGAGGAGGCACCAAGCGAAGCTTCCTGGTTTAAAAAAACAGCTGGTAAACTTACCGGCAAAGACTGGATTCTTCTGATGGGAAGATAATCACTGCAAGGAAAAAGAGGGAAATCATCGTCAGCTGCAGACTTTGGAACTCTCTCCCACTGGAGATTTTTATCCTACTCTGAATCTATTTAGGAAGGTTTCAAAAGTTGTTTTTTACATATGAAACTGCTGTGTTTATCATGGATGTTCTATTCTCAAATCACTTTGCAATGTTCCATAAAAAGATATTCCTATCTGGAACGGGATAAATAGATATTTGCTCGGGTTCTGCCAAATCTAAGGACTGGCTGATACTTTCAGAGGACTCCCAGACAGAAAAGCTTTCTCCTGACTGTCCCGCCTCTAGCTGCAGGCAAGAGACCACGTCTTATGATTCAGAGAATCATAAAACTGTAGGATTGTGGAAGAGACACCAAGGGTCATCTAGTCCAACCCCAAAGCACACTTTCTGGGTGTGCAAAGGCAGAATGTCAAATGAACAGCTGTGAGTCCCGCTTGGTAAATTCTCCTTCACATGCAATAGCAATTTCCACAAGGGACATTTGCAGCCTCTCAACAACACCCCAACAATCCCAAAGGGCAGATCCAGGCAGGACTGACCTCTATGAAAACCTGCAGATACAGGAGGCAATACTGAGTTAAGACAGTACAAGGCAGCTTCCTGCATGCAGACCAGGAAAACTGTTGCCGCTCAATTCTGCTGCATGCATAGGTGACCTAGTTAATCTCCCCAGCCTCCATAATGGGAGCTTTGCCAATAATAATAATAACAATAATGAGCAGAGACAGGAAAAAAGCCCACCCACCAGCCCCAGGAACCTGGAGATAATAAACCCTGAAATATTATTAGCGTCTGCAAGTCTTGGCGTGCTCAGGCGACGTGCAGAAGGTAGCAGATGGTTTCTTAAGCAAGACAGGAGTGGGTGGGTGGGGGTGAAGCCCTCAAGGATGGGGGCTTGAGAGCATCTCAAAGGAGAAAGGGGAAGGGAGAGAAAGAGTCAGGGGGCTTTCCTGGGTCATTGTGCCACTGTAGGATGTAAAGCACTTACTTTCTGAAGACTCTCTGAGACCCGAACAAGTTCCTTTCAAACCTGTTGGATGAAGACAGGAAAATCATGAATGTTTCACTCAGCGCCAAAGGGCACCCCCAATGTGTTGCTGCGAGAGTCCCTGACTGGGGGAGGCCAACAGCCTCCCAAGGGTGCCGTGTGGGCTAGCGTGGGTGCGAATCAGGGCCAGCTACACCCTAATCCGGGCTCCGTTGCCCCAAAAGCAGAGAGGGAAGCAGAAATCCTCCCATTCATAAAGAAGGCACACAACTTAAGACCATCAAAAGAGCCTTCCTGGATCAGGCCCAGCTAGTCCACAATGGCTGCGACCCAGGTGCCCCAAAGGAAAATCCACACAGCAGGATTCGAACACAAGAGCAGCGCTCCCACTTCTTGTGGTTTCCAGCAAGTGGGATTCAGGAGCGACTGTGGGAGCAGAGCAGAGCCATTGTGGCCATAACCCTCTCCTCCTCCTAATCCACTTCTAAAGCCATCCAGTTTAGCTGCTATCACAGCTTCCTGTGGCAGGGAGTTCCACAGTTTAATGGACAGATGGACTTCGTTCTATATGTCCCAAATTTCCCAACATGTAGCTGCCTCGGACGTCCCTGAATTCAAGCGTTAGGCGAAGAGGGAAGAAAACTTTTCCCCACCCTTTTTCTCCCCTGTCGTAAACTTCTGCCGCCTCGCCTGCTCTCTAAATCAACAATTCACCAAAAAAGGCCGTCAGCTGACCAAAGCTACGCATTTTTCTTTTTCAACTCTGCACTTCAGAAACTAAAAGCACAGTTGCCCAACGTCTTGCTTTTTTGTGCCGAGTTCAGATCCCACTCCTCTATAGCCATACCATGCTCAGCCATTCCCGTCTCCCGCTGTGCAGTGGTTTCACACGCACGCACACACCCCGTTTCCCAGCTGCCCTGAGATGGGCCCCCTTGCGCTGTGGCCACTTGAGAGTTAATAAGCGTGGCCCGGGCGGTTGCAGGGTGGTCTTTGTGGAGACATGAAAGCGGCTGCCAGCTGCTGCCAGCTTTGGGCAAGGAGGGAGGGGGCCTTGGTTCAAGGATCTCCAGGAAAGAGGATCAAAGATCCCTTTCTGCATGGAGGCGTGGGGAGAACGAGGGCATTCCCATGGCAGCGGATGCTGCTGCTGCAAATCTGGGTGGGGACTCTCCCGGGTGCCATCTGCCAGCTACGTGGCACAAACCCAATCCTGCCCCCAGCTATTGCTGAACACACACGCCCATCGCCAGCCTTCCGAGTGAGGTTATTCCCCTCTGCTGTTAAGCAACATTTGCAACGGAGAATCGGAGGTTCGGCTTAATTCAGCCAGGGCTGCGCAGCAGAAAAACGAAAAAAGCCATGCGCCGCAGATCACTTATAAGGATGGCAAGAGGGCTGGATCAGGGCCAGGGGCCCATCTGGCCCAGTCACACAGCGGCCGACCAGTTGCCCGTGCGAAACCGGCAAGCAGGATCCGAGCACAATAGTAAATAATAAAATTTTATTTATACCCCGCTCTTCCCGGTTCAGAAAACCAGGCTCAGGGCGGCTAACAACAAATTTAAAACACTTAATTGATGCAACAAAAATCAGCATAAAATACAGTATCAAACGCGAATAACAATAAATTCAGAATTCAAAATCAATCTGGGGGGAAATCCATCCAATAAACATTAGATGATCACCAGGGCTAGCTGGCTAAATTAGTCCTATTTGGGCCAGTGAGGAGAACACTGTGCAGTGGTCCAGGGCTGGCTTGCTGCGTAATCGCATAGAGTTGCCCTAGATCAGGCTTCCTCAACCTCGGCCTGCCACATGTTTTGAGACTACAGTTCCCATCATCCCTGACCACTTCTAGCTAGGGATCATGGGAGTTGTGGTCCCCAAACATCTGGAGGTGCTGAGGTTGAGGAAGTCTGCTCTAGAGGAAGATGCACACAAGTCCATGTTCGTCCAGGCACACATGGCTGGGCTGGACTCACAGCCCACAACCCGCAGGTAGGTCCCAACCAAAAGGAAAACGGATTCAAAGCCCACCCAACCCCTTGCTGCAGGCTCTTCACAAAGGCAATCTCCGCCCACCGCAGACAAAAGAGACAGTGTGGTGTATTGGTTACAGTGTCAGACAAGGGCATGGGTTCAAATTCTGCCGCTCAGCCGTGAAGCTCCCTAGGTGTGACCTTGGGGCCCCATCGCTGTCTTATCTCAGCCTAGCCTACCTCGCAGGGATGTTGTATGGGGGCGGTTAAACAAAGAAGGGGAGGAAAAGCTGGGATATAAATACAGAAAATGAAAATAGTAATAGGAAGGGAACAGAACTAAGGAAGGCCACTTCTCACAAGCCACCTAGACACGGGGGGGGGGGGGGGCCTCTCTCCAAGGCCTTCCTGCCATTCCCCCCCTTCAACCTGCACACAAGCAAGTTGCAGCCTAGCAGATCCCCCTTTGTGTCTGTCCCCCAAGTACAAAAGGCCTCCTTGAAGTAGCCCCGTTTCCAAAGGGGAGCCTGTTGCATCTCCCGACACCTTTGAAGATGGATGAATGCAAGAGAAGGAGGCAGAAGGCTGGGAAGGGAAGTATTTAAGGTCCTTCAACTGGACACTCCCAAGGAATGCAAGCTTTTCACCAAGAGGCTGTGGCTCAGAAATCCAGGCAGATGTTCCCTGCTACAATAAAGGGGGCGGGTGGAGTTCCAACCATCTGTCTCCCATCCCCATTCACCCGCCTTGCAGCTGCCAGGCCAGACATACACACACCCCCACAGGGCAGGTGCAAAAGGGGACTTTTAACTTGTTAAAAGACCAAGCCAAACCCGCTTTTTAAAAAAATCTCCAGCCCTTTGGTTGTGGGAAGCGAGAGAAGCTTCTAATTGCACAGTCTCAAAAAAGGTGCCTTTTTAAATAATGTTAGGAATGGGGGAACAGGACACATTTTGCCTGGCAAAAAAAAGTGCGTCAACGGTGTAATCAGTTGCCGGGTTTTGAGAGGGAAACAGATGAACTTGCCTTAATTCCAAAAACCTCCAGTATTTGGGAAGGGTCCATTATCACAGATGGACTGGCCCTGGTTTCAGTAAAGCCACACGCCCCCCTTTAAAATGCTAGCTTGACTCGGCTTCAGCCCCTCCGACTAATGGGGAGGGGGAGTTTTAATCAAGTTTCTAAAATGTTGGCAAACTGATCAGCTGCAGCAACAGATTAAAAACTGCAGTACTTTCAGCATGACCCAGCCTACTGTGGTTTAGAGGGGGGGGGGAGAAACTGAAGGATAAAGACCCCCAAAGGACACACGTTTCATGCCCCCCCAGGCCCAATGAGTCCCTGGCATATTGGGGGTTCAAGTAAAATAAAAAATGCAATTTGCTGTGGTTTCCCAACACACACACTTTTTATTAACTGTCTTAAATTGTTGTTGTGGTTGGTTTTTCCCATTGATAATTTCATCTCTCTTTTTTTCCTAACTGCTTGCAAACCGCTTTGAGGTGGGAGTGTTATTTTCTTCAATCCGGTGCTGTGCGAATTTTACGAAATAAATAGATAGGGTAAGAGCAGGCAGCCTTTCGAAAGCAAAGCAACCTTTTGAAAGGAAGCCCTCAGAGTCATCCTGACCGGCAACTTTGCAGAGTCTTTCCTGTTCGACTTTGAAGACATCGACAACAGGAAACCATCAGGAGTGCGGTTAAGACCTTCACCCATCAAGTCCAAAGAACTAGACAGGGGTCCACCCACGCAGCCCCACACCTATTTCTTTGGAGGGCAGGTTTCAAAAATACCGGTTGGGGAAGAAGTTCTTATTTTCCAACCACTGAACCATCTCTTGGCAGCGGCATGGCCCAAGGTTTTTTGCTTTCTGCTGGCAAAGGTGGAGCACTCTTAATTCTCCCACGGAGGCTGGTTTTTCTCAAGGCTGCTGAGAGATGGGAGAGGCTTGTTTTCCCACAAGACCACACCTGTCAGCCCCTCTCGGCTCACTGGAGGCAAGCTGTTTTTTGTTGCATCAATTAAGTGTTTTAAATTTGTTGTTACCTGCCCTGAGCCTGGTTTTCTGAACCGGGAAGGGCGGGGTATAAATAAAAATTATCTTCTATTATTATTATTATTATTATTATTATTATTATTATTACTGCCGCTGGTCTCCAGCATCACCTCCACAGCAGCAAGAACTGGGAGAGCGAGGCTGTGTCTCTCTTCTGCAGAACCTATGCAGGCAGTGAGTCGAACAGCCGCCACTCATGTCTGGCGTGGAAGAAGCTGGAACTGTAGAGTGGGAAGAGACCCCCCACCCCACAGGGTCATCTAGTACAACCTCTGGATTGCAAGAATCATTTGCTTTGCGTGCAGCGCCACAGTGCCGGCCTGCCAGGTGGAGATCCCAGTCACCCACCTGGCATCTACAGATCTCTGCATGGTTGCAATTGCACCTGCACCAGTTGCAAAATTGACACCTGCGGAATTTCTGCTGAGTGCCTGGAACCTGGAGCTTCAATTCATAACTCAAATTAATAAATTCAGGCCCCTGCAACTGAGATGCTGAGCTGCAAAGGCCAGGAAGACTCCAGTTCTGATCTTGCCACTGGGTCTCTTTAAAGTTGTGGCTTTAGGCTAAGCACCACGTCCCCAAAGCACCCCCATCCGCAATACAGGAATAAGGCTGGCCTACCCAGAAGGGCTGTTGTTTGGCTAACATAATGCATTGCATAACCTACACATTTGGTATCGATTTCAAGCGCCTGAACACTATTTATGCTACTGGAGGCCATGCAAGCAGATTTTTGGACTGTTGCGCGCAGCCCTAGGCACAGAACAGCATTCTGGCGCACCCTGGAATGCCGGCGCGATATGGGAAATGGATTAGTCACAGTGGATGCAAACTTCCAGCGAAGACCAGCGTTTCAAAGTATTGAAATCTGGGCACTTCAAATACATTCGAGGAGAGAACAAAGGCCACTCCAATCCACAAGCAGTAAAGGGATTAAGAGGGCCAGAAAACACATCCTCAGCTTTGAAAAGTCACCTGAAAACAACCAAGCCATAAACCTGCCACACACACACCCAGCAAACCTGAAACCAGCTACCTCACCCTGTCCAGCAAATGCAGGAAGGTTCGAGCAATCCCCAAAGAACAGAACCAAATCTTTTTAGGTTTCAGCCCCCTTGGGCTGCACTACAGATCTGAAATTGCTTTTTAGTGCCCGACATAGCTCCTGCTGAAGAACTTCAGGAGATGTTCTATCCATAGATCTCAGGGTGGTTCACGACATAAAATCACAATATATAAAAGAAGAATAAATAATAAAAGCAAAACCAAAGGCAACCCAATTATCTCCCCTTCCACAACACAATTCTTGAGCCATTTGCTGTTGTTTCTTGGAAAAAGCCCTTGGCCATTTCTGTTCCAAGAAGCTAGCAAACCTTTGACTACGTATCAGCAAACTGCATCAAAAGACAGAGCCTTGGGATTAACGCTTTTTCACGCTCCATCAAATCCTCATTTAAAGCCTTTCTGCTGGGGGCTGAAACCAAACAACCAACACCTCCCTACCCTCCAAGGATCAGCAAAAAAAATCCAACTTACACATCTTCCAAGATCTCCAGCTCTGGCTCCATTGGGGAATCCAGGCCCATGCCTGCGTCAACAACAAAAAGATGTTCCCGTGAGGAAAGAGAAATTTGAGGAGTATCGCTAAGGCCGCTGGCAAGGGAGGGAGCCCCCCAGCCGCCAGCTTTTGAGGTCTTCCGTGGGGTTCCTCTCTTCCAACGTCACATTCTGCTAAGAAGGAGCCTGACAAAACTAGACATTTCTGGGAAGAGATACAAAGAGGCTCCAGAAGGCACATTAAGTTTGGGGAGCTTATGGGATAATGGTGGGGTGCAAACATTTGAATGGGCAACAAGAGAGAGGGCATATATTTGGGCTGCCGTACAAAGATTCAGGGCTTGGAGAGGGGCACTTCTTGTGTTCCAGGTGCACGGAAACCCTGGACTTTTTCAGGTATTACTGAACTGAAATTCCCCACGCCCCCAAAAAACTCTGGCCATTGCCCCCTTAAGCTCCGTAAACTGAGCCCCAGTGCCCCCTACCCTAGAAAAAGCATCCTTCAGAACTGCGGCTTGCACAACCCACTAAAGAAACTGGTTCAAACTGTTTAGTTTGATTAATGCATGGGTAGGCAACCTAAGGCCCGGGGGCCAGATCTGGCCCAATCACCTACTAAATCCGGCCCATGGACAGTCTGGGAATCAGTGTGTTTTTACATGAGTGGAATGTGTCCTTTTATTTAAAATGCAATCTCTGGGTTATTTGTGGGGCATAGGAATTCATTCATCCCCCCCAAAAAAGAAATATAGTCTGGCCCCCCACACGGTCTGAGGGACAATGGACCGACCCCCTGCTGGAAAAGTTTGCTGACCCCTGGATGGACTTGGGATGGACAACAAAAGGGATGGACTTGGTCCAGCGATGACAATCTGATAGTCAGTTTACACCTCCGATGCCCCCCCCCGTCTTTTACTGCACCCCCTAGATAATCGATTTGGTCTGAGTTCAGCCACCCTGCAAAAGGCCACACATTCTCCTGATCCCAGATCATATAGAATCTGTGATCCTGGATCACAGATCATCTGCTTCAGGCCATGCCAACCCCTGATCTGCAACTGCAAGTCTCAGATGCTTTTAGGAATGCCCTGCTTTTACAGATTAAAGGTTTTACAGATTAAAGGCAGGAACCCCTCTGGAATCTTATCAAGAGAGATAAACGAGGTGGGAAAACCAGCAAGAAGTTTCTCCCGTCAGGCTTTCCCAAATTGGCGCCCTCCGGGAATCTTTGGACTATAACTCCCATCAGCACCAGACGCTGCGGACAATGGTCAGGGATGGTGGGAGTTTTAGTCCCACGCTTAACTGGAGGACCAGCGGTTAGCTGCCTTTGCAGTCCAAGAGATCAGGAGAGATCGCCTGCGCCCAAAGACCCATTATGACCAGCAATGGAAGGGTAGCAATTAGAATTAACAGGCTTAGCCGAGATGGCAAAATCAGCATGTTTAATCAGAGAAAAGAGACAAGCATCCCATAAAAGACCCCAGTCAGATCTGCTCTTCCCAGAGAGTAAGAGCCACTCCTTTCGCAGCTGCTTTAATTGGGGTCTCCTTGTGATCATCAGATGAAAGGAGATACAAATTATTTATTATTATTTAACATAATGTAGGGGAGACACGCTAGTCTCCCCCGCTTTGCAGGGGGTCCCTTCCAACTTTATGATTCTGCCCAGTACCATTTTTAAATTTCCATTATTTAAAGTTCCATATTGTTATTCATGTTTTTATACTGTATTTTATGCTTTTTTAATTAAGTGTTTTAAATTTGTTGTTAGCTGCCCTGAGCCCGGTTTTTGAACCGGGAGGGGCGGGGTATAAATTATTATTATTATTATTATTAGGTTGGAAGACAATTCAACAGGGGCTGTTCTCCTAATCCCATCTCTCCCCGCACAGTGAGCAGGCAGTTTTTTCCTAACACCCCCCTGACATAGTTTAGTGAAGCACAGGAGCCCCCTTTGGGGAAGGCGGTTGGCAGCCGCCTCCAAACACCAACCTGAATCTCCCGATTCCTGCGAAGACTCAGAGGAGACGGAATCCTGCGAGGACCACTCTTTCTTGAAGTCAAGGCCCAGCCGCTTCCTTCTCTTGGGGGTGTCACAATCACTGCAAAACCGGGAAGAGAAAAGACCAGTGATTAAGAAACTTGGAATATATTATTAATTATTATTATTATTAATAATAAATAGTAGAGGTACCCCACCCATCTGACACACCCCCAGCCACTCTGGGTGGCTCCCAACCTATATAAAAACATAATAAAACATCAAATATTAAAAGCATAGCTTCTGTTTTGTTCAAAATCACGTTGTCCTTCCAAGGCAGCCATGGCCATATGTTCGGACGACAGCTCCCATCCTGCTGTCTGGGGCGCTGATGGGAGCTAAGGATCCTGGTTCTAAGGAGGCCCAAGAGAAAGCCATAGTTCCTGGTCTCATTTCACCTGCACAACCACCCTGCGAGGTTGCCCATGCTGGCCACATGACCCGGAAAGCCGTCTGTGGACAAACGCCGGCTCAAAAGCGAGATGATGGAAATGTAAAGAAAAAGAAGGAACCTTTTACTACATGTGATGGACGTGCCCCAAGGTAAAAGACTTCTGGGAAAGGATTTATAATGGACTGAAAAAAGTGCTGAAAAACACATTAAAAAACCAGAAGCCTTTTTACTTGGTATAGTGGGGGGTGAAATCCCCAAAAAGGATGTTTAAGAAGAAAGGATGGAAGAAGTTTAAGGAATATTTGAAAAAATATGTTAATATTTAAATCTTAGAATAGCTTTGGAAGTGGATTTAAGCTGTAGGGTTGGAAGTAGAAGATAGCGTATTTTAAAATAGCATTATTTGCAAGTGATAAAATGTGAAGGTTTTTTATGGTTAAAGTGTGATAAAAAAAATGGTTAGAAATTATGATATGTAAACTGCTAAAGATGAGGTAAAATGAAAATCAGATGGGGGGACTTGGGGAAGCCCACCTAACAATGTTTAGAAAAAATAAGGATAAGACAAGAATTTGTTTGTTTTTCTGTTTGCGTTGTTTATTTGTATTATATAATGAATTTTATAAAATTGGGGCAGGGGGGGAAAGCGAGGTGAGCACCGCAACCCCATAGTCACCTTTGACTGGACTTAACCGTCCAGCGGTCCTTTACCTTTTCCCTTTAGGCCAGCCACTTTCTCAGCCCAAGATCAGCGTTACAGCCAAGCAGAGATTTGAACCCAGAGCTTCCCACCTTAAGTCTACTGACGTGCTGCAATCGTGCCCCTTTCCACTAACTTCCCTGTTTTACTTTTTTAAAAAAAAAGGATCTGGGGGAAAGTTTTGTGAAACAGAGAAAGCTTGCTCACTCCTTTGCAACTTCCCGTTTAAAAACTAAGGAGAGAGACTGACATGCTTGCTGGGTTCCAGACTGTCACAGCTCCGCTTGACCTTGGGGGGCACACCAAATTTCAGGCCTCTGGGCAACGTACAGAGTACCAGGCACCTTATCGCAAGGCACAGCGAGATGCCAGCTGCTCAATGATTAACTTACGGGGCAGGTCGGCTAGCGTGATGGGAGAGGCTGCTGGGCAAGGTTAACTGCAGGCCCAGAGATAAAATAATATATCTCGCACCCATTTCCTCTCCCTCCACCCAGCTGCAAAAGAAATGTTCTTGCCAAAACCCCTGAGGGAGTGGGTGAAAACACAGAGAGCCCAGGAGAAGGGAAGGGGATGGGCTAAGGTCTTGCCTGAGACCCCACCAGCCTGTCTTTGTGCTTTAAGTCCAGTAGCGTCTATTTCTATGCAGGCAGAAAAAGTGGCTTCTCTGCTAAATCTAGTTTTTTCTCCCATACACAGTAGGGGCTTCACTACCCACTGAGTGGTGGTTCCCTCCCCAACACAAGATTGCAAACTGGGCCTTTCCAGCATCCAATTCACTGAGTAGAAAAACAGATTTGTAGAAATGGAAGGGACCATAGGGGTCATCTAGTCCAACCCCCGGCAACGCAGTACTCGAACTCAGGACCCTGAGATTAACAAGTCTCATGCTTTACCGACAGAGCTATTCCCAGTTCTGCACTCCACCAGAGCCCTCCCCCTGGAGATACTCCTAACCTTGCAAAGCTGCTACTGTTGTTGGACTACAAATCCCATCATTCCCTGACTGCTGGGCCTGCTAGCTAAGAGATGATGGGATTTGTAGTCCAACAGCAGCTGGGGACACAGAGCGAGGTGGACCCCAAAGGCCTGATTCACAGTTAAGGCAGTTTCCTCTACTCCAAAAAAAACACTCTTGTCAAAAGCCCCCCCCCAAAAAACCCTGTGGTTCAGACAGGGTTACAGACACCATAATTATAAAAACAGTCATGCAGTCGCAGTTTCACAAGAGCCAATTTTTCTGCAAAGCCTTTTGCTTCTACCAGGCAAGAGCAAAAAAAAAAAAAGTCCTGTGCGCACCCCCTGCCACATGAAAGGCATGCAAACATTATTTGCTCTGCTGCACACCCTGGCAGGGGAGGGAGAGGAAACCACACACACACACACCAAGCACGCATTATTTCTTCTTTTTGAACAGAAGTGACATTGTGCAGGCAAACAGTCCTGCAGAGAGAAGCCAGCCTGAGAGGTAGGAAAGAGAGTTTCAAAGAGGGGAGGGAAGAGGTTAGAACAAAGGGGGGGGGGAGAGGAAAGAATGAAGAATGCATGCATGCAACCACTGGAGGACAAAAGAGAGCATTTAAAAAGCAACCTAAGAAAGCAGGTTTACATGGACTTCACCCTATGCCCTGGGTTTAAACTGAACTCAGGTTTTGATAAATCCCCATTTGATTTTCCTGTCCCGCTGCTGAGCACATGTGTGCAGCTCCAACCCATTCCTAGGAACCCCCCCCCCCTCGCCCAAATATGCATGCTTAGGATTACAGCCTAATGCGCATTTTTTTCCAAAAGGGAAACTCCCTTCAGAAAGCCTCAGGGCTGCTGCTTGCAGCCCACCCACCCCAAACTCAGAGGAACCAGTTCTGTTCTCCAACATGGAGGCAAGATGGTTGCATGGAGTGGGGGGGGAGAATGGTATATTGACAGGGCCCCTGAACAACTACAGCCTCCCCCCCACCACAATACTCCTCTCACCCCCATCTTGCACGTGATTATTCAGCAGGGCACCACACATTAGCCAACAGAAAAATCCCACAAGAGGCAAATGGAAAAAGCAATGGATCTCGTCTCTGGCGCATGCATGCAGATCCTAAAGGCTGTGTGGCACAGTGCTTAGAGCAGGCATGGCCAAACTTGGCCCTCCAGCTGTTTTGGGACTGCAACTCCCTCCATCCCTAGCTAACAGGACCAGTGGTCAGGGATGATGGGAACTGTAGTCCCAAAACAGCTGGAGGGCCAAGTTTGGCCATGCCTGGTCCAGCAGATGTCACTCAAAGGGGTTAGATTGTGGCCACTGTGGGTTCTTGGTTTTTTACACATCTGTTTATTTATTTGCCTTCATGAAAACATTATTAGAACTCAGTTTAGTTTTACACTATTCAACCATGTTTGGAATGGCTGGTTTCACATCTGACCAAAAATAAATGTTAAGAGTTGTGTTCATATTTTGTGCTATTTGATTATGGCATAAAGGCTTAAGCTTAGAATGTGTTGGAGGGGCAGAATAAGGAATGAGCCCCACTGTGGAGGGAGAAAAAATATATAGATTCCCCCATGTGGGGTAATTAATAAAAGACTTCTGTCATGGATGCCTTAGCGGAAGTTCCTGCATTGCAGGGGGCTGGCATAGATGACCTTTGGGGGTGCCCTTCCAACTCTAGGATTCTGTAACTTTGCTGGATCGCTAGATCCAAAGTGTGGGGTTAAACGCTCTCCCAGCAGAGTTTAGAAATTGCAAAATGAGCAGCAGCAGTGAAGCTATTAGGAATGTGGATTTTTAGACCTTTTTAATATCCTGTTTGCACTGGAAACGACAGGCCTTATTTCCAAGAACGCATGCACTGTGTTGCAGGGGTCAAGGATCCTTCCAGAATAAAAGCACCCTGAAATTCAACAAGCGCATGGACCACACAGCTCAATGCATCAGGTGTGCTCAGGTGCATGATGCACAACCCTGAACTGGGAAAACGGGAGTTTGCGCACTCAAAGCGCTTCTTGCGGCCTTCCAGGAAAACAGGGTGCTAGGCTTAGATGGGCCTCTGGCCCAGAGAGAATGAAAGGACGGTAGGACAGAGGAAAGACCCCGTGCATTGCAGTGGGGCTGGGCTAGAGGACCTCTGGATTCCCCTTGCAATTCGACAATCCTAGGACGACCGAAAGCACCAGCCTGAAGATGACGAGTGAGACCTCGTCGAAACGTCGCCTAGACACCCCAACTTTTACACGGGAAGACACCCGAGGACACCAAAACCTGCATATATATATATATATATATATATGAATGAGACATTCCTATATGGCAGCATTTTGAGTTTCTATCTTCTATATTTATTGCTGCCCCTGCCCGGAGCTCTGCGAATGAACATACAATTTTAATTTTTAAAAATGGAGAAATAAAGGGGAACTAACCAGTGCTTAGATTGGTGTAAAGCAGGAATGGGGGGGGGCTTTTCCAGATGTTGCTATGTTCCAATGGCCGCCCCCTCCCCCACCCCAATAATCCCAGGCCTGATCCTGCTGCAAAACTCTTACACTTTTATTTTTTAAAAATGGAGAAATAAAGGGGAACTAACCAGTGCTTAGGTTGGGGTAAAGCAGGAAGGGGGAGGGCTCTTCCAGATGTTGCTGGCCTATCGCTCCCTCCCCCAGCACAACCCCCGACCCTGCAGCTGCGAGTCGCGCAACATCTGGAAAGGCGCCTCCGGCCTCTTTCCCAACCAGCCACCTTAGGGGGGCTCCTGCAGCTCCGCAGGGACCCCGATTCCTCCTCGGCCCCACACGTGTGTGTCCCCCCCCCACTACGCCCAGACATCCCTCCGCCTCCGGCCCCCGCCGGCATTCCTGATCCCGTTAAAGGCTCCCTTTGTCCGGCTCCCACGCGGCCCGGGCGGCCCCCCCAACCCTGCAAAACAGCTGCTCGCTTTTTCCACCCAGGAGAGAAGTTGGGGGGCAGGAAGAGGGGGGGGGGGTTGCAGACTCTTGCTTTTTTCCAAATGCACACACACAAAAAACCTTGCAATGTTGCAAAGGCGCGCACGTGGCGTCCCGTCCCGCAAACTACCCTTCCCCCTTTTCACGTGAAATAAAACCATGCAAGACTGCACGTGAGGATCGGACTGCTCGGTCGCTTGCAAAAAGAGACACGCACCCCCCACCAAAAAAATGGATTTCCTTTTAGGCCCGATCTGTTTTTATACCACCCCTGGGCAAATCCTGCGTGCACAAAATGATATGCAAAGCACACACACCCCGCAGACCTGCAAGATCCCCACTTTTCCTCCTCCAAGGCGCTAGTCCTCGTGGTCTTACCTGCCCAGGCCGGTCAGCTTGTCCATATTCAGCGCCAAGGTGGTGACCGGGGACATCGCGGCGGCTCCGTCGCCCTCCGGGAAAAGGGTCTTGGGCCCGACGGCGAGGAAGCCGAGGGTTTTCCTGGATCTCCGGGCTTCGCGGCAGGCCGGGGGGGATCCCGCGGGTACCCGGGCGGTCTCCATCTGGGGCTGCTGCGCGTAAAGACGAGAGGCTGGAGAGACTCCGCAGTTCTTTCTCGAGGGCGAAGCGCCGCGAAAATCAAAGGAGGAATCCGATCCGAGGGAATGGCGGCACGCTTCGGCTGCGAAGACACGTGTCGGGGCGCGTTCCCACGAGCATGCATCCAGGCTCGGCGAGTGAAAGAGATGGTGCTTTGGAGAGAAGCAGAAATAAATATCCCGGAGGCTTCTTTTCAAAAGCTGGCGCTGCGAGGACTGAGCAAGAGGAGAGAGATGCTCGTTGCACAAGAGGAAGCAAGGATGCGCGGCGCCCCGAGGGGGGTTTTTATAGGCGGCTGGGAGGCGGGATGCAGGCGAGGAAGCTCCGCCCGGCGACGCGGCTGCCTCCGCGGATGCTCCGCCCGCATCCCTCGCCGCGCCGCTTGCATATTCGAAAAATAACAGAGCCAAGAGGAGAATGTTGGGCAGCCAATGGCAGCGGCGCGGGAAGAAAGGAGGAGGAATTTGCAGGGGGGGGGGGCACCGCGAGAAAAGTGCACGATGCACGTGCACGTGCGAGCCCGGAAAAAGGGCGAGGGAGGGGGGCAGGATTGCAAGCCCTCCAACACCGCCCGGTTTACGCATAAGATAAATAAGTTGCAGCTTAGGGCCCCACTCTCTTGGGGGACCCCCAAAAAAATTAAAGGGGGGGGGAAACCTGGTTGTACATTTCCAAAATATAAAGATTTTTTAAAAATTACTTTGATAAAAATGCATGCTTTGTTATGTGCAAATGGCTTTAGATACTAAATTAAAGAGGGGGAAACCTGGATGTACATTTCCGAAATATAAGATAAAAAACCAAATTACTTTAATAAAAATGCATGTTTTGTTACGTGCAAATGGCTTTAGATACTAAATTAAAGGAGGGGAAACCTGGATGTACATTTCCAAAATATAAGATAAAAGTTACTTTGATAAAATACATATTGCTTTAGATACCTATTAGGTCCATAAATGACCATGTAGCATCTATTCAGCACAAAAAACAGCGACAATTTGTTGTCGACAAAGGACAGCTGGACATATAAAGGGCCCCATTACCTTCAGTAGTTTAGGGCCTCATCAAACCTCAATCCAGCCCTGGAAACAGGAACGACCCCATCCATAATGATAATTTTACTGTTTAATACCCCACCCATCTGACTGGGTTGCCCCAGCCACTCTGGGCAGCTTCCAACATATATAAAAACATAATAAAACATTCAACAAACAACAGCAGGGCCTTCAGATGCCTTGGGGTTCAAATAACAGTAATAATGTTATTATTTATACCCGCCCATCTGATTGGGTCGCTCCGCCACTCTGGGAGGCTTCCAACAGATATAAAAACATAATAAAGCATTAAATGTTGAAAAGAAACTTCCCTATAGAGGGCTGCCTTGAGATGCCTTCTAAAGGTTGTATAGTTACTTATTTCCTTGGCTTGGGGGGGTCACATAACTCCATATCCTCCAACATTTCTCTGATTAAAATAGGGACATCCTAAGGAAAAGCAGGACATTCTGTTATCGAAGCAGAAACCGAGACGGCTTCTCTAAATCAGGGACGTCCCTGGAAAACAGGGACACTTACAGGGTCTCTGCCACTGTCCTAAGACTAGAACTGAACCCTGCAAGGTTCAGGGCACGGAAAAGAAAGCTCTCCTTCACTCAGGGCGTAGTTAATCTGCGGAACTCCCTGCCACAGGGTGCAACGATTCTGAATCCCAGTTCCTGCAAGCCACAGGAGGGGAGAGTTGCTCTTGGGCTCAGAATTATCAGGGGTCAGCAAACTTTTTCAGCAGGGGGCTAGTCCACCGTCCCTCAGACCATCTGTGGGGCCAAACTATATTTTTTGGGGGGGGAATGAACGAATTCCTATGCCCCAAGTATTTCCTTTTGGTGAACTGCCCTCTTTCAGAGGCAAAATGTGGGGAAGCCGGGCAGGCAGTGGTCCCAGGTGCACATTTTTGAGGGGACGGGATCAGGCACCCCCAAGAAAGGCCTAGAGCCCTAGCAGCTGAGGTTTGGCAGAGGATCGATTGGTCCGGTGGGGAAGTGGATGGAGGCAGTGGGTGAGGAGCCCATCGAAGGCAGGATCCATTCACCCTCCATGTAGGCTCCGTACCCCCATTGCTGTGTGCCCCCACCCCAGCTGCCCAGTCCACCAGGGAGGTGCAACGCTTGCCCTGCCCCGGGCACCAGCAACACACGCTACACCTCCCCCTCTCTCTCTGAGCTGTATCTCTCAGTTTATCCATTTCAGCAATTAACCACTTGGTAATTAGTGGGACACGGGTGGTGTTGTGGTCTAAACCACAGAGCCTAGGACTTGCCGATCAGAAGGTTGGCAGTTCGAATCCCCGCGACGGGGTGAGCTCCCGTTGCTCAGTCCCTGCTCCTGCCATCCTAGCAGTTCGAAAGCACATCAAAGTGCAAGTAGATAAATAGGTACCACTCTGGTGGGAAGGTAAACGGTGTTTCCGTGCGCTGCTCTGGTTCGCCAGAAGCAGCTTAGTCATGCTGGCCACATGAACCTGAAGCTGGACGCCGGCTCCCTCGGCCAGTAAAGCGAGATGAGCGCCGCTAATGGTCAGGGGTCCCTTTACCTAATTAGTGGTATAGAAGCTAAATTCCCATCTCAGGCACAGACATTTATTTCTTCCTTTTGGAGAAAGGCTTCGCATGAATAGTCACAGCCCTGTGATCCTTTTTACTGAAAGAAATTTTTGAAAAGTGAAGTTAGGAGTTCAAATTTGTAACCTCCTCCACCCATTAGTTTGATAACTTGGTGTCATGACCTGGGGCCCAGGTGAGCACTGTGGGGGCCAGCCCCTTGAATAGCATCAGTTTTGTAACTTCACAGCAATTTGAGATATAACTTGGGGGGGTGGGGAGCACTCCAACATGCGACATATTATTATGGTCTCTTGTTAAACTGCTGACCAGCATTCAGAGGGGAGAGCTGTGTTGGAAAGCCAGCAGATCGGCCCAAACTGGGATCTCCTCCTCTGCCCCCCATGCGGCGATCTTTTATTTCTTACGTTAAGCGAGATTTTTCCCACCTATAGCCAGGGCTGGTCAAAGACGTTTCTATTTATTTATTAAATGACTACACAGCCCTTCATCCAAGCATCACAGGGCAGCGGTTTAACAATACAAAAACACCAAAATACACACTGTAGTAACCCACACATGGTGAAGGAAGATCTCCATCGGAATCTGCTGCCCTGGTGGATCCTGGTTAGGTTTCTTGATTTCAATTTTATCACCCGCATTCTCTGTGACCCTACAGGCTTTCAAGCTTTCTTTGTCTTTAGCCTACATCAGAAACTAAACTCAATGAACAAAACTGTGCTGCCAACCCAAAAATACTATCTAGAGATATTCTTGGTTTTATGAATCACTTCCTGGATTGTCAGCGTAACCGTGGGCTGATTTAGTAGCTGTAGGTTTTCATTTGTGCATCGGCAGTCACGTTTGTGAATTATAACGAAGCTTTGCCTGTAAATGGCACTTTTGAGGTCAAATGCTGGTGTTCAATGAAAGCAGAAGGAAAAGGTTGTCAACCTTAATCCACTTGCCCTACTCTCTTAAGGAGGAGATTTATTGATAGTGAAAGCTTCTCTTGCGTTTGATTTTGGCGCACACATAGATGCCATGTGCCCATCAACACCGGTCACCCTGAGCCAGTTACAACCTCTCTGCCTAGCCTACCTCGCAGGAACGTTGTAATGATAAAAAATAAAGGGGGAAGGAATCATGTACACCTTCCACAGATAAATGGAATGAATTAAATCTGTCAGCTGTCAGCTGCCTTGAGTCCTTGTCAGGGAAAAAGGCGGAATAATAACAAATGTGAGAATGATCAGGAACATACCAGATTAAATCCTAGGGTTGCCATATATGTCCAGAATTTCGGACTTAGTTCTGAGCAAAAATGCTTAGGATTGCAGCATAAGGCTGCACAGTATTTACCCAGTTGCCTGGGAATAGTAAAGGTAAAGGTACCCCTGCCCGTACGGGCCAGTCGTGTCCGACTCTAGGGTTGTGCGCCCATCTCACTTAAGAGGCCGGGGGCCAGCGCTGTCTGGAGACACTTCTGGGTCATGTGGCCAGCGTGATGAAGCTGCTCTGGCGAGCCAGCACCAGCGCAGCACACGGAAACGCCGTTTACCTTCCCGCTATAAAGCGGTCCCTATTTATCTACTTGCACTTAAGGGTGCTTTCGAACTGCTAGGTGGGCAGGAGCTGGGACCGAAAGACAGGAGCTCACCCCGCCGCGGGGATTCAAACCGCCGACCATGCGATCGGCAAGTCCTAGGCGCTGAGGTTTTACCCACAGTGGCATCCGCATCCTGCCTGGGAATAAGCTCCCTTAAATACTGTGGAGCTTGTTTCTGAGGAGACAGTGTAAGGCTGCATTTACAATAAAGAAATAAAAACCCCACGTGTTTCCTAAGGAAGGGCTGGCTGTGGAAGCATTGCAATTAGAGAAATTAAAGTGGATGGGTGACGTTTTCCTTCAAAATTATAGGAACGGCTGGCATACAAAATTGTGGGAGGGACACCCATTTTTTCACATCACTATCGCTGACCATTGCCTAGGCTGGCCAGAGTGTCCAGAGCTTTAGTCCAAAACCTCTGAAGGGTAGGCACTAGCTTAGAATCATAGAACTGTAGAGTTAGAAGAGTCCTGCAATACAGGAATCTCAGCTCCAGCATCCCTGGTGACCTTGTGGCAAGGTGCTTCTTTGCCTTGCATAAAAGTGCTTTGAAATTCAAAACTGCATCCCCAAGCAAACCCACCCACAACCCATTACAATGCACCCTGGCATTCTTCAGAAAGAAGGGGCGGCAGCTGGAGAATGAAATCCAATCAATAAAATCCAATCAACATCACAGACCAAAGGAGCTATGTGCAGTTTAGCCACAAACACCTAGATAAAATTTAAATGAGTGCATAAAGAAAATTCAAATTAGTTTCCTTTGTGTTTCAAAATGAGCATTCTGGAGCTAAAGGGGTGAAAATTATTTTCACCTTTACACTATGTACATCATCGAAAGAGGAGTGCAAGGGATACAAAAATAAGGTGATTTTAAAAGGGCGGTGCAGTAATTTCTATCAGAATTGCTGCATTCCTTTTCTTCAGAAAGCTGCCTTCGCTTTTCCAAGCCGCTCACAACAAATATTCGAAATACAGTAGTGCAATAACAATAAATAATAAAAAGTGTAAATACCACTACACTACAACATTAACACTTTGTTTATTTATTTATTTATTAGTACATTTTTATTGGAAACTTTATTTACAATGTAACATAAACCCCCCCATACAAAAATCTACCGTGAACATAACATACAATGAGCATAACATACAACAATACAAACAACCAAATAAAATACTTCCTTTATCCTGGATCTGGCCTCCTTATTTACTTCTTATAAGCTGTTTCCTTTATGAATAATTATTAAGATTTTTCTAATTATAACTTAAATATCCACAAAGTCTCCTGCAGACATTAATCGAAACAAGTCCAGGTATGTATTTTAGGGCACTGTTTTGTGAAGTATTCTCTGCATTTTCGCCATGCTTTTTGAAACTCTTGTCTAGTGTGATCTCTAATTGCCTCTGTTAATCTAGCCAGTTCAATGTACTCTAACGGTTTGTCTTGCCATTCCTTTTTTGTTGGCACAGTTTCTTTTTTCCAGTTTTTAGCAATTAGGATCCTTGCCGCTCCTGTGGCATAGAGGAATATTTTCTGATCTTCTCTTGCTATACCTGTGTCCGTTATCCCTAGTAGAAAAGCTTCTGTATTTTTCATGAAGTTATACTTAAAACATTTTTTTAAGCTCATCATTTACCATGTTCCAGAAGCTTTTGATTTTTTCACAGGTCCACCAAACATGTATAAGTGTCCCCTCTGTTTCACCACACCTCCAGCACAGATTTGTTTTTGTCTTATACATTTTAGCTATTCTGGTAGGTGTTAAGTACCATCTATAAAAAATCTTGATTAGATTTTCCCTCAATACTTCACAGGCTGTAAATTTCCAGTTCTTTCTCCATTGCTCTTCCCACGCTGCTAATGACAGCATTAACACTTTAAAACTACAGCAGCAACCCCACCCATTCATTTTACCTTAAAGTTTAAATGGGGAAATAGGTCAAGTAAACATATTCAAAAATAGCCTCAAAGCTGATGGTGTTGATTAGTGCCTTGTTTTTGGTTCGCAAGCATCTCCATCGAAATAAAGGAGCAGTTCCCTTATTTATATATTTATGTATTAAGAATATTTCCGTACCACTCATCCTTAAAGCTCCTGAAGATGCTGTGAGATTAGTGTTTCCAGGGCCAGCCCTCTTCCCTGTAGTTTGTTTTAGCTGTTTTTACAGATACTGGATTTTAAATTGTTGCAAGCTGCCCTGGGTCCTGCTGGTGTAGGGGAGGCAAATAAATTTAATAATGATGATAGTAATAATTACCATGTCATTTGCCATTTGCAGCATAGCCAGATCATCCATCAGAGCTTTTAGCGCCTAAAGAACCAGGGTCGCCAACTTTTGGGGGGGTACGTTTGGAAAGCGGAGAGTTTCTCTGAGCCCGGCTGGGGAGGTCGGGATATAAATAAATTATTATTATTATTATTATTTTATTATTATTATTATTTGCCACAGGACCCCCTCCCAAGTTGCTCCCCTTGCTCTCCCCTGGACACTCCCCCCAAAATAAGGTTCGCTGGCAATGTGTGAGGGCTCAGAGCATGCACAGAGTAAGAAGCCTTTCCTATGGTTTCTGGGGGGAAGGTTTGATCCAGTGGAATTAAAAGGGATCCCCCTCTAAGTCGCTTAGAGCAGGCACCCCCAAACTCGGCCCTCCAGCTGTTTTGGGACTACAATTTCCATAATCCCTGACCACTGGTCCTGTTAGCTAGGGATGATGGGAGTTGTAGTCCCAAAACAGCTGGAGGGCCGAGCTCCGAGGGCCTTCTGGCAGTTCCCTTGCTGCAAGAAGCCAAGTTACAGGGAACCAGGCAGAGGGCCTTCTCGATGGTGGCACCTGCCCTGTGGAACGCCCTCCCACCAGATGTCAAAGAGATAAACAACTACCAGACTTTTAGAAGACATCTGAAGGCAGCCCTCTTTAGGGAAGCTTTTAATGTTTAACAGACTACTGTATTTTAATACTTTGTTGCAAGTTGCCCAGAGTGGCTGGGGAAACCCAGCCAGATGGGCGGGATATTAATCATCATCATCATGTAAATCACTTTGAAACCTATAGCAGCAGCTTAGACGGTGGAACTCCCTGCCACAAGAGGCAGGGATGGCCTACAACCTGGAAGGCTTTCGAAGAGGCTTAGGCAAATTCATGGAGGAGGAGAGGGCTATGGATGGCTACTAGCCAGGATGTATCTGCTCTGCCTTCACAGTTGAAGGCAGAAAAGCTTCTGAAGAGCAGTTTCTGGAAGGAGGGGAGAGTGTTGCTCTTGTGTTCGAATGCTGCTTGATGGGCTCCCACAGGCCTCTGGCCTGGGAACAGGATGCTGGGCCACATGGACATTTCCTTGGACCTAGCCGCTATCTTTCAGCTTAACCCACCTCACAGGGTTGTAAACAAACAAACAAAGAGCCTGCTGGATCAGGGCCAGTGGCCCCTCGAGTCCTGCTTCCTGGTTCTCACAGTGGCCAACTATTCTGGGAAAACCCGCAAGTGGGATCTGAGCCATGGGTAGGCAAACTAAGGCCCGGGGGCTGGATCCGGCCCAATTGCCTTCTAAATCTGGCCCGCGGACGGTCTGGGGATCAGCATGTTTTTACATGAGTAGAATGGGTGTCCTTCTATTTAAAATGCATCTCTGGGTTATTTGTGGGGCATAGGAATTCGTTCATTTTTTTCCTTCAAAATATAGTCCGGGCCCCCCACAAGGTCTGAGGGACAGTGGACCGGCCCCCTGCTGAAAAAGTTTGCTGACCCCTGGTGTAATATTTGAAAAAGGAGTTTTAATGGAATGCAGCTCCCATTATTATTATTATTATTATTATTATTATTATTATTATTATTATTATTATTCCCTGCCCATCTGACTGGATTTTCCTAGCCACTCTATGCATTGTTGCTGTTTAAATGCTTTCAGCGATACAGAGAATTGAATTGATATGGGGTGGTTACAGTGGAGGGAATATGGCATTGTGAACATAGGAAGAGCCCCCCGGATCAGGCCCATCGTAGTCCCACATACCGTTCTCACAGGTTGAAATCTTAATCTACTTTGACTCACAGAGGAACTGCATACTGAATAGTTACTGAACTGCCAGATCGAAAAGCACACAGCATTTTAGCTTTAAGCAAACAAGCGACTGAGCTATGGATTCTGCCTAAGAACTAGACAAACGAAAGACGGCAATATTGTTAGTTCCTGAATTCCCTGTGGCTCAGAAGAGTTAACCAGGCCTTTGTGAAATCCTAGATTTCATGGGAATAGGTGGCAAAACCTTGCTTGTTTTGGAGGGCAAGTGTCTCTGCCCATGGCATAGGGAAGCCTTTGTTTGTGGTGCGAAGCAAGTTTATCAAATATAGTTGAAAAGGTTGGGCTCTCTTCAATCGCTGGAATGTTTGTTGTATAGGACAAAGATGTCTTTTCAATTGTCCTCCCCAAAACTCAGAAGAAGTGTGTTTGTGTCTGTGTGTGTTTGCATCCACATGTACTTCACCTTTCGGCTTCCTTACTTCATAGAATCACAGAATTGTAAAGTTGGAAGGGACCCCGAGGGCCATCTAGTCCAACCCCCTGCAACGCTAAAGAATTCCTTGCAGATGGCCATCCAACCCTAACCCTAACGATGCACTGTGTGAACAAGGACTTTATTTTATCCATCCTGAATGTGGTGGTGCTGGGGGAGGGATGGCGGGCTTAGTCGGCCTGGCCAGGTGGCTTGGGGGCTTCGTACATGTGACGTAACAGCCCCCACCCAATTTTGGTCGCAACTTGGCACCTCTGCCTCCCACTGAATATCCTTGGAGAAAAAGATGGGATGTAGATTCCTGCCAACCTAGCAGATCGAAAGCACATCAAAGTGCAAGTAGATAAATAAGTACCGCTCCGGCGGGAAGGTAAACGGCATTTCCGTGCGCTGCTCTGGTTCGCCAGAAGCGGCTTAGTCATGCTGGCCACATGACCCAGAAGCTGTATGCCAGCTCCCTCGGCTAGTAAAGTGAGATGAGCGCCGCAACCCCAGAGTCGGCCACAACTGGACCTAATGGTCAGGGGTCCCTTTACCTAGATTCAATAAACCAGCAAATAAAATGGAAATTCTTTAATTCACCATGTAAAAACCATTGGGTGACATCCAACGAAGTCATACTTCCTGAGTAGGCCTCTTGATATCAATGGAGTATGCCTAATATTGGCTTAAAGTCTTGTGACTGCTGCTATTTTGAAACCAGCTGTGACCACGAGAGTCAGGCCAGCGGTGCTAAAAGGTCAGATGTTTGTAAGTGCCTTGTGAGTGACTCCATCTTTCCAGTGTGTTGACCTTGGGGGAACCAGGTGGCAAAGGGGTGTCTCTCCAACTTGAATTCGGAGATTTAATTATCTGTTGGTCACCAGGTCTCAAGGTCGCTTGCTCCCTCTTTTAAAAATAGCTGTGTAAGGGGAAGTATGAGAAACCACCCTCCCCAATGGGTGGGGGAAGGCTTCTGAAACCCCATTATCACCAGATATCCTAAAGTAATGGCTCCAGTGGGATCAGTGGCAGCTGGAGCTGGCAACCAGCAAGTGATCTAATCATGGGTTTTGTTATGCAGATGGGGATGCATCAGAGCTCTGAGAAATCAGCAGGTAAATGGAAAATGGCATTAGTTTGGGGGCAGCTAGACTCCTTGATCTGCTCCTCCTTGCCAGATTGCAGAAGCCACATTCAGAGAAGGGTCTTTGCTCTTCCAAAGAGTTAAGCTGAGGCTGAAGGAGTCAGGAAAAGGAATGCCAAGAATATCTGCAGCTAGAGAAAGCGACAGGCCAACCAATTAAGAGGCCAACCAAAACAAAAAGTCTATAAGGAATCTTTAAAGAATATCTAGAAAACTATGGAATAAAAGGAAACATCTTGGCAGAATTAGACTGATCCCTGTATTGTATAAATATAAATTTGTAGGGAGGTAAAAATAAATTATGTAAGAAATATGTAACTGTGCGGTATAAAGTAATGCATAGATAAAGTACAGTGAGATTAACTGGAAATCAATTTTAAATTTCTTCTCTATAAGTTTTAAAATTGTGTTAAGTATCAGGAGTATATATGATGATAATTATATTAATCTTCTTGTATCTTATAGTGTGGTGGTTTGTTTGATTTTTCTGTTATTTGTTTATTTGATCGTATGTTTGTTTAATTGTATGTACGTCTGTTTTCCCATAAATGTATTTATTTTAAATTAATAAAGATATATTTAAAAAAAAGGAATGCCAATAATATTTTTTGCCCCAGGAGAGAGGTGTCACAATGCTTGTGCATTCAAGCGTTTAACATTCTGGATTTGGTACACTTGAAAAAGAATATAATGCTATTTATATTATCTGTATATATTATTGTCATTATCGCCTGTATATGCCCATTCAACCGCTTTGATCTGCAGAAATGAGCCCTGTAAAAGATGTCAATAGGTGTCAATAGGCAGGGAGTTCCGAAGGTTTAGGTGCTGCCACACTAAAGGGATTCCTTTCCTAAAATGAGGAACGGGTATTACGTGGCATCCATAACAGCGCCACGTAATGGCAAAAGATTGCTGGCTGCGCATCGCCAGTGAGCTTTACGGCTGAGCAGGGATGTGCTCCCAGGTCTCCTTGCTCCTATGCTACATTTCACACACCACACTCTGCCATGTGGCTCCTGTGGGATCTTTGCCTGGCTTGCTGATATATGGAATGTCCCAGCTGCTCAGGAAATAGAAACCTGCAGTCCAGCTTCTGAGACTGAAGGGAAAGTTGTCAGTCTGGCTGGGGTTAAAAATGGACACAGAGCCGGCTGAGGAGCAAAGAATGAGAACAGGGCCTCAGAAAGGAGCGGAGGGGATACAAATGGCAAGAGCACCAGACAAGGAAGTGGGGAGGGGTTAATAGGAAGGGGAGCGCTGGTATAGTGGTTAGAGTGTTCAACTACGACCAGTGAATCCCATGTTCAAATCAGCTGTGATTCCTGCATTGCAGGGGGTTGGACTAGATGTCCCTTGGGAACCCAGTCAGACAGGCAGGGAAGAAGAAGAATAATTCCTCGAAAGAAGAATGGCAGACGAAATTAATGGACTACGCAGAACTGGACAAAATAACAGGAAGGAATCGAAACCTGCGGGACCAGAGATTTACAGAAGATTGGAAGAAGTATATGAACTATTTGAAGAGCAACTGTAACCAACAAATTACGCTAGTAGGACTACAAGAAGTTTTGTAAGGAGAAATGTATGAAGCATTGCAAAGTAGAGAAAGAACAGAGATATTAATTATGAATTAAATGTAATTGTGGAAGTAAGAAATGTATATTTAGTGAATAGATTGGAAAATTTTCATGTAGGACTGATGGAAGTCAAAAAATTGAATAAGATGTAAAAGTATGTTTAATTATTGTTGAAAATGGTATGTTAAAAAACTAATAAAATTCTATAAAAGAAGAAGAAGAAGAAGAAGAATTCCTGCCATTGTTCATTATTGATGGATAATCGTAATATTTCTTGCCATAGATAGTGGTAGCCTAGAGGGAGAAAGCCACTTTGCAGAAGTCCACACACCCCAGCTTGGAGGCATCAAAGCACTCTCCGGGGATTTTGTCTGCTTGTTCTGCAGCTGCCTTGAATACTTTTGAAAACGAAGTCCATGCACAACCACAAATCTCTTCTCTTCTTCCCACTCCCCCCAGCCTGCTGATGAAAAGGAACTGGGCCTCCCAGCCAAACTGAAAAAGGCAGATTTGGCAGGAACAGGAATCTGGGAGAATTTGCAGGAGAACCAAGACCAAACTGAAGCAGGCACCGAGAACCAACCATATTAGGCAATGGAGTCAAAATACGTGTGTGTATGTTTTGCATTCTATAATCCTTTAAAAAGCTCCTGGGGAAATGTGGGCTATTGTATTTGACTGTCATTGGGAGGGATTAAATGGCTTGCATTCTCCCTCTTGGTATTTATTCCCCATACGCCTTGATTTTTGCAGGCGATAAACCCAGCAGTCCTGAAAGAACAGGAGAAATGAACAGCTCTGCCCATTCCAGCAGCTCACTTCCAGCAGGAGACAGACGTTATAACATCCCCCCACTGTTTATCTCCAGCATCCAATATTCAGATACATACTGCTCCAGGACATGGAAGATCCATGAGCGATCCACTTTAGCCACACTGGGAAGAAGGTATAAATCGCTCTTTTTAGTGGACTTTGGAACTCCCTGCCACTTGACACCAGGCAGTTATCTTCGCTGTGCTCTTTTCAGGGGTCTGCTGAAAACATTCTTGTTCAGACAAGCCCGCCCAGGTGTTGTGAAGGCAGACGCGAGTTTTAATCCGTTTTTAGCCAGCTGCTATTTTAACTTTTCAGAAGTAAATTTTAGGAAACAAATAAACAGACATTCCTTCAAATGTAGGAAGGAGATAAAGAGACATTCCTTCAAATGCTCAAAAGCGAGATGTGATTTCCTTGCTAGCCTCAAAGCGAAAAGAGCATTTAATTCCCCCCCCCCCATATTCAGTCTGCATGGAACTGGGGTGGGGTCTCCCAGAAGGGAAATAGCCTGCCCCACCTGTTTTGATAGACCTTGTGATTGCAGCAACAAAAGCCACACCAGGAATGATAATCTAATCAGTGCCCAGATTTTAACCAAATCATGCTTCCTTTGACCACTGGCAAGTGCAAACAGGGACAGCCCTTTGCCCCACTGAACGCACAGACTTTACCCGCTTACCTGGGAGTAAGTTCCATTGAAAGCAGTGGGACTTACGTCTGAGCAGACAGATAAAGGTTGCTCAATTTGCAATAAAGGAATAAACGCTCACATAATTCCTAAGACATGCCTGGATGCGGAAGCATTGCAATGGAAGGATTTAAAGTGGATTAGTGACCTATCCCTTCAAAATTATGGGAAGGGCTTTGCATGTCAGCAAAGCCCTTCATTTCCTTCATTTGGAGCAGGAGTTTTATTTTCAGGATAAAACAGGACTCCGTTTTTGCATCTACACCCCCCCAACACCACTTTTAATTGTTCTCCAGTTGGAATTGTTCTACACTTGGAAGGTATGTTTTGGTTTTGGTTTGGTTCTAAATACATTTTATTAGATTTTCTCCCAACAACTGTATACAAAAGTGAAAATCACCATAACAGAAACAATAATAACGAACACATACAAAAAAAAACCTATATACCAAAACAATTTCAAATCCAATAATAGGGATTCTGTGAATCCCGTGACTTCCCTCCAGCCCTTCCTCTGGTTCCTTAATTTTTCTTTTCAACTGCATATCATTACATAAAAAAAACAACATAATCATCATCTAATTTTCTCTATTATATCTCTAAAACTACAAGTGTTCTTAAAATCCTGCCAGTGTGTTAACTTGGTTCCAATACTTTTACAACAAACATTTCCAATTCTTTTCTGAATTTCTTGTCATCTTGGTTTCTGAGCTTTCCAATTAATTTAGCCATTTAGGCGTACTCCATTAACTTGATTTGCCAGTCTTCTTTAATTGGGACAGCTTCTTTTTTTCCATCTTTGGGCTAACAATATGATACCCAAATCCTGTCTGAAATCACCCCAGGCTTCAATAATCACCCCAGGCCTCAAAACTGTCCAAAAGTCCTTTTGTCTTCTAAAAATCCAAAACAGCTCTTCTCTGCTTTTCTCACAAGATGCTGTGGCAAAAGGCAAAATGTTACTTTTAAAGGCTGATGAATAGGCTCTGTTCATAGCAGGCCTGGGAAATGAATCTTATCTCATTCTAGTTGCAACACCTTTGGCCATGTTGAACCTTTCTCATTCCCCTTTCCTGGGAAGGGTGCCAAGAGTCCACAATAGTCCCAAGACAGCTTTCTGTTCATGCTCAGAGGAACTCATGGGCAGGACTCCTGAGGGAGGAGAAAGGAGGAGGGAACTGGAAAGGGGTATATATACTTGTGCACATGATTGTGAACTCGTGCATGCTTTTTGTGACTTATCACACTTGCTCCTTCTACCAGTTCATGGATGGTAGAAATAAAAGCCTTTTCTCCGAAACTATTCCTTGAGTGTCTGTTGACTCCCACTTCCCTTTCCCGGGCGCAATATTTTTCCCACCCGAGGGCAAAGCCTCATAAGGCTACACTCTTAACCCCATGACTTCCCTCCAGCCCTTCCCCTGGTTCCTTAATTTTTCTTTTCAACTGCATATCATTACTATTGAAAAAAAAATCATCATCATCACCCAATTTTCTCTATTATATCTCTAAAACTACAAGTGTTCTTAAAACCCTGCCAGTGTGTTAACTTGGTTACAATACTTTTACAACAAACATTTCCCATTCTTTTCTGAATTTCTTGTCGTCTTGGTTTCTGAGCTTTCCAATTAATTTAGCCATTTAGGCGTATTCCATTAACCTGATTTGCCAGTCTTCTTTAATTGGGACAGCTTCTTCTTTCCATCTTTGGGCTAACAATATCCAGGCAGCGGTCATGACATACAGAAACAATTTATTTGGAAGGCATATTAAGGCAACATATCAGAGCAGTGGAGTCTCTACATTACAAATATCAAAACCATCTGAACTGCAATGGCTTCTCCCTGCCCCTCAGTTCTAAGAACTGCCACCTTAAAAATAAGTGCCGGCCTGTCCAGATCAAATATAAGAAAATAAGGCCAATGGCCCCTCTAGTCCAGCATGCAGTTCTCACAGTGGCCGACCAGACAGGATTCGAACACAAGAGCAGCTCTCTTGCGGTCTTAAACAAGCAGCTTCACAACAGATTGGGAAGAAAGTGCTGTAAGTTTCTGAGAGAGGAAGGGGGCATTGAGGCCTTGAGCTCCAGGCTCTTCTAATTCCTGAATCCAGCAAGGATTCATTTGCTTCTTGATAGATAATGGCCACACTAAATATGGGTCATTAAGGGAACAAAAGAAGTGGCTCTGTGCCAGAGGACAAATGGGTGGAGGGGACCCTCCCTTAGCTGCCTGATACAAAATCCTTTAATGCTTAGATAGATAAAACTTTATTCACATTAGCCAATGGCCATAGCAACAATAAAACATTACAGTATATGCAGAAAAGGAAATTTGATATAAAAGCACAATTTAAAGTCCTGAATCAGCAATCAGTTAGTGGCCCTTATTCTGATTGCCCCTGCTATGAACCTAGCAACCTTTGCTGTTATTTGCTCATTTTGATCTGCTTTAATGCTTGAGTTGAGCCTTTAATTCTTGCTTACCCCCAAAAAACTTTTCTTTCCATCTGTATTTTTGTTTGAAACCACACAGAGCAACTTGGGACAACCCAGTCAGATGGGTGGGAGATTATTATTACTATTATTACTATTATTATTAGAGCTAGCTAGAAGCTAGTGGGCTGCAGGCTGGGCAGCTAAACAACAGAGCCATGCCTGATTTCTGCTGGGATCCAAGGCTGTGGCTATGGAAGAAGCAAGACTTTCTTGGGGTGCAATGCTGTGAGCCCCTCCATCCTAGGCTCAGGTTGCATATATGTGTAAATAAACCATATATCCTAAAGACACCAGACTCTCCGCTGTCCTTCATTCCAAGGAAACCGAACCCTGGGGGAGCTCCTGGAACCTGAGCTTGGAAATCAGTGTGACGTGCAGCAATATATGAAGCAATAGCACATATGGAAAACAAGTTCGAATCCCACACGGATATCAATTAGGTTTTAAAAAAATCTTCAAGGTTTGCTGAAAACTAAAAGCTCTCCAATCCTAAGGTGTTCCACATAGCAACCGTTATGCAGGTGTAGAGTGCCTCTGAATTTGGAGCTTTCAATTAAGGACCAGGTGCGCAGCCTGGGAGTCATTTTGGACTCACAGCTGTCCATGGAGGCGCAGGTCAATTCTGTGTCCAGGGCAGCTGTTTACCAGCTCCATCTGGTACGCAGGATGAGACCCTCCCTGCCCGCAGAGTGTCTGGCCAGAGTGGTGCATGCTCTGGATATCTCCTGCTTGGACTACTGCCCTGCGCTCTACATAGGGCTACCTTTGAAGGTGACCCGGAAACTACAACTAATCCAGAATGCGGCAGCTAGTCTGGTGACTTGGGAATGGCTGCCGGGACCATATAACACCGGTCCTGGCTTCCAGTATGTTTCCAAGCACAATTTAAAGTGTTGGTGCTGACCTTCAAAGTGCTAAATTGCCTCAGCCCAGTATACCTGAAGGAGTGTCTCCACCTCCATCATTCAGCCCAGCTCCAAGGGCCTTCTGGCGGTTCCCTCCCTGCGAGAAGTGAGGTTACAGGGTACCAGGCAGAGGGCCTTCTTGGTGGTGGCACCCGCCCTGTGGAACACCCTCCCACCAGATGTCAAAGAGAAAAACAACTACCAGACTTTTAGAAGACATCTGAAGGCGGCCCAGTTTAGGGAAGTTTTTAATGTGTGGCATTTTAATGTATTTTTAATCTTTGTTGGAAGCTGCCCAGAGTGGCTAGGGAAACCCAGCCAGATGGGCGGGGTACAAATAATAAATTATTATTATTATTATTATTATTATTATTATTATTATTCATGGGACTCATAGCTGACAGCGCAGTGTAGTGGTTAGAGTAGCTCTGAGGAGACCTGGGTTCACACCCTACTTGGCCCGAATTCTCTCACTGCAGGTGACCTTGTGGGCACTGTCTCCCAGCCTTTCCAACCTCGCAAAATTATTGAACCAATAAAATGAAATGGAAAACAAACAGGTCTGCTGTTACACAGAGGAAAACAGAGAGTAATAATGAATGAAATGAACAGAGTACTGGCCTCTGCTCCTCCACTATCTAGCCCCGTTTAAAGCCATCTCAAAAACTAATTGAAGCTGCATTTTGTGAATGCCACAAAATAAACTCTTTCACATTTTTTTCCTGTCCTGAATTCCCCCCCCTCCCAAACCTGTTTCACTGATCCTAGGACTGTGTCAAACTGTTTTTAAGACTGCATTTTTAATTTGCTGTAACCCAGACTGGCACCTTATGGCAAAAGACGGGTAGTAAATCAAAATAACCACTGCAACGTAAATGTCTTTCTGCCTCCCACTTATAAGGATGTGCCTGGGCTTGCTCTGAAATCAGAATATCCAACAGATACTCTCAGCTTTCTCTAGGCAGGAAGGCTCTAATAAGTGGGGAAACTGCACCTGTTGAATTTTTGTCTGCGGAGCAGCTGCTAAAGGCATACAAACCCTTTAGAGAAAAATATGCCCATCTGAGTTATTAGCATTTAGCATTGTAGCAAAGCTTTACCAACCTGCCCCAGTTGTTTTGGACTCCCGCCAGTGATGGAAATTGTAGTCTGAAACATCTGGAGGCAACCAGTTGGCAAAGACAAACCTGTCCTAAACCAGCAACAAAACCAAGTTCTCACAAATCTAGCTGAGATTCCTGCATTTCAGGGGGTTGGACTAGATGACCCTCGTGTTCCCTTCCAAGTCTACAATTCTATGATTATAGAGTAGTCTCTGCTGCCTCCTGGTGGTGTTCTGGCTAAAGGACGTTGAGAGCTGACTTCCACATGACTCTACACAACAAAGCATTTTCTCTGATATTTTGCATGCAGAAGAATGCCTGGCCCTTTCCCCATTGCACACAGTCCCGAGGGCTGAATGCTTTCCTGGGCAACAGTAGGGTGCACTCGGGGCTTTTTTTTCCGGGGGGGGGGGCACGCATTTTGTGAATCTTTGTACTTTTGTCCATTTACCGTATTTATTTTTCGCGATTTGAAGTATAAAATGGTGATTTTCCTGAGTCAAAATGAGAGTACCCCTAAACATTTTTTCTTTAGAAAAAAAAGCACTGGATGCACTTAAAACTGCAATACCGTACTGTGTAAACTGGGAGCAATGGGGGAATGAATGAGGACCTGCAATGGTTACAGCTGCTGCCTGGCAACTGTTTGCCTGATGGAACTGGCGACACCTCCAGGCAAGCCTATGATGTTTAGTGAGCCTTTGGAGAGAGCAAGACAGGTCTGGCTCCAGAAGCGGGTGATGCCAGCTAAGTATTTTGGGGGGAAGGCTGTAGCTCAACTGGTAGAGCTTTGCACGCCATAAAAATTCAAGAAGACCCCAGCGTCCTGTTCTCATGATGACCAACCAGATGGCCCTGTGGGAAACCCAAGATCAGGATTCGAACACAAGAGAAACGCTCTCCCCTTCTGTGGTTTCCAGCAACTGGTGGTCCGAAGCATTGTTGCCTCCAGCTATGGCGAGAGAACACAAGTTTGTCTAATCCTCTTTATTTTTTATTTAAAAAAATATTAACAATTTCAACATAACAAATTATCAAAACAAATCATCTTCATTATTCCCCCCTGTTTCCCCCCTCCCACCTCTTTATTGGAAGCTGCCCAGAGTGGCTGGGGAAACCCAGCCAGATGGGCGGGGTACAAATAATAAATTATATTATTATTATTATTATTATTTGATTTGAAAAGCAGACCACCACACTTCTTGTTTCCCAAGCACTGCAGGGGGTTGGGCTAGATGACCCTTTGGGTCCCTTCCAAGCCGAGAAAAGTACCAGCTGCTGATTCCTGTTGCTCAAGCTGCGGTTAAAGTTACAGTAGCGAGCCAGGGAAGATGTTCGAAATCCCTTGTTGACCTTAGCTGCCCTTGAACTTGTGAATACGTCTCACTCTCCTGGCCTCTGCCCCCTATTCTCGCACACTTTTTGGGCCCTCAGCCCCACAGCCAGCCCCTTTGTTGCTCTTTCCCCCCAGTTGCCTCTTAGCTGGCCTGCTCCCATCCCGTTGCTAGGCGCCTGCTAAGATGCTCCGGTTGCCTAGCAACCCTGCTGTTGCAGTTGCTGTTGCTGGGCATCCGCTGAGAACTACCGCTCCCAGGGTGCTTTGGGGCCTGCCACACCTGAGATGGGGGGGTGCTGATGTTGCCATGGTCACGAAGGCAAACAATATGGCTGCGCCCAGCCCTGCAGGGCAGAAGGGAGCTGGTGGAGAAGCTCTGAGCCCGGTCCAGGCGGGTACCTAGAGGCTGCCAAGGATACAGGGGAGACGGGCATCAGCATGGCCAACGGGGAGCTGGACGAGGAGAGCCTGAACGACCTGTACAGTTGGGTCGATGCCATCCCGCTTTCGCGCCCCAAGAGGAACATCGCCCGCGACTTCAGCGATGGAGGTTTGGGGCGGCCAATTTTGTGTGGCACTTGTATATGTGTGTTTCACAGTGAATTATAGAATCATAGCATCCGGGGCCTTGGGCTTGGGCCGATGCCAGCAGCTGCTGCAAAAGTCATGCACTTAATAATAATTATAATAATAATTTATTCCTATCCTGTCCATTGGGCCGATGCCAGCAGCTGCTGCAAAAGTCATGCAGACTCTCCAATAATAATAATAATAATAATAATAATAATAATAATAATAATAATAATAA
>JAXCMG010000015.1:3687254-3714793 GCA_034642415.1 Podarcis siculus
AATAATAATAATAATAATAATAATAATAATAATAATAATAATAATAAATTATTTCTACCCCGTCCATCTGGCTGGGTTTCCCCAGCCACTCTGGGCGGCTTTCAACAGAGCATTAAAAACAGAATTAAATTTCAAACATTAAAAACTTCCCTAAACAGGGCTGCTGCCTTCAGACGTCTTCTAAAAGCGTCCCTAGTTTCCAGGGACAGTCCCAGATTTACAGAAGCCGTCCTGCCAGCTTCCGATTTGATCCCGGAATGTCCCGCTTCTCCTTAGGACGTCCCTATTTTCACTGCAGAAATGTTGGAGGGTATGTTGGAGGGTATGGTAGGGTGGCGCTGTGGGTAAAAGCCTCAGCTCCTAGGGCTTGCCGATCGAAAGGTCGGCGGTTCGAATCCCCGCGGCGGGGTGCGCTCCCGTTGCTCGGTCCCAGCGCCTGCCAACCTAGCAGTTCGAAAGCACCCCCGGGTGCAAGTAGATAAATAGGGACCGCTTACCAGCGGGAAGGTAAACGGCGTTTCCGTGTGCGGCTCTGGCTCGCCAGAGCAGCGATGTCACGCTGGCCACGTGACCCGGAAGTGTCTCCGGACAGCGCTGGCCCCCGGCCTATAGAGTGAGATGGGCGCACCAACCCCAGAGTCTGTCAAGACTGGCCCATACGAGCAGGGGTACCTTTACCTTTACCTTTTATGGTGGGACAATCTATATCTTCATCAGGAAAATGTTGGAGGGTTTGGGGTTATGCGACCCTTGAGACAAGTAGCTATACAACCTTTAGAAGGCATCTGAAGGCAGCCCTGCATAGGGAAGTTTTTTTTTTAATGTGTAATGTTTTATTATGTTTTTATATACATTGGAAGCTGCCCTGAGTGACTGGGGCAACAAATAAAATAATAATAATAATAATAATAATAATAATAATAATAATAGAATAGGATGGCCCTTTTTTTGTTGGAGAAATGTTGGAAGGTATGAGTCATAATAATAATAATAATAATAATAATAATATATTTATACCCCGCCCATCTGGCTGAGTTTCCCCAGCCACTCTGGGCGGCTCCCAATCAAGTGTTAAAAACAGTACAGCGTTACATATAAAAACTTCCCTGAAGTTTTTAAGGAGAGGCTGCTGAGATGTGGGGCCATGTGGGGCTCTTAAAGTCACATCAACACTGAGTCATGCACGCACTGTACTGAGGCAGACTTGGAGACTACAATTAATCGAGAATGCGGCAGCTAGACTGGTGACTGGGAGCGGCCGCCGAGACCACATAACACCCAGTCTTGAAAGACATACATTGGCTCCCAGTACGTTTCCGAGCACAGTTCAAAGTGTTGGTGCGGACCTTTGAAGCCCTAAATGGCCTCGGTCCAGTATACCTGAAGGAGCGTCTCCACCTCCATCATTCTGCCCAGACACTGAGGTCCATCTCCGAGGGCCTTCTGGCGGTTCCCTCGCTGCGAGAAGCCAAGTTACAGGAAACCAGGAAGAGGGCCTTCTCGGTGGTGGCACCTGCCCTGTGGAATGCCCTCCCACCAGATGTCAAAGACATAAACAACTACCAGACTTTTAGAAGACATCTGAAGGCAGCCCTGTTTAGGGAAGCTTTTAATGTTTGATGCATTACTGTATTTTAATATTTTGTTGAAACCCGCCCAGAGTGGCTGGGGAAGCCCAGCCAGATGGGCGGGGTATAAATAATAAATTATTATTATTATTTAGGTTTCATTTGGTAGGTTCTGCTTTGGTTGGAGACATGTTGGGCCACCATAGATGAAGTTTGTAGGGAAAGCCAGGGATGGGGTGGGCTTTTTTTGGGGGGGGTGTCATCAGCTGATTCTGCTCCTACTTCTCCCTTTGATTTCCCATGCAGTTTTGGTGGCTGAAGTGGTGAAGTTTTACTTCCCAAAAATAGTGGAAATGCACAACTACGCTCCAGCTAATTCTACACAGCAGAAGCTCTCCAACTGGGGACACCTGAACAGGTCAGTGACATCCCTGAGCTATGTTCTGAATTTTAAACCCCCTGCTGCCGGCTGAGATATGTGACATGTCAAATGGGAACATTGAATGTTAAACGCTGCTTGTTTTGCTTGGTGATGTCCTCGTCTTCTTTGCGGATTTCGCTGCATTTCTCTGCAAAACGGAGCATAGCTGGCCGCTGAACTTTGAAACACCTTTGGAAATCCATCACAGACTTTCAGAGCTGCCCATGTACTCCCAGGAGTTAAAAACCTGGGTGCCTTAAGCCCTTGCCAACCCCATCCTGATGTGTCGAAGGCATTGCACCCTATGTTCCAGTGGGGACTTTGGATACGCTAACTTGATTTCATTGCAACTAATCCAGAATGCGGCAGCTAGACTGGTGACTGGGAGCGGCCGCCGAGACCATATAACACCGGTCTTGAAAGACCTACACTGGCTCCCAGTATGTTTCCGAGCACAATTCAAAGTGTTGGTGCTGACCTTTAAAGCCCTAAACAGCCTCGGTCCTGTATACCTGAAGGAGCGACTCCACCCCAATCATTCAGCCCGGACACTGAGGTCCAGCGCCGAGGTCCTTCTGGCGGTCCCCTCACTGCGAGAAGCCGTTACAGGGAACCAGGCAGAGGGCCTTCTTGGTGGTGGCACCCGCCCTGTGGAACGCCCTCCCACCAGATGTCAAAGAGAAAAACAACTACCAAACTTTTAGAAGACATCTGAAGGCAGTCCTGTTTAGGGAAGCTTTTAATGTTTAATAGGTTATTGTATTTTAGTGTTCTGTTGGAAGCCGCCCAGAGTGGCTGGGAAAACCCAGCCAGATGGGTGGGGTGTACGGTAAATAATAAATTATTATAATATTATTATTGCCTTTCTTCTTCTGCAGGAAAGTGCTGAGCAAGCTTAACTTCTCCATCCCAGAAGACATGGTCCGGAAGATTGCCCAGTGCACCCCTGGGATGGTAGAGCTGGTGCTGATTCCCCTGCGACAGAAAATTGAGGAAAAACAGAAGCAGGCCAAGATGTCTAGCTCCTATCAGGTTAGAAGAGCCCGGAAGGAAGGAGGGACGAAGGCAGTAAGCCCTGGCTTGTTGCATCTTGCACTGTTACAGCATTTCTCTTCACCTGCAACCTTGCAAGTCGTCCTTGCAACAGGAAACTATTGTGCCCATTTTACAGATTACAGAACTGAGGCTGAGAGACAGCAGTTTGCCCCAGAGCGCCAACAACTCCTTGCTAATGGCTCAGCCAAGTCCAAACCGCTGCCTCCCAGATCCACGTGGAGCCATCAAGCCTGCGGGCTGCAAATGTGGCTTCGTGTTGTGCCGTAATCACTACTGCTCATGCTCTGTGCTCTTGCATAGAGCTCATTCATTTCAATGGGACTACCACAGGAGAACTTCCCAGTGGATCATGCCCAGCGTTTGTAGCAGCGCAGTGAAAATACTAAGCCACCTTAAATGCATCAGTTTTTTGCATGCAACCGTCCCTTGTCCATTGGCATTTTTTGGTCATTGCACCACAGTTTATTTTGCATGTGGGGACAAAGCCATCAGGTTTATGCCACAGAGTATAAATAAAGTGGGACAGTCCCAATCAGCAATGCAAGAAACGGGCCAGGCTGCTTGCTATTTTTCTGGAGAGCAGCAGAGGGTGCTCTCCCCCAGCGCACCAAACTTCTTGCTTCAGGCACTGGGAACACGAAGTCAAGATTAAGACTGCAACCACGGCATGCATTGTTCCTAAAAGACATTTTCTTAGCATGTTCTTCTGAAATGTTTCTTGCTGGAAAGTGAGATTAATAATAATAATAATAATAATAATAATAATAATAATAATAATATATTATTTATACCCTGCCCATCTGGCTGAGTTCCCCAGCCACTCTGGGCAGCCTCCAATTGAGTGTGAAAAACAATATAGCATTAGATATTAAAAACTTCCCTGAACAGGGCTGCCTTCAGATGTCTTTTAAATATAAGATAGTTACTTATTTCCTTCACATCTGAAGGGAGGGCGTTCCACAGGGTGGGTGCCACCACCGAGAAGGCCCTCTGCCTGGTTCCCTGTAACCTCACTTCTCACAGGGAGGGAACCACCAGAAGGACTTCGGAGCTGGACCTCAGTGTCCAGGCAGAACGATGGAGGTGGAGACGCTCCTTCAGGTATACAGGACCGAGGCCGTTTAGGGCTTGAAAGGTCAGCACCAACACTTTGAATTGTGCTCTGAAACGTACTGGGAGCCAATGTAGGTCTTTCAAGACCGGTGTTATGTGGTCTCGGCGGCCGCCCCCAGTCACCAGTCTTGCTGCTGCATTCTGGATTAATTGCAGTTTCCGGGTCACCTTCCAAGGTAGCCCCACATAGAGCACATTACAGTAGTCCAAAATTGATGGGGGTGACATTAGATCTGGCCAAAGCAGCAACTGGCTACTCTTCTGTTTACTGCTGAATCAGAATTTTTTTTGGTTTGCCTGTGGATTGGAGTTTGTTCTGATTCAGCAATAAGCAGAGGGTTTTCCTGGGAGATCAGCAGGGCAAAGGGAAAACCTCTTGGACGTGTGTTTCCTAGGCAAGCCCCTTTTCACGCCTTCCTCCCTTCTGCTTCCTTCCAGGGCCATCCTCCAACCGCTGTGGGCTCCTGCAGTCTTTGCTCCTTTCCGTCTCCATTGCCCCAGGTCTCAGCCTTTTTCCTCTTCAGCACAGCCCCTCCTCGAAGGTCCCCTCTCTCACTCCCCCCTCTTTCCCCCTCTGCTTATCTGATTCACAGACTCCATGCTGGGGGGTGCTTGGGATTGCCAGTTGAGTTGCCCGTTGCTTGAAGGGTTGTCCCTCCTCTTACGAAAGGGTTGCCTGTTATTGCAAAATGCCACATCCTTAAGGGTGGCGCTGTGGGTAAAACCTCAGTGCCTAGGACTTGCTGATCGTATGGTTGGCGGTTCGAATCCCCGCGGCGGGGTGAGCTCCCGTCGTTCGGTCCCAGCTCCTGCCCACCTAGCAGTTCAAAAGCACTCTTAAGTGCAAGTAGATAAATAGGTACCGCTTTATAGCGGGAAGGTAAACGGCGATTCCGTGTGCTGTGCTGGTGCTGGCTCGCCAGCTGTAGCTTCGTCACGCTTGCCACGTGACCCGGAAGTGTCTTCGGACGGCTCCAGCTCACGGCCTCTAGAGCGAGATGAGCACGCAACCCTAGAGTCGGCCACGACTGGCCCGTACGGGCAGGGGTACCTTTTTAAAGGGACCCCTGACCATTAGGTCCAGTCGTGGCTGACTCTGGGGTTGTGGTGCTCATCTTGCTTTACTGGCTGAGGGAGCTGCCGTACAGCTTCCAGGTCATGTGGCCAGCATGACTAAGAACCAGAGCAGCGCATGGAAACGCCGTTTACCTTCCTGCCGGAGTGGTACCTATTTATCTACTTGCGCTTTGACGTGCTTTTGAACTGCTAGGTTGGCAGGAGCAGGGACTGAGCAACGGGAGCTCACCCCATTGCAGGAATTTGAAGCGCTAACCTTCCGATCGGCAAGTCCTAGGCTCTGTGGTTTAACCCACAGCACCACCTGTGTCCCTGCCACATCCTTATACCAATGAAATTCATAGAATCGTAGAAGTGCAGAGTTGGAAGGGACCCCTGGGGTCATCTAGTCCAACCCCCTCTTGCAATGCAGGAATCTCAGCTAAAGCATCCTGGCAGATGGCCATCCAAACTTTGCTTAAAATTCTCCACTGAAGGAGAGTCCACCACCTCCTGAGAGAGACCATTCCACCGTCAAACATTTCTCCAATGAAAATAGAGATGTCCTATTTATCTTATTTATTACTATTGCTATTCAGAGCTAGAAGCTACAACATTTCTCCAGCAAAAATTGGGACGTCTTATTCATAATAATAATAGTAATAATAATTGTAATAATAAAAATGAATTTTATTTCTACCCCGCCCTCCCCGGCCAGAGCCGGGGAGGCACCATTAACCAATGTTGCTCTGGGCTTTTTGTAAATCAATTTAAGGACCTTGGACCTGGTTAACACAGACACTCCTGTCCCTTTCCTGGCAGGAAATCTGGACCTCTGCTGACCTGCCAGCCTGCCTTGCCCCACAGTGCCCTTTGACGGACTTAATAATAATAATAATAATAATAATAATAATATTAAATTTTATTTATACCCCTCTCTCCCTGGCCAGAGCTGGGCTCAGGGCTGCTAACACCAATAAAAGTACAGTAAAAACATAATAGGGGGGGGGAAACCAATTTAAAATACAGGTTAAAATGCAATTTAAAATGGAGCCTCATTTTAAAAGTAGCCCATAGATCAAGACCATAAGGGGAGGGAAACATAAGGGTCAGACTGAGTCCAAACCAAAGGCCAGGCGGAACAGCTCTGTCTTGCAGGCCCTGCAGAAAGATGTCAAGTCCCGCAGAGCCCTGGTCTCTTGGGACAGAGCGTTCCACCAAGTCAGGGCCAGTACTGAAAAGGCCTTGGCCCTAGTTGAGACCAATCTAACCACCTTGTGACCTGGGACCTCCCAAATGTTGTCATTTGTGGACCTTAAGGTCCTCCGCGGGGCACACCAGGAAAGGCGGTCCTGTAGGTCTTATTATCTTATTATTTATATCCCACCCATCTGACTGAGTTGCCCCAGCCGCCCTGGGTGGCTTCTAAAATATATTAAACAATAAGAAGAAATCCATCATTGAAAGCTTCCCTGTACAGAGCTTTCTTCAGATGTTTTCAGATGTGTAGTTACTTCTTTCCTTGGCTTCAAGGGCGTCACATAACTCTGTACCCTCCAACGTTTCTCCAATGAAAATAGGGACGTCCTAAAGAAAAGTGGGACATTTCGGGATCAAATCGGAAACCGGGACAGCTTCTGTAAATCTGGGACTGTCCCTGGAAAATAGGGAGACTTGGAGGGTCTGAGGCGTCACAGAGCTTGCTGGAAATGTAAAGGATTCTGGCAAGAATAAGAAGAGACTGTAACTCTCGTTCTCACCTGCAGTGAATATGCAAAAAAGGCAGATCTGCATCGAGAGGCCAGTGCACTTCCATGGCGTGAGCTGGGCTGCAAAATCTCTTTCCTTGGATGGATTCCAGGAAGGGAGCCAGGTCAGGGCTCTTTCATGCTAGCCTGACGCATCCGGGACTGTTGCAGAGAATATGAATGGCCGCTGTCCGAAAGCACCGGGCTCAAGCTGTTTGATCTGCCACGGCCCATTCACAAAAGACAGCCAGCGTTTGTGGAGTAATGGGTGGGCCGTGCGTGCCGAAAGACTGCACTTGCGCTCTGTACAGCATGTGTGGCTGTCAGCCGAAAGAAGGAGCCAGCAATCCTACGTGCAGCCCGTTTGTGGGACTCAACGGAACAGGCATCGGCCGGCGCTGCAACTTGTTTAATGCAGCACAGGACTTGGCCTGGCTTGACCCACCCTGTCTAGCATCTAGAAAGAAGCCAGGGAATTTACACCCAGGGCGGGGGCAGGGACGGCATCCAGGAAACCCCCCTGCAGGGCAGGATTGCAGTAACCCTTCCCCACTGCCTGCTCTCACTCCTTGCCCTGTGACTGGTATTCAGTGGTAACTGCATCTGAACCTGGAGGTTCTACCTAGCAGTAATGGAGAATAGTCATTTATCTGCCTCTCCTCAGTCTCCAGTCCTCCATGGCTGCCCTTTCTTTCTTTGCTTCAAGCAGAGTTAGGGTTGCCATATTTTGAAGAGCACAAAAGGGTACGCTATGATGACTCATTTTAAATACCCCTACTATATGTAGGGGACGCAGGTGGCGCTGTGGGTTAAACCACAGAGCCTAGGACTTGCCGATCAGAAGGTTGGCGGTTCGAATCCCCGCGAAGGGGTGAGATCCTGTTGCTCGGTCCCTGCTCCTGCCAACCTAGCAGTACGAAAGCACGTCAAAGTGCAAGTAGATAAATAGGTACTGCTCCGGTGGGAAGGTAAACAAACGGTGTTTCCGTGCGCTGCTCTGGTTCGCCAGAAGCGGCTTAGTCATGCTGGCCACATGACCCGGAAGCTGTACGCCGGCTCCCTCGGCCAATAAAGCGAGATGAGCGCCGCAACCCCAGAGTCGGCCACGACTGGACCAAATGGTCATGGGTACCTTTCCTTTATTTAACTATTATTATTATTATTATTATTATTATTATTATTATTATTATTATTATTCCCTGCCCCTCTGACTTGCCCCAGCCCCTCTGGACGGCTTCCAACAGATATAAAAACATAATAAAACATCAAACATTAAAAAGCTTCCCTATCCAGGGCTGCCTTCCTATGCCTTCTAAAGGTTGTACAGTTACTTATCTCCTTGGCTCGGGGGTCACATAACTCCATACCCTCCAACATTTCTCTGATGAAAATACTTTATTGTCACTTGTACAACTTGTATACAATGAGATTACACAATCACCCCCCCCACTCAGCTCTCTTAGCCTTAATTCCCCTTGTTTATTGACGCACAGCCACCAAACCCGAAAGTCAGTTGCCCTGTTGTTATCTTTTCATTCGGCAGCCTAACAGCCCACAGATAGAAGCTGTTCTTTACCCTGTTGGCGCGACTAATCATGCTTCTATATCTTCTGCCCGAGGGCAGGAGATCAAGAAAGTGCTGGCCAGGGTGTGAATGATCCCTGAGAATTTTCCTCACTCTCCTGAGGCAACGTTCTTCTGCTATTTCATCCAGCGGATTCACGGGACAGCCCATAATATCTTGTGCTGTATTCACCACCCTCTGTAGGCACTTCCTATCAGTTGATGTCAAACCAGCGTACCACACCGTGATGCAGTATGAAAGGACACTTTCTATTGTGGACCGGTAGGAGGGGATCATAGGGACGTTCTAAAGAAAAGTGGGAAATTCTGGGATCAAATCAGAAACCAGGATGGCTTCTGTAAATCCAGGACTGAAAATGGGGATTTCCTCTATTTATTTATTCCTCTAGCTATTTATTTTGGAGTCTGGCATTGGGATGGGCTTTGAGGTCTCCTTAGTGCATGGCTGCTCATGGCCTGATCCTGCCAAAGAAAATAATCTCAAAAGCCTGGGAAGCCACCAGCTTGCCTCCGCTCTCTCTGACAGCTTCTCAGGAGCCCCAGAAACAATTTCGGTGGCTGTTCCTCCACGGGTCGCCAAACTGCTGTGCCTCTTTCCTTTGCTCCCCTCCTTTCTCCGCTGCTTTGGGATTAATCCTGCCCTGCTCAGAGGCTGCTGCGACCCCCATGCTCCTTTGCAAGCTCACACCTGCATGTTACAACTCAAACCAGCATCAGACCAGAAGGTGGGGGGAAGCCAATTTAACTGAATAGCGTTGATGTGGCCAGGAGGGCTTTTCATGGAGGAAGGGAGGAGCGGGACCCTGAGCGCTCAGAAAGTCAACTTGCTTTTCTTCTCTGGCTCTCTCGACACAGGAGCTGGGAATGAGCTCGACACTGGAGGAGAACAACTACCTGGATACAGGTAGGATCCATGTTTTAACTATACGGACCTTTGTTGGCAAGGTGGTGTCTCTGCTTTTTAAGATGCTGTCTAGGTTTGTCATTGCTTTTCTCCCATGAAGCAGGCGTCTTTTAATTTTGTGACTGCTGTCACCACCTGCAGTGAGCCCAAGAAAGTAAAATCTCTCGCTGCCTCCATTTCTCCCCCTTCTGTTTGCCAGGAGGTGATGGGACCAGTGGCCATGATCTTCATTTTTTTGATGTTGAGCTTCATTAATGACTAAACAACAACAACAAAGGATCAATGTTGGATCAGGCTAGAACGTCTAGAAGAGCCGGCTGCTGGATCAGACCAAGGAGTAATCTGGTCCAGCATCCTGTTCTCACAGGGGCCGACCAGATGCCTATGGAAAACCAGCAATCAGGATTCGACCACAAGACCACCTTTGTGGTTCCCAGCAGTTGGTATTTTGAAACATTGTTGCCTCTGGCTATGGAGGCAGAGCATAACTATCATGGCTGGTAGTGATTGACAGCTGTCGTCCTCCATGATTTTGTCTAACCTTTGAAAGCTGTCCAAGATGGTGACCATCATTGCCTCCTGTGGCAGGGAGTTCCATAGCTGAACTCTGCACTGCATGAAGAAGGGCTTCCTTTTGCCTGTCCTGAACCTTCCAACACCCAGCTTTTAAATGTGTCTGTGGGTTATTGGTTTATTTCTGTCTTACTATGCATTTTGGGTTCTCATTTTGTATTTTTCTGCCCTGAACCGCCCTGTGATCTTGGGATGAAGGGCAGTATTTTAACAACAACAACAACTAGAGTTGGAAGGGATCATCCAGTCCAATGCAGGAACCTTTTGCCCAACGTGGGGCTCGAACCCCCAACCCTGCAGTTAAGAGTCTCCAGCTCCACCAAGTGAGTTACCCTAGTCCTAAGCCCTGGAGGAGACTTGCTGCCAGTCAGTGTAAGCCAGGGGTCAGCAAGGTTTACCGGCCATGGGCTGGATCACTACCACAGAGTCCGTGGGCCAGACTGGCGCAGCGTGATGCCGGAAATTGCATCTGCGCATGTTTGCGACGCCGGAAATCGCTACTGCGCATGCCCAGATGCCGAAAATCGCACCTGCATATAAGCAATTTCCGGGGTCTGGACATGCGCAGGTGTGATTTCCGGTATCTACGTGTGTGCAGACACAATTTCCGGCGCCGCTCGGCAAGTCCCCGCACCGCGCTGCACCGGTTTAGCACAGGGGACTTGCCAAGTGGGCGGCTCGGTTCAGGGGCGGCTCGTGGGCCAGTAAAACGGTCTTCGTGGGCCACATCCGGCCCCTGGCGACCCCTGGGGTAAGCCATACTGAGCCAGAGGACCCAGAGGTCTGACTCAGTACAGTGGATGCTCGGGTTGGTGAATGTGATCCGTGAGGGATGCATGTTTGCAACCCTCAGCGTTCGCAACCCGCAGTGGCGTGTCTGCGCGTGCGTGGGTTGCAATTCGGCGCTTCTGCGCATGTGCAAAGCGCAATTTAGCGCTTCTGCACATGTGCAACCGCCGAAACCTGGAAGTAACCCATTCCGGTACTTCCGAGTTTCGGCGTGTCTGTAACCTGAAAAAAGGCAACCTGAAGCATTTGTAACCTGAGGTACGACTGCTGTACAAAGTGGCAGCCTATCCTCCTAGAGGGATGTTTATGCACATAGCTAAGAGAGTCTATTTATTATTATTAATTTATCACACGGCCCCAGGAGGTGCTGGAACCTCACCCTCGAAGGCGCCCTCCTCCATTGTCTCCCAAGCCAGACGGGCAGCGGCGTAGCGTGGGTACTCAGCACCCGGGGCAAGGCAAGTAATTTGCGCCCCCTAACCCGGGGCAAGGCAAGTAATTTGCGCCCCCTAACCCCTAACCATGGTCATTAATACTGACGGCTCTACTCTGGGGCAAACTTCGTGGTGACTACTCCCCTCCGTGGTGTTGTTTTTGCAATTAAAGGACCCCTGCCTCAAATAAAGCATCTTGGGGATTGGGGACTGGGATTTGCCAAGGGAGCTGGGAATTGCAGTTCAGTGGCGGGTCAGGGGGAGAGGGTCACTTCCGCGTCTGGGTGACGCAGGCCCCTTTGCGCCAAGACGCGCGTCTTTGGGCGTCGCGGCGCAGCCTTCTCGGTCTCCCTCCCCGGCTCGGCTAGCCCCGACGCGGCTTCTTTCTGGTGCGGGGAGGGGGCGCCTCTTGGGCCAGTGCGTCAGCCAGCCTCCAGCGCGGGTGGGTGGGCCCCGTCGGGGCGGGTGGGCGATCTTGGCGTGCAGGCACTAGAGCGCAGGTGGCTCCGGCTGGGCGCTTCATTCACCGCCGGTGGCGCGTTTGGCAGGCTGCGCGCGTCCCGACAGCGACCCGAGCCTGGGCGGCGTGGCGCTTGGTGCCGGAGCCTCTGCCCGCAGCACCCCATCGGGAGACCCGGCCGGAAGGAGCCTTGAGCCGGCTGTCGGACGCGGCTGAAGCAGCCAGGGCGGCATGGCAGGCGGTGGCGGCTCCTCGGCGACTCCACGCGGCCAGCCCTGCGCGCTGGCTGAGCCCCGCAGGCGAACGCTGCCCGTCGGTGAGGAGGGGCTGCCTGGCGCGCCCTCCGCGGCGAGCGCTGAGAGCCGCTGCCAGCTCATCGGTTCCGCGAGATATGGGGCTCTGGGCGACTCCGGAGGCAGCGAGCGCGCCCCCCCCAGAAGTTGCGCCCGGTGCGGCCGGCCCCCCTTGCACCCCCCACGCTACGCCACTGCAGACGGGTGCCAATCAACCATAGCCATTATTTATTATTAAGCCGCGTATGCATCTTTTTCCAAAATCAGTCACTGGAATGCAGGAAGGAACAGGATCCATCCGTCAGGGACCGTGCTGAGGAGGGCTGCACTGATGAGGAATGGTGGGAGCCTGCTCCTGACCAGGATCCTGAATCTTCCCAGGAGCAGTGGGGCAGTATAGATTTGGAACCGTGGTTTGCAGAGGGGCATAGTTCAGGAGACAAAAGTTGGGAAGAACTGGGTGGTGAACAGCTAGGAGGAGGAGAACTGGGGGAGAGAGAGAGTTAACAGACTCCGGTTCGCTGGAAAGTGTCCAGCCGCTCAGTCCAGGTTGTCATGGTCCGGTTCACGGGCGATCAAAGTCCCGGCTGGGGACGTCGGGACCGGGGGCAAGATGGCGGGGTGGGAGCAGGAACGGGAGTCCAGAAACCAGGGGTCTGAGAGTCCGAGGGTCAGAGAGCCAGAAGTCAAGAAGTCAAGGGTCCAAGGATCAAGAAGCAAGGAGTCACGAAGTCAGGGGTCTGAGAATCAAGAAGCAAGGAGTCACGAAGTCAAGGGTCCGAGGATCAAGAAGCAAGGAGTTATGAAGTCAGGGGTCCGAGGATCAAGAAGCAAGGAGTCAAGAAGTCAAGGCTCCGAGGATCAAGAAGCAAGGAGTCAAGAAGTCAAGGGTCTGAGGGTCGAGAAGCAAGGAGTCAAACGCAGCAAGGCAGGAAGCGTGTTGCTGTTGCAAAGAGCCGAAGGGAAATGCTGACCTTATATCCCTTCCCGGCTCTTGCCACCAGGTGCTGTGAGTTACCAATCGGTCTCACCTGTGTGGCCACACCTTGCCTCTCCAGAACAAACTTAGGAAGGCCCCAGTCCTGCAAAGTCCTATTGGTCACAGGGCCTGGCTCCTGCAGGCACACCTGACAAAGGTCAAGGAGATTAGATAAGGTGGCTGCACAGAAGGCACAGTGGATGTGAGATCAGGTTGCAAGACGAGGAAGTGACTCTGGGGGAGAAGTGGGTGTAAACCTTAACTGGGAGCACCTTCACTCCGAGAACGGACTCCTTGCTCTTTTGCTGTGATCATTAGAATCTCTTTAAATGGTAAGAGACTATTTTTGCTTTGTTCTGCTAATGCACGGCCAAAGGGAGGGAGGAAGCCACTTCCCTGAACTCTGACACCATCCATCACAGTATTGTCTACACTGACTGGCAGCAGATGTCCAGGATTTTGGGCAGGAGTCTCTCTCAGCCCTGCCCGGAGATGCCATCGGGGGCTGAACCCGGGACATTCTGCATGCAAAGCAGATGTTCCGTCACTGAGCTGTGGACCTTCCCTAATAAGATAGATCAATAAATAATAAATTCTCATGGGATTTTTTTTTAAAGTCATATAATGGTATAGATAGCTATAAATACAGTCTCTGTTGAATTTTGGTTTCATTGTGGATTGCGGGGTGGGGATTTTGGAGGTCCTACACGCCTCTCATTACAGTCTCTGTTTTGCATTTTACAGGCTTCACTTCAAAGCCCAAACCCAACAGCACCCAGGACTCTCCTGGGTTGGAAAGGTAATTAAAAGAAAAGAAAAGAATTACTGGCAGTTAGGGAAACCCTGTCTTGTCAGGGCTGGCAGTATAGCTGCAAGCTATTATTATTATTATTATTATTATTATTATTACCCTGCCATAACTGCCTCTTGTGGCAGGGAGTTCCATAGTTTAAGGAGCAGGTCCACCAGGTTGGGCAGCCCGGTGGAAATCCTCTTGGTTCTTCCTCTCACCTGAGCCCTGCGGCAGCCTCAGTGCCGCCCTATCTGTGTCCTTTGCCAGACTTCCCCAGCATAGCGCCCTCCAGGCATATTTGACCACTGCTCAACTCCCACCCCTCCCTCCCCATCTTATCCCCACAAACAGCCCTGTGAGGTAGGCTGAGAGGTGGCGAACGGCCACAGCGAGCTGAGCAGGGATTTGAACCCCGGCCTCCCAGGTCCCCAAAGCCAGGCACTCTAACCGCTAGTCCACACTGATATTGCTGGACTCGCAGTATTCATCAGCGCCGGCAGCCAGCCAGGGAGGAGGTGTGGGGAGGTTGTAGTTCACCCACATCTGGGGGCGCCACGTTGGCGAGCTCTGCTGCGGACTGGGATAGCTAAATGGAGCCTCCAGGATTAGTGGCAGTCTAGCTGAAGTCCTGCACCAAATCTGGGCTTTTGCTTTGACCTGGTAAAGTAGCTGGCTGCTCTTATGGTCAAGCGTTTGTGTGTGTTTTGGGTAGGAACCCCCAGGTTTTTTCACCACCGTGACCTCCAGAACTTTTCCTTGTCTCCAGGGGGCCCAAAGGACACCAGAGCTACACGGTGCCTCTGCAAACGGACGCCAACCTCCGACTCCACTTAGCAGAGAGGGAACAAGCCCTTCTGGCCTCGCAGGAGATGGTGCAGGTGAGAGAGGCGCTGAGGGGAAGTTCATCTTCCTCAGCCTCACAGAGCCACGAGGTTGGAAGGGACCTGAAGTGTCAGGTGCCAACAGACTTAAAGATCCCAGTTCCAATTGCAGCAGAATGGGCATTATGTGGCACTTGCAACAGCACCCCTTCAGCCTGTTTCTACAGGTGGGCAGGGTTAGTCTGGACAGACGTGTCTGAGGCTGTTAGCCACACGCACCACCCGAGGAACTCCCTGCCACAGGATGCTGGTTGTGGCTGCCTCAGGGCCCTGGGTCTCTTTCCTCTCCACCAGGAACTGCCGGGGCTACCCTTTGAAATCTACCTCTCTCTGTCTCTTCCCTGGTCCAGATCCTTCAGATGAAGGTCCGCCGCTTGGAGCATCTCTTGCACCTGAAGAACGTCCGGATCGATGACCTCACCCGCCGCCTGCAGCAGGCGGAGCAGAGGCGGAAGTGAAGGCGCTGTCTCGGGTTTCCCTCTCTGGTGCCCATCAGATGATTTTTTCAGAGGGCCAGGCCTTCTCTCTCTCTCTCTCTCTCTCTCTGTCTCTCTTTCTCTCTTTCCTGCCACCTCTTCCTTTGCGAACAGCTGCTTTCAGGCTCCAGGCAGGCTGAGACGTCAGAGCAACAAAGGCTGGCAGAGGTCCCAAGTCTGGCTGGTGCGGGCAGATGGCCTCGCCGATGCCCAGAGGCCAGGGATGGGTTGAAAAGCAGGAGTCAGCCAAGAGGTGCCAGGCCAGGAGGACGTGCCCTCAATTCTCCCCAACCCTCTTGCTGGTCCACACTCAAGGGATAGACTGCCCTGGTACAGGGGGCTCTGCTGCTCAGGGATGAGAGCTCCCTCTTGGGCTCTCCAAAACCAGCACTCGCTTGAGATTTCCCCACTCAGCAACAGTCTAGGAAATGGGCTTGTGGCTTCACTGTTGCCTTGGACGCCCTGCTTGCCGCCTCCTCACCTGGTGACTAGGTCCAGGCCCGCCTCCTCCCAGGTGAGGCCAGCCTCTGTGCCTTCCCCACTCTCTCCCAAGTCCTTGCGCTTGCAGGTGGCACTGGAACATCTCGAAGGCTCTGAGGGCTGTGGATGGAGCAACAGGGCGTTCCGCCAGGAGCCTTGAGCTCTGTGACTTTCTGTTGAGGAGAAACTGTAGTTTCAGGATGCACATAACATCCCTCAGGGGGGATCCTGCTGGTGCATCCCCCCTGGGAAATGTAGTTCTGAGAAGTACAGGCCTTTGTGGGTGACACGGCAATCAGGATCCAATGTCCTTCTGTGGGCCTTCTCTCTCTCCAGCATTGTTTTCAGCTTTGGGGGGTGATAGTTTTGGCTGCTTCTTTTGTCTCTTCACCTCCCTGCTCCCAGTGCTGCAGATGTGCAGATGGAAGGGTTTCCCATAGACCCCACTTTTTCTGCAGTGAGGGGCAGGCACCTCGTGCATTAAATAGGGAGTGGGTCGCCCCTTGAACCCTGTTGGTGCCCATGAAAGCTTTTGCACAACTGCGCTCTGTGCCTCTGTGGCAAAGGGCATGCAAATCCCAGCTGTGAAAGAAAATGGTTGGGGTTGCAAACCCCAGCCGGCAAATGGGGCTCTTGCACAAAAGTGGAATCTGCAGATGCAGCATCGACAAAGAGGCGCTGTGACTTCCGCTTGATAAGTTAGTTGCAGGCCTGTGTTTTGAACATAGGTTCCCCAATTTTATTTTGTTTTTAAATCCCGTTCTCTTTTTAAGTCAACTTCTTTTTTTTGCCAAAATGAAAGAAGGCAGCTTCTGCTGCCCTAAGCCAGACTTTGCCAACCTGGTGCCCTCCAGATGTTTTGGATGACAGCTGGCGGGTCGGTCGTGGCTAAGAAAGCATAAACCGACGGCTATATTATTTGAAGATTGGTGGGCAAAGGAGACCGTCCTTGGCGATAGGAGAAAAGTCATTTGCCTTACCTCCAACTCCCCAAATCTAGACCTATCAGTTGGGATTTGTTTTTTCCTCTTGGGTTTTTGTGCTAGATCTTCACATATGCCGGGCCACTAAGGAAGGTTTGCATCCAATGAATTTCAGTCCAAACAGAACTGAACGTTGTTCTTTCTGAGTTCTATTATTTGGCCCTTGATGGATGCAATTCAGTCTGACCTTGCAGACCTCCAACATTCTCCCTTATTGACCTCAGGATCTGCCCATCATCCGGGGGTGTGCAGAATTTTTTTGCAGCAAGCTTCAATTATGGCGTCAGCAGACCTGCGCACAGCCTCCAACAGACCTCCATATATAATTCCGCGTGGGCTTCACTGCTCAGTACTGTGTAAGATTCCAAGCTTGCCACGTGGACTCTTGAGTAGCCTCTCCCTGTTTAGCTCTCATAATGACCTCTCCTTCCGACACAACAGATCTCAGGAACTGCCATGCAGATCTCAGAATCTGCTGGAGGTGCCTGCATCTGCCCCACTGTCGCAAGGGAGGGTTGAATTCAGGGGTCGCCAACGTGGTGCTGTTTGACCCCAGCTCCCATCACATGGACCAGTGATCAGGGATGATGGGAGCAGTAGTCCCAAAACGTTTGAAGGGGCACCACATGGTCTAAACCATGTGACCTTCTCCTAGTGCCCCAGGAAGCTGGAGGAGATATCCCACTTCCTATTGTCCTTGGGCATCTATTGAGCAATTCACATCATAGCTATTGTTTTCCTTGGTGAAAATGGTGCCTGTGGATTTCCCCCACCAGGCCTTTGTGACTGTTGCAGCCTGGAACACAGAACTTGGAGGGACAAGCCAACCTGCTTCAAAACATGCCATTCCACTGTGGCTGCTGCCCCGGGCTCTCAGAGGCTGACGCCACATTTCCTTATGCCACACGGAAAAAGGAACGTGGCACAAGGGATGGGGAAAGGCTGGCACCCTGACTACAATGAAGGCACGCTTGAGCATTTTCTCAGGAGATGCTGTCTAGAGCAGACACAAGACGGGCGTCCTTGGCCCAGCTCTGATGCGAAAACGGTGGCGCAGATGAGCAGACCCTCCCGCCAATGGAGCAGGCTTTCTGATCAGTTGCTTTTAATCAATCACTTTTCGATTATGGTGAAGCTAATGTTGCATCTGGGTAACGTTGGGTTATCACGGGCCGGGGTTTCTGTACAATCGTGTTGTTTCTTTGCATAGGGGCTTGTCTGAAGATCTTTCAGCATTAAAACGGTTTATCCTTCTCGTTCCTCGTCTCTTTTATTTGGAGCACTCTAGCAGCAGGGAGGAGGGACGCAGGTGGCACTGTGGGTTAAACCACAGAGCCTAGGACTTGCCGATCAGAAGGTCGGTGGTTCAAATCCCTGCGACGGGGTGAGCTCCCATTGCTCGGTCCCTGCTCCTGCCAGCCTAGCAGTTCGAAAGCACATCCAAGTGCAAGTAGATAAATAGGTGCCGCTCCGGCGGGAAGGTAAACGGCGTTTCCGTGCGCTGCTCTGGTTTGCCAGAAGCGGCTTAGTCATGCTGGCCACAGGACCCAGAAGCTGTATACTGGCTCCCTCGGCCAATAAAGCGAGATGAGTGTGCAACCCCAGAGTCGGCCACGACTGGACCTAATGGTCAGGTCCTTTAGCAGCAGGGAGAGTGCTCCAAAAGATTTTGGAGCAGCATTTCCAAGCTAGAGCTCTCTCGATGCTTTAGGCAAATGCACGAGGGAGAAGGCTATCAATGGATACTAGCCACAATGGGCATGTTCTCCCCACACTGCCAGAGGCGTCATGCCTCTGAATGCCCATTGCTGGGAATCATAGGCTGGCAAAGCTAAACATATCCAGCTCCTTAAACCATTCATCATATGGCTTGGTTATCCAACCTTTGATTGTCTTGGTCGCCCTTCCTCTGCACACCTTCCAGCTTGTCAACATCCTTCTTAGATTGTGGTGCCCAGAACTGGATACTGGACTCTAGGTGGGGTCTGACCAAGGCCAATAGAGTGGACCTATTACTTCACTGAGCACTAAACTTCTGTTGATGCAGCCTAGAATGGCATTATAGAATAGAGGGATGCGGGTGGTGCTGTGGACTAAACCACTGAGCCTCTTGGGCTTACCGATCAGAAGGTTGGCGGTTCAAATCCCTGCGACGGAGGTTCTGTCCCAGCTTCTGACAACCTAGCAGTTTGGAAGCACACCTGTGCAAGTAGATAAATAGGTACTGCTGTGGTGGGAAGGAAAGTGGCGTTTCCATGCGCTCTGGCACTCATTATGGTCCTCCGTGCGCCAGTAGCGGCTTAGTCATGCTGGCCACATGACCCGGAAAACTGTCTGTGGACAAACGCTGGCTCCCTCGGCCTGAAAGCGAGGTGAGTGCCACAACCCCATAGTCACCTTTGACTGGACTTAACCATCCAGGGGTCCTTTACCTTTTACCTAGAATAGGATTAGCTTTTATTTATTTTTTGCTGTTGCTGCTGCTGCATCATCATCATCACACTGTTGACCTATGCTAAGCTACAGGTCTACTAAGACCCCTAGAACCTTTTCACATATACTACTGGCAAGCCAGGTGCCCCCCCCCCATCTTATATTTGTGCAGCTGGTTCTTCCTTCCTGAGTGCACAACCTTGCTGTTTTGTTAGTTTCTATTTTGTTAGTTTGCTAATTTTGTTAGTTTGTTTCTCTCCCCCATTTTTTAAAATTGATTTTCAACATTTTCAACATCACATAAACACATAAAAACATACAAACACTCAACAAAGAAAACACAGCAATAAACTAAACACATACAAAAAAGATTATTTCTTCTAGTACCCAACTTCTTCACATTAATAGGCGACTTCCTCGAATCCCCTCTAACTGAATTTCATTATATCACTTTTATAACACTTCTCCAAATTCATATTTCTAATAATATTAACTCCTTTCGTTTACTAACCTCTTCTCCTTTACTATTATTCTAATCTTTAATACTTACTAACACCTTTTCCTATTCTACCCCTAAGCCTATTTGATGTATCCAAGGATTTTCTATTTATCTTATACCACAATATTTAGCTAAATATTCTTTAAATTTCACCCTATCCTCTTGTGTCTCCTCTTCTTTCTGATCGCCGATTCTTCCAGTCAGGTCAGCCAGCTCCAAAAAGTCCATCATCTTCATCTGCCATTCCTCATTTTGTTAGTTTGGTCCTGGTTCTCCAATCTGTTATGGTCATCTTGAACCCCGATTCTGTCTTCCCTCCCAGTTTGTTTGGTATCATTGTCAAATTTGATGAGCATCCCTTCAATTCCTTTGTCCAAATTATTTATAAAGACGCCGAACAATGGGTCCAGGAGAGAACTCTGTAGCACCCTACTTATCACTTTCCCCCAGGGTGACGAGGGAACATTATCCTGATTTCTGCCTTCTGCGTGACTGGAGCCTTGTTTCCAGAACCCCAGGTGCCATTTGCTCCCATAGATTGTATCTCATATCATCTCATTTGCTCTGTGTCCCTTGATCTCTGGGGCTCTGGGGAGACACCGTGGAGAAACCCAACCTCCCCCCTCCCCGTGAAGGGCAAAAACATCGGGCCCAGCAAAGGAAGCAGGAGACCAAGGCTGTCGATGACTAATGGGACGAAGAAACAAGACCCCTCTCTCGGCTACAGACCATCCATTAGTGAATTATGGATTCTGATGAGATTACCCAAGTTATTCTGGGCTGCCGGGAGCAGAAAACAGATCGCTCCTTGCTGCTTCTGGGAGACAAATTTATTTTCTCAAGTGTGGTGGGGTGGCATGTGGTTGCACAAAGCAGATTTCGGTGGCTGGCTGCAGAGGCAGACTGTCGTCACAACAACGCTTGACATGGGGGCATTTTTATAGACTAATTGGAATGGTAGAGTTGGAAGGGAGCCTGAAGCTCATTGAGTCCAATGCAGGGGTCACAGCTAAAGCTATGGGATGTATGGTAATCCACTGGGAGCAGTCAAGTACAACATTCCTTGTAATGCTAGAGGAGACATGCCAGGGAATGTTCCTCCTGGCTGGAGCATCCTTCCTTTTGCCTGTGATAGAAGGTGGGCGTGGACTTACCGGTCCAGGTAACAAAAGGACGAGTCACGCAGCACACCTCTCTCTTTTTAACTTCCTTCTTCGTTGGACCAGCTTCTAGCTAGGACTGCTTTGCTAGCTCTCAGCTACCAGAAGCACTGGGATTATTCCCCTATAAGGGGTAGATCCACATGTACATATTTGTAACTAAGTCTGCCTTCAGGGATCCAACTGTGAACTGAACTGATGTAAGTAAACTTCTTTTACTGACTTTGAGTAAGATTGTTGCATCTTTATTCTTTTAAGAGGGATTCAAGGAAACTTACCAGGAACATACAATTCAGTCTGAAGACATTGAATTGTATAATAGTCAGAGGCTCACACGAGCCTGCAACCAGCTCAGTTCAAAGTGTTGGTGCTGACTTTTAAAGCCCTAAACGGCCTCGGTCCAGTATGCCTGAAGGAGCATCTCCACCCCCATCGTTCAGCCCGGACACTGAGGTCCAGCGCTGAGGGTCTTCTGGTGGTTCCCTCACTGCAAGAAGTCAAGTTACAGGGAACCAGGCAGAGGGCCTTTTTGGTGGCGGCATCCGCCCTGTGGAATGCCATCCCATCAGATGTCAAGGAAATAAGCAGCTATCCTATTTTTAAAAGACATCTGAAGGCAGGCTTGTTTAGGGAAGCTTTTAATATTTAATGCTGTATTGTTTTTAACACTTGATTGGGAGCCGCCCAGAGTGGCTGGGGCAACTCAGTGAGATGGGCAAGGTATAAATAATAAATTATTATTATTATATATCTGCTGTGCATGCAAAAGGGGAATGTAAACTCTGTTAAGTAAAGGAACATGATAAACAATATATCCTCTCCTGCCACCCTGAACATTCCCACAAAAGCGTCCCTAACAGAAGGCTCTCCAATCTCTGCTTGAACACCTCCAGTGAAGGAGAGCCACCCCCCCACCTTGCATGGGAGTCTATTTCACCATTGAATTTCACCGTATATTATTTTATTTCCCAAATTCAACCTAACCCTCCCCTCCTCCCCACTGCTTCCCTTCACCTGTGTGAGATCTTCCCAACATAATATTTTTTTCTAGTTGCTTTAACAAAATAAAGTAACATGAAAATTAATAAATTACAATTACTTTTGTCCTTACACGCTTAACAATTGCCTATTAAGAGTTCTGCTTTAACACCATTTTTCTGCATGTATTCCCCTATTCATTCCTATTCTGTGTAGAATTTTTGATTGGAGCAGACCCTGATTGATGCCGTCATTTCTGCCACCTCAGCAAACTCACAAATCTTAACTTGCCATTCTGTCACTTGTGGTACTTTTTCTGTTTTCCAGTATTTTGCCATAAGTATTCTTGCGGCTGTGGTTATATACATGTCTTCTTCCATGTCTTTAGATCTAATAACCAGCAGAGGTGATTTCCCTCTTGGTTTCTAGAGAGCCTTGCTTGCCATAGCTCAGTTGGTTAGAGTGTGATGTTTATAGCGCTAAGGTTGCAGGTTTGGGATAGCTGCTGGAATGATGTGTATGGAGCTGGAGGGGGGCATGCATTTTGTATTTATATCTTATATTTTTATGCTGTGAACCACTCTGAGATCTATGGAAGAAGGGCAATATGCAAATTTATTAAATGACAAAGATGATAGTAATAATAATAAACAGTGGCTTTTTTCCTGGAAAAAAGGTGGGGGAACTCACCACAAAGTTCGTGCAGCGGCTAAATGTGATGAATAAACTCAAGCAGACAACGATCTGGATTAGAAATGGCCACTACGTACTTTATTGATTACAGATATAGTAGGGCCTTTTCAGCACTGGCCCCGACTTGGTGGAACGCTCTGTCCCAAGAGACCAGGACCCTGCGGGACTTGAAATCTTTCTGCAGGGCCTGCAAGACAGAGCTGTTCCGCCTGGCCTTTGGTTTGGACTCAGTCTGACCCTTCTGTTTCCCTCCCCTTATGGTTTTCGTCTATGGGCTACTATTAAAATGAGGCTGCATTTTAAATTGCATTTTAACCTGTATTTTAAATTGGGGTTGTTGTTTTTTCCTTTCCCCCCTATTATGTTTCTACTGTGATTTTATTGGTGTTCAGCCACCCTGAGGGTGGGGTATAAATAAAATTTATTATTTTTATTTAATTATTATGATGATAGGTGGATTTTTGGCTCAGGCATTGGGTGCATATCCTGTTTCAGCCCTTCCGGGTGGTGCTGGTGGAGGAATTATTTAATTTAGAAAAGGCAAGAGAGAACTCAGTTCCCCCGTGTTCCTGCTCAAACAACCCCCGCCCCCGATGATAAAATATACAACAACAACTGGCTTATCCAGCCTGGCTTTGCTTGGACCCCGCGAAGCGCCCTGCGGCAGAAGCTGCAGTCACGGAGCGGGGATGCTCCCGGCCGGCAGCTAAACGGGGAAAATAGCCAGGGTTTGTTGTACTGTGTTGCCCTTTTCGCATCCCGCGCACTCCATTCCCACGTGCAGCTGCACCCGCGCATTGCAACATTTCCCGCCTTTGCCATTGGCCGAGCCTTTCCCGCCTCGGCCACGCCCCGCGTTCTAAAGGGCGGTCCGCCCCGCCCCCGCGCCCCGCCCCCGCCGTTCCTCCGGGCCCCGCCTCTGCCGCCTTATTCCCCCGCCCGCCATTGGCCGAAGGGCCTCTCGGCCGCGGCCAATCGGGAGGAGCCTCGCCCTCTTTGTTGCCCGGGCCAATGAGCGGCGGCGAGGGCGGGGCGTCTCCCAGCTCTGGTTCTCCGGGTGGGAGAGAGGCTCCAGCAGGAAGGACGCGGCCGGGCACGCCGCCGACCCCTCTGCCGCGCCAGCCGTGAGTGCACCGAACCCCTCCCTCCTCCTCCTCCCCATTCCTCGCCCTCGATCGCATTCACACGTTCAGCTGCCTTGAACGGCGAGCGTTCACGTGTCTGCTCATTCACACGTTCAGCTGCCTTGGATCGCGAGCGTTCACGTGTCTGCGCTATTAAGGGGTAACGGTAGCAATAAGCGTCGGGGAAAAGGGTCTCTGCCCCGCAGGAGTTTGCAATCAAAGTTTGATTTGTGGTTTTTTTTTGGGGGGGGGGTGTTGCGTGTCAAGGCTCAGGCGCGACCTGACAGCAGCCACGTGCTTCGGAGGAATCTGGTCTCATTTTGTCTATACAAGGTTTTTTTTTTGTGTTTTTATTATAAAGGGAGGGAGTTAACTAGGTTGGATCCTGCTAGCGCCTGCCGTTGTGATTCCTCCTTCCTCTAGCTCTCTGCCCCGTGCTTCCTAATGCAGCTTTTAGCCTCTATATTGCTACTACTATTTGAACTGATTTTATAATGAAATGATTTTAGAATCTTGTATTATTTTACTGTTGTTAGCCGCTCTGAGCCCGGCTTTGGCTGGGGAGGGCGGGATATAAATAAAAATTTATTATTATTACCAGTTTTTTTCTCCAGGGGTACAAGTACTCCTAAACATTTTGTGAATCTTTGTACTTATGTCCATTTACTGTTTTTATTTTCCCCGATTTGAACTATAAAATGGTGATTTTATGAGAGTAACCCTAAACCTTTTATTTTTAAATAGGAAAAAAAAAACACTGACTATTACTGTTACTAATTTATTTATTGCCTGCTCTTTGCCCTAAGGTTCCAGGGCAGGTTGCAGCACCACTCTGTCCCTCTCACCTGCTGCTAGGCTTGCTTGGTTTTTTTTTAAGCTAGAAAGTTATGCTGCTCTCTGGCGCTGGTGGTTTCCCCCTGGCAGAAACTCCCCAAAGCCTGCCTTCCTTTGTTAAATGGATGCTTTGCCTTCTCCACGAAGATGCATCCAAGGTACCTCGCCACGTGAGGTTATTGTGGGGAGATTGTGAGCTTTTGCAAGCGGGTCCTGCGCTAAACTGAGCAGTCTTCTGGGTACCACAGCACCCTTTGTATTTGCACTAGACATCTAAAGGCAGCCCTGTTTGTTTTTTGTTTAGTCGTGTCCGACTCTTCGTGACCCCCTGGACCAGAGCACGCCAGGCACTTCTGTCTTCCACTGCCTCCCGCAGTTTGGTCAAACTCATGCTGGCAGCTTCCAGAACACTGTCCAACCATCTCATCCTCTGTCATCCCCTTCTCCTTGTGCCCTCCATCTTTCCCAACATCAGGGTCTTTTCCAGGGAGTCTTCTCTTCTCAGGAGGTGGCCCAAGTATTGGAGCCTCAGCTTCAGGATCTGTCCTTCCAGTGAGCACTCAGGGCTGATTTCCTTCAGAATGGAGAGGTTTGATCTTCTTGCAGTCCATGGGACTCTCAAGAGTCTCCTCCAGCACCAGAATTCAAAAGCATCAATTCTTTGGCGATCAGCCTTCTTTAGGGTCCAGCTCTCACTTCTATACATCACTACTGGGAAAACCATAGCTTTTACTATACAGACCTTTGTTGGCAAGGTGATGTCTCTGCTTTTTAAGATGCTGTCTAGGTTTGTTATTGCTTTTCTCCCAAGAAGCAGGCATCTTTTAATTTTGTGACACCATCTGCAGTGATCATGGAGCCCAAGAAAGTAAAATCTCCCACTGCCTCCATTTCTTCCCCTTCTGTTTGCCAGGAGGTGATGGGCCCAGTGGCCATGATCTTCGGTTTTTTGATGTTGAGCCTAAGACTATATTTTGCGCTCTCTTCTTTCACCCTCATTAAAAGGTTCTTTAATTCCTCCTCACTTTCTGCCATCAATGTTGTGTCATCTGCATATCTGAGGTTGTTGATGCATTACTGTATTTAAATATTTTGTTGGAAGCCGCCCAGAGTGGCTGGGGAAGCCCAGCCAGATGGGCAGGGTATAAATAATAAATTATTATAATATTATTATTACTAGTGGTACACCTGCCCTCCTAATCCAGCCGGCCTCCTGTATCCTCGACCTTTTCCTCCCACCTGCAGTTTGCCACATGGCCAATAAAAGGGGGCACACAGAGGGTAGGATGGGGGGGTCTCTTGTGCCCGCTCTCTGCTTCCAGCACCCCTGTTTTTCCTCTCCCCCTCTTCCTCATAGCAGTACCATGGTACCAGGTGCCCTCCATTTTCTTCCAGTTTCTCTTGCCAGGCTTCTTGAGAAGGCGTTTTGCCCAAAATCCGTAGAACCAGGTGCGAGGGGCAGAGTGGTTGCTTCTCAATCAGGGGTGCAGATCTGATTATTATTATTAATAATAATCTGCCACTCTACTAGCAGATCTCTGGTTGATTTTGCAATGGGATTTCTGGCGCCCTGATAGTTTTAAGTACACCAGCAAAACGCCACCCCTCCTTCCCCAAACTGTGCTTCTGAGATGAAGGAATCTCAGAGTTGCTTTTTGTGCGAAAAATCCGCGGACACCATCAGGTTCTGGTGCTCACAGGAAGCTCTTTGACTCAGACTTACAAATGGGCTTCCCTTGCGTCAGGCTATGCTTGGTGCATTTTGGGCTTTAGAAAATCCTGCAAGCCCTGGTTTAGATTGTGTTGTTTAATACAGGGACCTCAGTGTGAACTGGAGCTAGGCAGTGACCTTAGAAAGGGGGTTCTTGGGGGGGGGGTTGCACAAGATGGAGTGGAGCACCTTTATGTTCCTCTTCTCTTTCACCCTAACCTCCCATCCTATAGTCCAAACATTTCCCTTTTCTGCAGCTGCTGCATCCCTTAACAGCTTTCTGGGAGCTGTTCCATGCATCCTGCCTTGTGCTGCCCTTCCTTTTTCCTGATTTATTATCAACTTTTTGCCGCCTCTTGCTTCAAGTAGGCAGTCGTACAGTGAACGATGAGTGGCTCCCTTGCCCACAAACCTGCTCCCCTTTGCCCCTTCCCCAGTGACACTGTGTTTGGTGCAATATAGCCTTGGACACCATAGTACCTTTCCGCTCAAACCCATTTGCCTCGGCTCCTACCTCTGAGCAAAATTCCTGCTGGTTCTGACTCCTGTTCCTCTTTGATTTCTCGCCTGCTCCTTGCTCCGGACTCCTGTCTTTGCCTTTGGGGAGATATTTGTAGGGGGGCCAGGTTGGCACAGAGAGGGTAGGAAAAGGCAGGAAAAGACCTAGTGGTGGTGAGGATAGAGAGAACGCTTCATTTCTCTCCACCCCAAATGCATTTTATAGGCTGTGATATTCCTGTGAATTTTGGCTGATTTGGGTGGGAAAATCTATCAATTAGCACCTTTGTTTTTAACAAGCAGTTCCTTTTGTTTTGGTACTGCAACATGGCACGCAGAGAAGACTGATTTCACATAACAGGTTTTAATCGGCAAACGAAGTGAAAAAAAGCATCAGTTGATTAATTGGCATGATCAGATCTTATTGTAGTTGAGACTTAAGGCCACACTTCTTGTATTTATAATATGTTATTTTGGTCCCTTTTTTAACTGTACAGGAAGTGAGAGAAAGGAAAAGTATTAAAGATGATCTTTGCTTTATTGTCCTGGTTCACACGTAATTCTAAGCCATGGTTTGCTTAACGGTGAACATTTTATTTAAAAAAGGGCCTTTACTTCTTTCTCCAAAGTAATGACTAGTTGTCCATCTGCTTTTCCTGGCACATAACTCAAAGCAGCTGTTTAAAGTAAAGATTTGTCAGCCAAAAACAAACCATAGCTTCCAATGTTCGAATACCGAGGTTTGACTGTATTTTGTAAACACCACTTGGAGGGTGTTTTGTTTTGTTTACAATCCAGGGCATATGAATTTTATTAAATTAAATAAATAAACATGCAATCTTTTGCCAAAGGTGAGCCAGTCACGTGATCTCTATAGATCAGTGTTTCCCAACCTTTTTTGGGCAAAGGCACACGGAGGTAGGCTGGTGTGCCGTGGGAGGGAGGCGGGCGACTCAAGCGGCGAGAGGCGGGGCGGCGGCGGCGAGCACACGCGGGGCGGCGAGCGAGCTCCCTCCCA